>NIVC01000099.1:230000-392500 GCA_002269645.1 Macrostomum lignano | reverse complement strand
AAAATGGCTGGGCGCGAACAACATACGTAGAGTGAGCGATTCTGCGGGGAAATTCTCCTAGTATTTGTTTATGTCCTTTATGAAGAGAATCACCATTTTTACTTGAAATAAATTAACTCTTGTGTAACCGTAAAAGCAAAAGTACTCTCACCCTCTTTATATCGATGTACTTCTTCTCTAGATGTGAGCAAACTCTTTTCTATTCTCATACTTCAATCCCGGTCTTTGCTGTGCCAAGGAGAACACCTTGAACCGCTTGTAGACTTCGAAAATGCCTTCTTATGATGAGCCTTCTAATGATTCTGGTGTTTGGGTAGGTTGGGTAGGTTGGGTAGGTTCCGTAGGCTTGGTAGGTTAGGTGGTTAGGTAGGTTGAGTAGGTTCCGTAGGCTTGGTAGGTTAGGTGGTTAGGTAGGTTAGGTAGGTTAGGTAGGTTGGGTAGGTTGGGTAGGTTGGATAGGTTGAACAGGTTTTGTAGGTTGGGTAGGTTGGGTAGGTTGGGCAGGTTTAATAGGTTGGGTAGGTTGGGTAGGTTGGATAGGTTGAACAGGTTTTGTAGGTTGGGTAGGTTGGGCAGGTTTAATAGGTTGGATAGGTTGGGTAGGTTGGGTAGGTTGGATAGGTCGGGCAGGCTTTGTAGGTTGGGTAGGTTGGGCAGGTTGGGCAGGTTTTGTAGGTTGGGTAGATTGGGCAGGTTGGGCAGGTTTTATAGGTTGGGTAGATTGGGCAGGTTGGGCAGGTTTTGTAGGGAGGTTGGGTAGGTTGGGCAGGTTGGGCAGGTTTTGTAGGTTGGGTAGATTGGGCAGGTTGGGCAGGTTTTATAGGTTGGGTAGATTGGGCAGGTTGGGCAGGTTTTGTAGGGAGGTTGGGTAGGTTGGGTAGGTTGGGTAGGTTTTGTAGGTTGGGTAGGTTGGGTAGGTTGGATAGGTTTTGTAGGTTGGGTAGGTTGGGCAGGTTGAGCAGGTTTTGTAGGTTGGGTAGGTTGGGCAGGTTGGGCAGGTTTTGTAGGGAGGTTGGGTAGGTTGGGTAGGTTGGATAGGTTGGGTAGGTTGGGTAAGTTGGGTAGGTTGGGCAGGTTTTGTAGGTTGGGTAGTTTAAGTAGGTTGGGTAGGTTGGGTAGGCTGAGTAGGTTGGGTAGGTTCCGTAGGCTTGGTAGGTTAGGTGGTTAGGTAGGTTGGGTAGGTTGGGCAGGTTGGGCAGGTTTTGTAGGTTGGGTAGGTTGGGCAGGTTGGGCAGGTTTTGTAGGTTGGGTAGGTTGGGTAGGTTGGGTAGGTTGGGTAGGTTGGGTAGGTTGGGTAGGTTGGGTAGGTTGGGTAGGTTGGGTAGGTTGGGTAGGTTGGGTAGGTTCCGCAGGCTTGGTAGGTTAGGTGGTTAGGTAGGTTGGGTAGGTTGGGTAGGTTTTCTAGGTTGGGTAGGTTATGCAGGTTGGGCAGGTTATGTAGGTTGGGTAGGTTGAGCAGGTTGGGCAGGTTTTGTAGGTTGGGTAGGTTGGGCAGGTTGGGCAGGTTTTGTAGGTAGGTTGGGTAGGTTGGATAGGTTGGGTAGGTTGGGTAAGTTGGGTAGATTGGGTAGGTTGGGTAAATTGGGTAGGTTGGGTAGGTCCTGAAAGTGTCTTATTCGGGATTTAGCAATTACCAAGTAAAAGTATTGTGTTGAAAGAGTTTCTAAGTTGACCCCTTTTGCCGATTTTTTAGGTTAAATGAGTTTCAGAATTGATGGAATTACGGGGCCGTCATGACAGCTGTTTCGTACCTCTCCGACGGGAGTGGATTCAGATCGGCCTGTATAAATTCTCCAGCAAAATATCACCGCACTCTTTCTGCGCACTGCTGCGACCAGTTTTAAGTGTTTCCACTTTAATTTCATCAACGAATAAACAGCAAAGCGCGCTAAATTTCACATGAAAGTCCATAAACTGGTGAAGGACTCTCGTAAAACAGCAATGATATTTTAAGGATGCTGGTTGTGTGACCGCACCACTGTAGCAGCATTGTGGGTAAAAACGATGTGGGAACCCTTTCAGAAAGGTGCAATAAATCTATTTAGTGCGCAAACCGCAGGCCTGAAGTGGCAACAATTTTCTAATGCAATCCTCACTTTATCGCAGGCAACACCAGCCTGCCCCGAAAGAAGCAGCCGCCGAACCCCACTGGGAACAACTATGAGTCCCTGCTGCTGCTTCGCGGCAGAAAAGCTGCCGACGGGGCAGAAATCAGCGGAACTGGCGACGCACACGGGCTGGAGTACCACAGACTGCACTACAGCACAGTGCCGCACCAGCAGCAGCATCAGGCTGCTCAGGACCCCGCCCGCAGATCGCAAAAGCCGACACCGCCGCCTCTGCTGGCTGCGAGCTACGTTTGACAGTCTCTGTCTGTCTGTCTGTCTGTCTGTCTGTCTGCCTGTCTGTCTGTCTGTCTGTCTGTCTGTCTGTCCCGAATCCCTACTACTCACAATTTCGCGAATAGTTTTCAGCCTAACGTCTATAGCGTCCAACAAGCTCTACAATGTTATTATTCCAAACAGTATATAAAAAAGTTTGCCATATCTTGAGTACGAGCTATTCGATTTTTTGTTTAAATCAGCACGCCGCCATGTCCACTGCAACAACTGTACAATTTATACTGATAGTACAATTTATATTGATTGCACACTCGTTCGTGCAACATCAAAGCAAAAGTACGCTGGTCCAATCGCGCTATCGCGCGAGATTTTAGCCCTGCTCTGTTGAGTTTAGCAAATTGCTAAACATCGATTTCAGCGCCTGATGTTCGAATTCTTTTGTAAAGGTTTTGCTTTCAGTTAGAAATACAATTGAACAATGTGAAAAACTTTTGAGCTATGCACCAGCATAATGATTGCTGCAATATAAGCTTCTATCTTCTCTGCTGGACTGTACTTAGCTCGTAATGTCTCACTGTATCTCATGTCTTGCTGTCTCTGATGTCTCACTGTCTTTCATATTTCACGGTCTCTCATGTCTCACATGTCTTACTGTCTCTCGTCTTTCATGTCTCGCTGCCTTTCATGTCTCACTGCCTTTCATGTCTCACTGTCTTTCATGTCTCACTGCCTTTCATGTCTCACTGCCTTTCATGTCTCACTGCCTTTCATGTCTCACTGCCTTTCATGTCTCACTTCCTTTCATGTCTCACTGCCTTTCATGTCTCACTGCCTTTCATGTCTCACTGCCTTTCATGTCTTACTGTCTCTCATTCCTTACTGTCTCTTATATCATACTGTCTCGTGTGTCGCACTTTCTCTCAAGTCACATTGTCTTTCATTTCTTGCTGTCTTGACTTAGATGCAAGGGGCTCCGTGCATCCGGATGCAGCGAGGAGGCGTTGCCGCCCATTCGGCTAACCCCCGGTGACCACGGGCAGCTGGTGCTGCGGTGTCGCGCAGGGAGATCCGGTGGTGCCGGTGTCCGCAGCGCGGTTCCTTTCCGGAGAGTCCAGGAGGTGGATTGTCGCTCGCCCGGTAGCGGACGAACTGGCAGAGGTTCTCAGGTCTGAAAACGTCGGAGAGGTCCGGGTTAGCGCCGAGGTAGGTGAGCCTGTCCTGAGTAAAGGCGGGGCATTCACAGATGAAGTGCTCCGGAAGTGCTCCGCATTCTCGACACCGGAGAGGCAGAATGGGCCTCCTCACTGCTGATTTTTCCTGGAGTTGACGATGCCTGGCAAAACAGCCATGACCGGAGACATATTTAGAAAGTTTAGCCGTATTTTAAGCGTTGATGCTCTCCACTACACTTTTCTGTTTAAACAGTCCATGTCACCGCCCTGATGTCCCTGCGTTTGAGTCCGGTTGAGGCGAAGGAAGGACGGGGGACCGCGACGCAGGATTGCCGACAGGGTGCGTGGTGGAGTCGGGGGCATTAGCCCACCTCTCCCACCCACTGGTTGATCTGAGTGATGACAACGGTGGCAGGGGTGGGGGCCACGGGCAGGGGACCAGTAAAAGAACCGGTCGAGACAGCCTTGGCTAGACTCGTTTCCGGGGTGGTCCGAGTGCCCGGGGATCCACCTTAGGGACACCTTGTTAGAGGCGTCTAAGCGGTTGAGCTGCCCGTTGAAGTCAAGGACTGTACGCGAGCAGGTGGTGGTGCGCTCAAGGGCGTGGACTTGACTGTTAAAGTGGAGGGAAATCTCTTTCCCTCAGACTCACTGATTGTACAGCTCAATGGCACAGGAGCTGGTGGCGAGAACTTCGTTCTGGAAGACGGTGGAGCAGGTGCCGGTGTGCTGGGAGAAGGTCGCCACAGTTCTCCCTCCAAACGCGATGCAGTAGCCGTAGTCAGAGGCGGAGTTGATTTGGGACCCGTCAGTGAAGCAGTGGATTTCACGGTATTTCCAGTTGTCCCTTGCTTCATGACGTGGTGGAATGCTGGTTTTGAATTTGAGCGAAGGGCAGAGCGTGGACGGGATTCCGTCCGAGAGGGTCAGCAGACCTCTCGCTGCTTCCAGGTCTCGCAGGCTGAGGTCGCCGTGCGGCTGGAGGTTCCGCTTTCTGAAGGCGAACTGCTTCTGGATTTGGACACCCGCGTCAAGCAGACGACGGGTGGTTTTCATTGCCTCCCCTCTGACAAAGAGCTTAAGGTTGGGAATGTCCAGGAAGGAGTTCATGCCAGCAAAGGGCGTAGAGGGAGCCGCGCTCATGATAGCTCGACAAGCGCGGCCTTGCACCCTATTTAGAACCTCAAGAACCCCTTTCACCTTTAGGGCACTGTTTCAAATGAAGCCGGCGAAGGAGATGGTCGGTCTAACAATGGCAGTGTAAATCACCAGAGGCGGCGGGGTGAGGCCCCAGGTAGCACCGAAAGCTCTGCGGATCTGCGCGAGAGTCGCGAAAGCTTTGCGGGCTTTGGTTTGGACGTGTGGGGTCCAGCTCAACCTGTGGTCGAGGGTGACGCCCATACATCTGGTTCGGTTCTCCATGGCAACAGGTTTGCCATAGAGGAAGAGCGGTTCGATCCTCCAGTTTCGGCGGCTGGTGAACATGATAGCCACGGTTTTAGACTCAGAGAACCTGAGACCGCAGCTATATGCCCAGCGCTCGTCACGGTGGCTGAAGGCTTGGAGGAGGTCCCTGAGGACCGCGGGTGATGGTCCAGCCACAGTGGCGGTAACATCGTCCGCATAGCCGACCTTCTGAACTGGATCCGGATGCGGGCTGCAAAGCAGCTCGTCCATGACCAAGTTCCAGAGAATCGGGCTGAGGACTCCACCTTGCGGTGCACCTTTCTGGACCTCCACAGAGCGGGAGTGTCCCAGGAGGTGGGAGGTGGCAGTACGATAGGAGACCATGTACATGATCCAGGGGGTAAGGTACTCGTGCGTGCCCCGGAATCCCAGGGCCTGTCTTACTGTCTCCCATGTCTCAGTGTCTTTAAGAGTACCAAGAAATAGCTACTCTCTCAACCAAATGCTTCCCAAAATCTTCTCAAACCAGTCTCTTGCGCACTCGAACCCGAGCCCCGTCCCATCTGTCAGTCCGTGAGCAGCTGTCTCATTCCCCGAGATTATCAATCACAGAGACTTCAGCTGTCCCTCCTTCACTTGCTCCCAGCGTGACTGTGAATGACAAACAGGGGCTCTGAGCTTTGGTTGCCCCCTCAGAACTGGACATCATCGATATGAGAGCAGCAGATTAGCCCAATTGAGCTGTCACACGAAACTGAGTGCTGGGGGACTGCGGCATGACTGCAGCTGGGTCTACAAGGATTTAGCAGGAGCTCACTTGCAAAATACTGACTGCACATCGCACCATCGCACTCAACTTGATGCACATCGCCCATTAAGACCCGGACTGGATCCCGTTTCCGACTTGGACCTGGACTTGGGCTCTTCAAAATTTTGTCCTGCAAACTAAACCTCAACTCGTCCATGATCCATCAATGACCCTTTATTTTCTGTATGCAATGAAAAGTCCTATGAGACATGTAATTGCATTGAAAATGTACTATTTGATTTGCATGTCACTTTGCACATCAGTTGTATCGTTTGATGGCTCAATTAATGACGGAGTGAAGCAGGAAGCACCCTTTCCTTGGGTAGGGAAGTCTATGAGATTGTGAACCTTACACAGCTGCACCGGGCGAAATGCTGAAAAAAGAGTCTCACTAAGGAAGTATTTTGTTTTGCAGCGCAGAGGCGACAGCGCTGCAGACCGATAGAATCAACAACAGGAAATTATGAAAGCGCAACAGTCAATTTGCTCTCTGAGTCATCTGAGCCTCGCCAAGAATATCGGATTATATTTGAACTGCGAATTTTGGTTGGAAATTTTTTGCGAGAATTTTCATTGCCCTCTGACTCTGAAATATAGGATGTCGTGACTCAAAATGCATGTGATCTAGACTATTTCTGACTCACTGCATGTGAGCCAGACTGCCTATGACTCAAACTGCATGTGAGCCGGACTGCCTATGACTCAAACTGCATGTGAGCCGGACTGCCTATGACTCAAACTGCATGTGAGCCGGACTGCCTATGACTCAAACTGCATGTGAGCCGGACTGCCTATGACTCAAACTGCATGTGAGCCAGACTGCCTATGACTCAAACTGCATGTGCGTCAAAAAACATTGCTTTTCTAAATCCATTATTTGACATCCTCGCCTCCAGAACTTCCGCCTCCCTCTTGGCTGACTTCATCTGCAAGTATGAAATTTCATGAAAAAAATAACCGGCAAAGTTATTTCCGGGAATTCCGTGTCGTGCAGATTCTTCGCAGCCCATAAAGGTCAAAACTTGATCCTTTCACACACGGCTAGGGGAAGAAGCTTGATGGACAAGATGCAGAGCCAGCGCAGTTTAGAATTGGTTAAAAGCGGGAGAAGGCGCACAAGGAGTTTTATCGATGCCGGGTCAGACGTCCCTCTCTCTGTCGAACTTGTGCCGCGGCCAACTGATTGGCTGGCGACTCTGGGGATGGAGGGGCCGCAAAGGAAGAAACGGGAGAAAAAGGATATCCATTTTCACCCTCCACAGAGGACCGCGCAGCTTCTTTTTATCCTCGTTATAACTTTTTTGATTCGCGTAAATTGACTTGGGTTCAGAGGCTGCACTGAACTTCTGAACCTTGAACGTTTTTTTCGTTTGGATCTGGTAATAAAGCAGTTGGACTGCTGTGATCTGCTGTGGCATGTCAACGGACCCTCACACTGGTATGTGCAGCTGGAAGCTTCATCAGGGTTCGGGATATTGATAGCACTCTAGATACAGATAAATAGTTAGACAGTGATAGACAGGTTGATGGACAGGTTGATAGACAGAGTGATAGACAGGTTGATAGACAGGTTAAAAGACAGGTTAGTAGGCAAGTTGATGGACAGGTTAATAGACGGGTTGATAGACAGGTTGATGGACAGCTTAATATACAGGTTAGTAGACAGGTTGATGGACAGGTTAATAGACAGGTTGATAGACAGGTTGATGGACAGGTTAATAGACAGGTTGATGGACAGGTTAATAGACAGGGTGATAGACAGGTTGATGGACAGGTTAATAGACAGGGTGATAGATTGACAAAATGTTTTCTTTATGAAATACCTGTCTTTTCTGTTCCTTTGATGGTTGCCTGGCTGATTTTACAGCAGCTTGCCTCCCACGGCGTCACTGTTCTACCCCACACTCCTCAGCTCTACCCCACACTCCCCAACTCTACCCCACACTCCCCCGCTCTGCCCCACATTCTCTGCTCTACCCCACTCCTTTTCTCTGCCAAACAGTCCACACCTGCTCTATCCACACCGCATGTGCTCTACTCTCACTCCTCAAATCTCTCATCTCCAGCCATAGAACCGAAGTATGCGAATTTCGTGTCTCCTGCCATGAGATTTCGCACGGTAGGATTCATCTACCGCTGCCTAGAGCCTGGCGTTGTGAGCAAATCACTGAAAAATGAGCTAATTATGAATATTGTCTGTGCACTTTCTAGTCAAGATAGTCAGAGTTTTCTCTTCATTAATTACACAGGCAATACGAGATTTCTGTTTGCTCAAAACGTCATGGACCGTTTACCAATTCCAATTTTCTTGGCCAAGGACCACACTCAGCCTTTCTCTGGATTCATTCTAGTCCTGTTCAATTATTCAAAGCTCCTTTTTTAAGTCGGTAGGGGGCTACTTTATGGCACTCGGTTGTTCTTTGTCTCTACAAAGACAGGATTAAAGACAGGAATTCTGTCTATCAATCTCGATTTTAACGAGCACCCTTTTAGAGCCCCTCGAAATTTAGCGGCGACTCAGCACTTCCACTCGTTAAGATAGAAGCAACAGCTGCGGGATATGCTCCGCCTCTGCTGCTGCTGCTCTGTGCTGCAGTGTCCCAGCTCAGTGGAAAGGAGAAGTCTCTCTAGAAATCAAGGGAGTGAGGCGGGCAGAGCCGGCCAGATGCATGCGCCTCCTCTATTTGGGTTCGGGGTGGGCAGCAGCAGCAGCACACAGCCCTGCTACCCGGCACAGCTGGCTGGACTGTGAGAGAGCAGCGGCCGTCTGTTTCCTTACCCGGCTTTCCTCCGTTTATTTTTCTCCTTCTCTTTCTTCGCAGACGGGCCGCGCACTTCAAAGCGAAATTTGAGCATCTGTTTTTCGTGTTTTCTTGCTGTCTCAATCGCTTCTCTTCTCTTGGAGTCGGTCGCTGGCTCTCCGATTCTTTCGTTGATTTGGTAGTGGGCTGGACTAAACCAGGGGTATGGTTTGACATGGAAGAACCGGTGTTCGCGCAGACATCTGGAACATTCCGAGTGAAATTGATTTCTTTAAAAACAGTTTCATGCCAACCGTCTTTGGGCGGCTCAGCTGTCTACCGCATGGCGGTCATTGCGTGCCTCATGGTTAGCCTGTGTTTCGCCCACATGCGCAGGGGGCAGCCTTGCCATACAGCCTCCATTCTCGATTCATTTTTAGTGTCCAGAGTTTCTCCTTCGCCAGCGCATCTGACTTGATTGTGCAGTGTTTATGCCCTGCGCTACACTGTCCCTGCGGGCTGGGCCTTCAGATTGCTGCAGATCGGCAATCACCGACCCCACAGTGCGGGCCGGTGCTATGGAAATCTTTTTATAAAATTTCAGCCAGCAAAGCCGTTGGGTATGATTTTTTGCCTCAGCCGTAATAAGCCCCGCGTTGTGTCCTTTCTCTCGCGGCAACAGACAGTACGGCTATCCGTCTTGAAACGGTGATTCGGGAAAAAGAACCTCTTTTATGACAGTTAAATCATCATTCACCGGCTGCAATCGCTGGCAGATTTGCTGACACACTTTTTGCGAATTTTTCCCCTAGTTACTCCGCAATTAAGTCGCCGACCGGTCAGCCAAATTCGTTTCCGCATCAACGCCTACATTAACGACCAGAAAACCTCCGGGATCTTTAATCAACAAGATGAAAATCGTAAATTAAAGATAGTCTTGCTTTCGACAGATGCGGAATGAATATCTCTGCCCAGTGTCTTTCAACTCTGTGTATTCATTTCACACACGCAACAGCACAGACCTTCCTCATATCACTAGGATTTCCGTCAAGAAAAGTGAACTTCTAAGACTCCTTAACTACTGCCTAAGCACTGTTAGAGCCAACCTTCATTCCTAAGATGCAGTTCTTAAAACTTAGTCTTGGCTTCTGTCGCTCACTATGTTTGCATTCTAGCTAGAGTCACTCCTGTCTCTTGACTCGCGACATTCTGTAGCTCACCAAGTTCGCACACTGCTAGCTAGAGTCACTCCTGTCTCTTGACTCGCGACATTCTGTAGCTCACCAAGTTCGCACACTGCTAGCTAGAGTCACTCCTGTCTCTTGACTCCCGACATTCTGTAGCTCACAAGTCCGCATACTGCTAGCTAGAGTCACTCCTGTCTCTTGACTCGCGACATTCTGTAGCTAACCAAGTTCGCACACTGCTAGCTAGAGTCACTCCTGTCTCTTGACTCGCGACATTCTGTAGCTCACCAAGTTCGCACACTGCTAGCTAGAGTCACTCCTGTCTCTTGACTCCCGACATTCTGTAGCTCACCAAGTTCGCACACTGCTAGCTAGAGTCACTCCTGTCTCTTGACTCCCGACATTCTGTAGCTCACAAGTCCGCATACTGCTAGCTAGAGTCACTCCTGTCTCTTGACTCGCGACATTCTGTAGCTCACCAAGTTCGCACACTGCTAGCTAGAGTCACTCCTGTCTCTTGACTCGCGACATTCTGTAGCTCACAAGTCCGCATACTGCTAGCTAGAGTCACTCCTGTCTCTTGACTCCCGACATTCTGTAGCTCACCAAGTTCGCACACTGCTAGCTAGAGTCACTCCTGTCTCTTGACTCCCGACATTCTGTAGCTCACAAGTCCGCATACTGCTAGCTAGAGTCACTCCTGTCTCTTGACTCCCGACATTCTGTAGCTCACAAGTCCGCATACTGCTAGCTAGAGTCACTCCTGTCTCTTGACTCCCGACATTCTGTAGCTCACCAAGTTCGCACACTGCTAGCTAGAGTCACTCCTGTCTCTTGACTCCCGTCATTCTGTAGCTCACAAGTCCGCATACTGCTAGCTAGAGTCACTCCTGTCTCTTGACTCCCGACATTCTGTAGCTCACCAAGTTCGCACACTGCTAGCTAGAGTCACTCCTGTCTCTTGACTCCCGTCATTCTGTAGCTCACAAGTCCGCATACTGCTAGCTAGAGTCACTCCTGTCTCTTGACTCCCGTCATTCTGTAGCTCACAAGTCCGCATACTGCTAGCTAGAGTCACTCCTGTCTCTTGACTCCCGACATTCTGTAGCTCACCAAGTTCGCACACTGCTAGCTAGAGTCACTCCTGTCTCTTGACTCCCGACATTCTGTAGCTCACCAAGTTCGCACACTGCTAGCTAGAGTCACTCCTGTCTCTTGACTCCCGACATTCTGTAGCTCACCAAGTTCGCACACTGCTAGCTAGAGTCACTCCTGTCTCTTGACTCCCGACATTCTGTAGCTCACCAAGTTCGCACACTGCTAGCTAGAGTCACTCCTGTCTCTTGACTCCCGACATTCTGTAGCTCACCAAGTTCGCACACTGCTAGCTAGAGTCACTCCTGTCTCTTGACTCCCGACATTCTGTAGCTCACCAAGTTCGCATAGTGCTAGCTAGAGTCACTCCTGTCTCTTGACTCCCGACATTCTGTAGCTCACCAAGTTCGCATAGTGCTAGCTAGAGGCATCAAATCAACGGACTATGATAATCTCTGAATCCAACAGTCGCAACCGTTTTCTAGTGCTGAGGCATATTTTAGCCTGGAAAGCCTGACTGCAGGCCCAAAATTAGAGCCAACTGGCAGCGAACACCAGCAGCCTGTGCGAACAATCAGAGGCATGCCAGCAGCTCCCAGCTCAATGCTCACTGGGTGATTAACAGCAGCTCACGCCCTGCAGCTGCTGCCTCGGCGGGATGAAAGAACTAAAGGAGGGGCGGCCCCATCAACCGGATATTGGAATCTCAAGTAGACCCGGATGGGGCGAGTCGTGCCGCGGATAGCCGCACGGGGCCAAAGCCAAATAAAATGAAGAATAGAGAAGGATCGCTGCACTTTTTGCTGAGCACCATTTGCAGGCCCGGGCAGTGTTTTTCTGGGCATTTTATTGATGTGTAATGTGTATCCACAGTTCAGTGTTCTTCTGAGCAGACGCCTTACCAGCTTCAGTCCCTTGGGTCCCGTTATCTGTTTCAAATTGATGTCAAATTACTTTTTGAACGCCAATTACCGGACTATTAATGGACTTTTTAGCAAGCATCTTATTCAGGTTCAGCCCCGCATTTTCGTATTAACTTTTGACCTTTTTTATCATTTTCACGCCCATGAAGGCCAATGTGTGTACAGAAAGATGTGAATGAATGCCAACGAGAAAACTTGAATGTGCTCGCATGCTCAACGGTCAGCGGGCCCGACGCGCTGGCAGGGATATTAGTTGGCGCCACTTCATTTGACTGGGCGTCAGTGCCAGGAGCGCCAGAGCTTATTCTGTAAAACGGTTTCCATGTACTTCCCCAGCCGATTCGGGTGCGGGATCAACAGGCCATGCAACTGTTGAATTGAAGGGATTAAAGGGGTCCCGTACTGATATTTAAACTGCTAGAGCCACTGCTAGAGCCACTGCTAGATCCACTGCTAGAGTCACTGCTAGAGCCACTGCTAGAGCCACTGCTAGAGCCACTGCTAGAGCCACTGCTAGAGTGCTGCCCTTCAGCCGCCTCACCAGCCGCCTCACCAGATTAAAATCTTGCCGCAATCATAAAAAATTTTTCGCAACTGTGACAGCGAGCAGCCGTATTAGTGTCTTCCCATGTGTTATTCTGGAGTCAGGCAGCCGCCCGCGAAAGAAACTGTAGAAGCTCCGGGGCAGAAGCAATCAAGACGCAAATTTGCTGCCCAAACCGCTAGTCTTTTAATTATTGATGACTCCAGACTCGGGGTGGCCGCTGGGGTGGAGGGGGGGGGTAGGCATCGCCAGGCCCTGGCAGATCCCCAGTTAAGGATGCCGAGGAGATGGAGGGGCGGGGAAGCTGAGCTCGGAATGGAGTTCGGGCCGGGCGGCCTTTGCTGCTCAGCGGAGCTCAGCTCTCACAGGCTTGAGCCCCGGTTTGCCAAGACAGCTTTTGCTACTAAAGAAAGTTGCTACCGCGTGCAAATCATTGCTGGGTTGAGATCGGCCAGAGTATCCGGGCGGCCCAGGCTGAGCACTCGACGTAATGAGTTGCTTTTTCGTTAAAAACAAAATTGATTTCCAGCCAAATTCAATTCGCCCAGAATGATTTTTTGTTGCAGGATTGTTTTTTGAAAAATTAATTGATTCATCTTTCCTTTTTAGTAGCTTTTCGGCGTGAGATCGGGTGTTAGACAGTGAGATCGGCTGTTAGACAGTGAGGTTGAGTGCTAGACAGTGAGATTGGGTGTTTGACAGTGAGATTGGGTGTTAGACAGTGAGATTGAGTGTTAGACAGTGAGATTGGGTGTTTGACAGTGAGATTGAGTGTTAGACAGTGAGATTGGGTGTTAGAAAGTGAGATTGGGTGTTGGACAGTGAGATTGGGTGTTAGACAGTGAGATTGGGTGTTAGACAGTGAGATTGGGTGTTAGACAGTGAGATTGGGTGTTAGACAATGAGATTGGGTGTTAGACAATGAGATTGGGTGTTAGACAGTGAGATTGGGTGTTAGACAGTGAGATTGGGTGTTAGACAATGAGATTGGGTGTTAGACAGTGAGATTGGGTGTTAGACAGTGAGATTGGGCGTTAGACAGTGAGATCGGCTGTTAGACAGTGAGATTGGGTGTTAGACAGTGAGATTGGGTGTTAGACAGTGAGATTGGGTGCTAGACAGTAAGATTGGGTGTTAGACAGTGAGATTGGGTGTTAGACAGTGAGATTGGGTGTTTGACAGTGAGATTGGGTGTTAGACAGTGAGATTGGGTGTTTAACAGTGATATTGGGTGTTAGACAGTGAGATTGGGTGTCAGAAGGTGAGATTGAGTGTTAGAAAGTGAGATTGGGTGTTTGACAGTGAGATTGGGTGTTAGACAGTGAGATTGGGTGCTAGACAGTAAGATTGGGTGTTTGACAGTGAGATTGGGTGTTAGACAGTGAGATTGAGTGTTAGACAGTGAGATTGGGTGTTAGAAAGTGAGATTGGGTGTTGGACAGTGAGATTGGGTGTTAGACAGTGAGATTGGGTGTTTGACAGTGAGATTGGGTGTTTAACAGTGAGATTGAGTGTTAGACAGTGAGATTGAGTGTTTGACAGTGAGATTGGGTGTTTGACAGTGAGATTGAGTGTTAGACAATGAGATTGGATGTTTAACAGTGAGATTGGGTGTTGGACAGTGAGATTGGGTGTTTTACAGTGAGATTGAGTGTTAGACAGTGAGATTGGGTGTTAGAAAGTTAGATTAGGTGTTAGACAGTGAGATTGGGTGTTAGACAGTGAGATTGGGTGTTAGACAGTGAGATTGGGTGTTAGACAGTGAGATTGGGTGTTTGACAGTGAGATTGAGTGTTAGACAGTGAGACTGGGGTGTTAGACAGTGAGACTGGGGTGTTAGACAGTGAGACTGGGGTGTTAGACAGTGAGACTGGGGTGTTAGACAGTGAGACTGGGGTGTTAGACAGTGAGACTGGGGTGTTAGACAGTGAGACTGGGGTGTTAGACAGTGAGACTGGGGTGTTAGACAGTGAGACTGGGGTGTTAGAGCACAGTGCATGCTCTATTCGGAGCGCACTTGCCTCAACAAAGTGCAAGGCTGTTGAGCTCACTATGGATGCATTATGTTTTGTCACGACAGTCTGCTGAAGACTGAATTCTCTCTGCACTGAATCCGCTGACCCCGGACTCTGCCCTGTTCCGCCTGTCTCCCCATCGATAGCGTCTCTCCTGTCAACTTTAATTAGCCAATCACATTGGCTGGCTACGGGCTCCCAACAGCTCTCGATGAAGCTGAGCTGCTTTTGAGCAGCTTTCTAAGCCACCTACATAGAAGCTCCAGTCGGTTTTGGCAATTTCCCTGTGACAATCGTTTGCTCCCAACTCGGCTTTGTGCTTCCTATGACCGAAATTCCAGAGCAAGTTCAGTACAGTTATTATTCCATCTAAGCATCTTCCCTGAGCTTGAGCAATCTGGAAACTTTTCCCCGCTAGCGCTGAGCAAATTCGACCTTATGTTGGCAAGCCAATTATTTACTCTGGGATCGGAGTCGCAGCCTCCCCAGCCGCTGCCGCGATAGCTGCTATTTACAGTAACCTGTGCCGCGAAGGCTTCTTCATGGAATATTTTCTACTGGCGTAGTGAAAAACAATATCCAAAAAATCTATATTTGACTTTCCCTTCGTCGAGAAAATCGAAAGAGGCGAAATGATTATGTGAGGAATCGCTCGCCTCTCCCCCCCGAACTTGGAGAGGAAGACAGGAAATGAAAGAAAATTCACTGACGGAATTCCAAGTGTTGCCAAGCAGAGGCCCCAGGGGCCAATCCCTGCACGACAGACGCATGGGGGGCGGGAGCGGCCAATGAAAGCCGCTTGGATGGCGAGCTCGCCAGCTCTTGTCAGTTCTGCTTTTTAATTCGACACTCTCACTGGCTTTTTCTGGGGCAGAAGAGAACGCCAAGCCAATATCAAGCGGCCTAATTTCCCCTGGTCGCTAATTTACCCTCTTTGACCTCCGCAGCAGACGCCGCAGCCAGCAGTGACGGCCGCTCCTCAGCCAGACCCAGACTCCGGTGCCGACGCCTGCTCCGCAAGATGTCTACCCGTTGGGCGATGTTCTGCGAGGCCTCGTCCATCAGGGGCATGCAGAAGATCACCAAGGCCCGGTCGATGTTCAGCCGCTCGCTGTGGACAATCTTCGTCGTTGTGATGACGCTCGTGCTCGTGATCACCTCCGCGCTGCTTGTGCGCGATTTCCTCAACTACAACACCGCCTGGCACACGACGACGGAGTTTGACAACAAGCCGTCATTCCCCTCTTTCACGCTCTGCTCTCACAATCCGTTCAGCCAGGCCGCCAAGGCTGCCTGGGAGAGCGGCGCCGTGCTCACGCCGATGAAGTTCCAGCGAATGCTGCGCAACATTTCTGAACGGGCAATCAGCCAAGACCTGCTCGACACCATATTGCCCTCGTTGTTCGCCTATGACAACGTCGATACGTACTACCAGCACCTGAGCTACAATGACACCGTGGCCATCAGTCACAACAGGAGCAGTTTGTTCTTTTGTGTTGTCATGTCCCCCGGTCAACAGGTTATTGCTGAAAACTGCATCTATGAAAATCTCACAGTGAATCTGTTCTCGCACAGTGAGTTCTTCAACTGCTTCACCGTGGACAGCAAGGATAGCCAAAATTTCGAGTCCATCGTTGTGGTCATGTCTCTAGTGCCAGCTCAGGATCTTGAGCAGCTGAACCATAGCTTTCTTTATGACGTTCTAAATAAAGGCGAGGGTGTCAAGGTCACGGTCCACGAACAAGGAGTCATACCAGACTTTGCGCAGAGCGGCTTCAACGTGGAGCCGGGCCGAATGAACGAGGTGAACTACGCCACCACTGCCTGGCAGAAGCTGCGCACCCCGAAACAAGAGTGTCGCGACAACCAGCCGTACATCAAGCATCTGGACAGGGAGTACTTCTCCGACTACCACCACTGCGCCAACGCTCAGCTGCAGCAGTACCTGCTGAAACAGTGCGGCTGTCTCAACTCCCTGTGGCCGGTGATCCAGGTACCGAGCCCGACAGTGCCCTACTGCATCGATACGTCCGACAACGAGGACCTCGAGAAGCTGTCAAAGAAGTTAAATTGCGTTTTGCATACCCTGGAGAATGAGGCAGAGCTCAAGGCTAACTTATCAGCCTCGGTCTGCTTTCCCAGGTGTAAATATTTTACCTACGAATCGACGCTTTCCATCATTAAGTGGATTCCGTCGCCAAACAAGATCGAGGCTCTGGCTGACCAGTACAAAGCGCAGAACAGCAACGGAACGCGCCATTTACTGGAAACCCTCCGCAAAAACGTGTCTCAATACAAGTCCAAGACCTACAACAGCCGCTTGTCGCAGCAGAACTCCTACACCTACATCAAGATTCGACGCAAAAATTGGGACGTCATCAAAAAGATTGAGAAGTTGACGTTGGACATCAACATTTTGCTGAGTCGGATTGGCGGCCTCTGCTCCCTGTGCATCGGCCTTACCGCTGCCTTTCTGGTTGAGATGATCGAATTCGTGTACCTCAGCTTCCAACCCGTCGCACCGCCGACGCCAGGAACTGACGGGTTCAGGGCCGGTAGCAGCGGCGGTGGCAATGGCGGCGGCGGCGACGTCCGCGGAGATGGAGTCGAAGCGATCGGCCTCGAGCAGGCGACCCCGCTGATGCCTAGGGTCGATCCATGGGAGAAGGGCGTCTGTGCAGAGTTTGGCACACAGCCAAACCACACTGCTGCCCGGGTGGGCAAGCGGACTGTGGCTGCTCAGCTGCCGCATACCTGACGTGTGTTCTCTGCGCACACTGCCCTCCGTTTAGGACAAACATGAGAACCTGCACCGCTAGAATATACATGTGAATTCAAAAATTGCTTAAGCGCTTGTCAGACACGAAAACAAATGACTTTTTGTGGAAGAGCACTAAGTTTTTTGTTTCATGCATTTCGTTCTTCAGCAACAGAGCGCTCAGCGGTGGGGGATTCGGGACAGGCCATTTAGAATTTTTCGCGCGCCAGCAAGTGAAATGCAAGAGACATTGGGCCGTATGTATAAAGCCTAGTCCAGACTAGCTAGTTCGGACTTGGGTAGTTCAGTCTATAGTCTATGGTCTAGCTACCTTAGTTCTGTCTATAGTAGACCGATCTAACTTAGTGTTTCTGCATACCAAATCCAAGTCCAGAGTAGCTTTTCAAGACCGGACTACCCTAGACAGAGCTTTCTGTGGATGCAGATTACAGAGCTTGGATGCATAAAGCTCTGTCTAGGGTAGTCCGGTCTTGAAAAGCTAGTCTAGACTTGGATTTGGTATGCAGAAACGCAAAGTTAGACCGGTCTTCTATAGACAGAACTAGGGTAGCTGGACCATAGACCATAGACTGAACTACCCAAGCCCGGACTAGCTAGTCTGGACTAGGCTTTCTGCATACGGCCCATTGTGTCGGGCGCGCGGTTTACTGCTGAAAAATGCAGACGCTTAAGAATTGGAGCGTCGCAGCCTAATCTAGGTGGTATTTTCTAGGTGGTAGGGCGGAAGCGCAATGCCAGTCACTCATCAGCCGTTTGGGTTCGCTAGAAAGCATTGACGCTCAATGCTAATCTAGACTTGGTTCAAGCTCTTCGAACGCAGCCTTGGAGAATATTTTTGCTCCGACACGTCATGCCTCTTTCTCAAGTTTATTTCTAATATCTGCTTTTGTCTTTTGAACGGACCGCCTATTTGCACTTTTTGTTTATCATTTTTGCACTGCGATGAAGCGATGAAAGTTAAAACTGCTTTACCCATTAAAAACAAATTTTTACCTATTCTACTTGCTTTTACTATACTAAGACTGCGGCATCTGTGTTGCTGGGCACACCTTTATTACTGAAGTATCTCGAAACAGTTTGATGAGCAGGTATTGTTTAATCCTCAAAGAATTATTTTATTCAAAAATGCTACTCATTGCCGTGTACAAAGCAGAGCAGCGCAGTTCGAGTTGCCATGCCGTCACACCATGCAGCGCTGCACTGGACCAGCAATTTTGAGCAGGCATCAATAATGCAGCCATCCATAAATTGAATCGCTGGCGCATCTGCAGTCTGCAGCGAGTTTTTTCAGGCTGGGATGTCATTCGAAACCGGAAATCCCGAGGGATTCCACAATTTTCACGGTTTCCGGTTGTCGTGGCAGAAATTGCCGCGAGAAAAAACTGCAACAAAAATTTCTCCCACACGCTCTTCACACCTAGGTGCCGAGATGCTATTTTTTCTGAAAAAATTGTTGCAGAAAAAGCAAATTGGATAGTAACCGGCACCTCAATGCAGGATTTCGATCACGTTGAGCCTTTTCTACATTAGTGACGCTTGGAAAATTGGGTCACGCTTCAAGCCTCCAGCGTGGTCAAGAGAATGCCTGCTCATCTGCAGCTCATCTGCAGCTCATCTGCAGCTAGGTCACGCACGGTACTGAACCTACAGTTTTAAGTTTGCTAAATCTATTCCATGGAATTGCAACTGCTCAAAAATTGGCACCCCAGGGACCTGTCTGTCTGCCCGAGTGTTGGACACACAGTTTAGTTGCCAAGGGGAACATTGGGTTGATTCGGCCATTTTTCTGAAATCTAATTTCGTGACATTTGGACTCGGCTTGCCCTGCCCCATTGGGGAGCTGGGAAGTTAACCACGCCGGATTACGAGTAATATCAGAATGCGATGGCAGCTATAAGCAATAAAAAATAGGGGCCGGACAATGCGCAATATTGATCCTAAATGCGGCCACTGAATGAAGGAGCACAACCTGCTGCCGTAGCCTACAAATTAGGGACTGAAATGGATTGCTAATCTAGCCAGTTATAGATGGAGACAGAATGGAATCCGAGCCAGATGGGTCCGGGCACGGGCTTCCCATCGGTTGCTGGTTCAGTTGGTATTTAGTAAGCCAGCATGCGAGCTCTTTAGTCTGCCAGACGGGTGCTTAACCCGATAGTAAACGGGATCTGGCATTTCCAACAAGGCCGCCATTTGCCAATCAGGGTGGCTGTCACTCAGCCATTAGGCTTATCCGCTTCGCTTCTCCAATTTCTGCCAAGTTCTTTCGGAGGCCGGGGGGAGAGATTTGACAATCTGCCATCTTTATCCTCTTCTGGGAATTCCATGGGCGCGATGCCGGAACGAGAAATCGGAGTCAGCAAACCAACCCGGTTTTCATTTCCAAGCCAGTTGGGCTCGAACCGAAGGAAGCAGAGACGTGAGGGAGCAGCAGAAGTTTATCAGACAGGCGTTCGGATAGGGAATCCATTTCTGTTTGTTGGAAACCAAGTGGGAAAATTTCCCTATTTTGTTGGGAAGCTGCCAGCGACTTGAAGACGCTGTCGGCTGTTGCTTTCTGACTTTTGGCGCCTCTGATTGCAAAAAATGCAGTTGCCAGATCTTTTGAATGACCTTCCGGCCCGTCTGTTTCTCCTCTGCGCACCGATTCCTCAATATTTGGGTACAAGAGGCAAGGCTGTTCCAACCATCCAAGCGAATGGAGGGCTCAGCTAATTGGGAATTTCAAATGAATTTTTCCTACCTTTTTGGCGTTTTGCAGCATATGGCTTCTCGATCAGCATGACTTCGCTCCAGCATCTTCTTTGTTGCCTTCACATGAAGCTTTCGATGGCAGTCAGTCGTGCACAGAAAGTTTTTTAACGATTAAAGTAACTGAAATTTCCCATGAGGTTCACGGTGATGCTGCTGGGCTGCACAAGCAACCAAAAAGTTCACGCCCCATAATTTCTGGTGAAAGAGGGAGATAGAAATGTGATATACTCGGGAGAGAGGAAATAAGGGTGATATACTGTTGAGAGAGAGGATAAAAGGGTGATATACTGTGACTGTGATGTTCCATATTTATCATGTAAAAACTGCAAGGCTCAATTTTCAATAAGGAGTATACGGCAATTAACATTATACAGCGAAATGTTAGAAAAATGAAAAGGAGGCACTTAGAAATCCCCACTCAGGAGGTCTCCAACATTGTATCAACATGGTTGATTATTATAACTCCAATTGCGAGATTAGAGAGATAAGAGCAGATCATAATCAATGTATAATTTATTTATACAATTAAAGCAAACTCATGGGGCGCAGATAACTTACGTGATAAAGAATCTGTAAACTAAAAACAGTAATTGATTTAGCTCATAAAATATAAGGGCTACGCCCTCCTCTGACCCCGCAATGGGAAATTGAAAAGATAGGAACCATAAGATGACCAAAATTTACCGCCTGGTGTACAAATGTCTTATCTACGAAGTACTATTAGGGGTCAATCGACAATGGAATTCCAACATGCTGAACAGTGTGTCATTCTTCTCTCTTGGTGACCTCTGACCGTCTGAACCAACTGTATATTGACTTGAGCAATCCTCGACGCGTGGAGCTCACTCTAATTCTCAAGGCATTAAATTAAAGTTATTTCCGTTTATTTATTTCTTTGGTCTGAAGCAAAAGCAGAGGTCTTGTTTCATGGCCGAGGCGAGCCCAAGGCCTGGATGCGAGTCCGAAGCTTTTGCTTCAGACCATAGACTAAAATAAACGGAAATAACATCTTTACTCGTATTCCCCGCTTGGCCATATTAAATGTAACTTTGTACATTTTAACCATAGAAAAATGTTGATTTGATGCCGTTTACAAAAACGACTGTGTTGGGTATTTAAGAGTGAGTAGTTGTCTCCATCTCTACTAAACCTTTTATGTGACATTTTCGAGCTATTTGCTTTTAATCAGTTAGTCTTGTTGAAGTCGAAGCTGTCTTAAGTGATTTGCCATTGACACCCGCAACCGACTATCCGGGTTTGGTCAAGCGCGATCTTAACTACGTTCTTAAGTGTTTTATCTTAGAGATCCGAAACTAACGTGGTGATCGCTATGGCGCTTCTACGTTCAAGGATTAACTTCAGCATGCTGCTATACTACTTGTTCAACCAATGCGGAAAGACATGGAGCCTCTGGAAGGACGGGGAATTCAATGAGAGCCGACATCCGAAGAGAAACACAAAAAAAGTAGAAGCAGCGTAACAGGGAAAGCGGGGTCAAGGGGCGCTTAGCCCCCTTGCGGGGGTGTGGGGGCAGAGCCCCCAAATTTAAGAACGTTAAGACAATTTTTAAAAAATGATTTGATGTCTATGGTCTGTAGCAGAATTTCTATACCATATTCTGCAGATTCAGACATGCGGTCAAGGAATTCTATATCCTTTAAGGATTTAGAATTCCTTGCATGCGGTGAATGCTGTTTTTGTCTATGACCACAAAGGGCCGTATGCAGAAAGCCTAGTCCAGCCAGACTAGCTAGTCCGGACTTGGGTAGTTCAGTCTATAGTCTATGGTCTAGCTAGCCTAGTTCTGCTATAGTAGACTGGTCTAACTTTGTGTTTCTGCATACCAAATCCAAGTCTAGACTAGCTTTTCAAGACCGGACTACCCTAGACAGAGCTTTCTGCATACGGCCCAAAATGTGCTGTTACTCAGAGAAGGACAAGAAGGAAAGAGTTTCTTTACATATACATGCAGAGAAAAAGGTTTTGCTTAGTTTTGAAAAAAAATCAACTGCGATGGCTAGTGATGTGAATCTGACTGAAGACGAACTAGAAGACTAATCGTAGGCACGGTTCCACCGTTTAAAGAATGTCACGAAGCGAAGAAAGCAGCCTGGTGCACTGGAGGTGGATCCTCGCTAATGGTTTTGAAGGAGATCAGCGAACTGTCGAAGAGTGATCTAAATTACCTCCTTAAAAGTTTCATTCTGGAGGTGCGTACAAAGCGCAATGAACGCTACTCTGCTAGCACTCTGAAGGACTGTTTTTCGTCCATACAATATCAAATGCGTTTTGTACATCGCCGGCTCTATGAAGCTGTCGACCGCTGAAGGTAAGGGTGCTGGCTTATGCAATGCAAATGCAATCAAGGTGGCTTGGTGGCTTGATGAATTAGCTGTTTCAGACAATTCTCTCTATGTAGCCAAGTGAGCAGTTAGAAGCAGCGTTTTAATATTGTTTTTGGGCGAGTGAAATAAACCGTTTATCTGCACCGATGCAAGTAAATGAAATTTACACTGAGACCATAGACGTTCGCCCGGGGCAAGTGGGGGATACATTCAAGGATGTGGCGGTCGTCTATGAGCGCATATGGGATTGGTGCAATGCAAATTGACGCAGCCCATCTAGCTGACTGCACCAACCCCAGGGGGGTGTTTCTCGAAACTCACGTAAGTTTTATGGTAAGTTACATCGTAAGAAAGAAATTTACGTGTAGCGTAAGTTTGCTCGTAAGACGCTTTTTCAAAACTCACTTAGACTTTGCGTGGCTTACGCTGTTCGTAAGTCGTATCTGAAACGAAAAGTTGCATGTCTATGGTCATAAATCTGCAAATATCTTTACTTAGTCTATCGTAAGTTGCTTTAGAGAAAGACCCACCTTCGATAAATTTTAACTTGACTTGGCTTGACTAAAGCTTCACTCACGTACTATGCGATTAGTGCTTAAGTGCGTCTTACGACTGATACCGAGCAGTCGTAGGGTTAAGATCAACCCTACGAAAGACCATAGACATACGAACGTTTCGAAAAACAGTCTTTTGCGCAAAGTTACGAACTCGTAAAGTTGCGATCAATCTTACGCATAGCTAACTTGCGAGCCCTTCGAGCAACCCGTAAGTGTAGCTTACCCAACTTACGTCTATAGTCGATCGTAAGTTGCTTTCGAGAAAGACCCCCCAGATCGCTAAGCCGTTCGCACGAGACAGCCTCGGCAGTTGGTTGACTCGTGAACCATTCTTATGAAGCCTTAGTTATGAAATAATTGTTGCTTGTCTCTAACCCTGCTGTACTACTTTTCAAAACAGAAAATAAGTAGTCTCAAGTGGAATGAGAATCAACTTTTTACAAATCTGACTAATTGGCTTCAATCAATTTGCATATACTCGCACAAAACAGAGAGATGAAGTCAGAGGTTTAAACGATTTTCAGTCACGAGTACTTGTTGCGCAGTGCAGTGGCCCAATTAACTCAAGCCGGTCTTGTAAGCGTGCGCGAGGCCCTGTACAATGCACAAAAAGTTTCTGAGCCAGCTTATTTGAATTCATATTCTCACGGTGTATACATAAGCATCAGCAGGGGTGGCTCGCTGGGCGCAGCGCAGTGCAACTCAAAACCGCTCTGAGTAATACAGTTTGCATGCGAGTTTTGCGACAAACGAATGCAGAAACTGCGCAGCCTCTTGGCGAGATTTTCCAGGCAGCAAGATGGATTCTCAGACTTGGTGAGTGCTGTGTTCATCGAATTTACTAAATTTAGCTGAAGAATAAGGCTTTACGCCATTAGCTTTAGGATTAAAGAAGAAGGGAACAGCTCATTTTCACGCTGTGGTTTTACCTGCCTTTAATTAACTAGACAGGCCCTTGAAATGTGTAAAACTGCCACGATATGGCTGGAATGCTTTTAGTCCATGAACATCTCTAGGCATGCTTTGCAAGCTTGAAGTCCAAGAACTGCTGTTAACGGTGCTTTTGCAGATTAATCTAGCCTATGAAATAAAGAGCATTCACTATTGTGCTTTCTCTTGTGTATTTCAAAGGCACACCGCCCATTATAGCAACTAGCCAACCAGTAGCTCAAGTACAATAGATTTCGCGCAGCGGCGAGTGAGTCAGCCGCTTCCCAGGCATTCATCCACTGTGCAGGTCAGAGAATCTAGCGGCTCTGTACACTGTTGGACAGAAAAGTAAAGGAAATGCGGCATAGGTGGTGGGTTTGTCCTGCTTGGCGTCCTGTACAGTGTACGGTCCTGCTGTTGGCGGAGAGGCGCAGGAGTTTTCAGCTCTCTTCTTTAGCTCCCTGCTCAACCCTTCCTTCACCTGGCTGGGGAATCAATAAAGTACAGTAGTCTAGCTGCTATGGGATGGGTTTGAAATTTCAGATCAGGAGACTGAATTCCTCAGGAATCCGCCAGTTAGTTTCTCCTTGAAGCAGGCAAAGCATGTTTATTCAGTGAGCTGATTTCGAAACTAAGTTGCTAAGGGGCGATAGGAACTCATCGGCATGACGGAGCAACAGCCCAAGAGCAGCAAACTGAGGCAGCTGCTGGCCCCTCTGGCCAGGGCCGCTCGGTACAGAAATTTCGAGAACGGAGGCGGTGCTGTCGACTTTGAGGTGACTTTTAGGAGAGTCGATTTTTGGTAACCGTTGAGATTCTCCTTAAACGGCGTACACATCTTTTTTACATATTCGAGCAGGCCATGACTGTAGTTTGAGTATTTTTATAATCTGCACTGCATTTATTTCTTGTGTTTCCTGTTTGCATGCGTGCGTCTCGTGTCCTATGCTCTATGGGGGTCCTATAACTCCGTCCATGACTCCTAGCCAAGTCCAATTTCACGTGTCTCATAATGCGTCTAGTCCTGTGTCCAGTGCCCCCTGTGTCTCATGTCCTATCCCCTGTGTCTCGTGTCTTTTGTCTTGAGCTCAGAGTCCTATGCCCCGTTCCCTGTATCCAATGTCCTGTCCATTGCGCCTTATGTCTTGTGTTCTTCACGTGTTCTTCAGCTTTCCCATGTCTCATGTCCTGAGCCTTGCAGTCTGGGGTCAAGGTCAGTTATTCAGTGCCAGGTGTCCACAGCAGAAAAAATAATTCGATTCCCACCTTTCTCAACTTTAGCAACAACAGCAACAACATCAGCGCCCGCATGGCCAGCAGCAGCGGCGGCGCTCCAGCCGGCGCTACAGTGCAACCAGCAGCGGTGGCAGGCAAGTGTTTGCCACGGCTGCCTCCAAGGATTCCGTGGACGGCAGCACCAGCAGCGTTCACCGAGAGACGCCCACGCAGATGAGAGATCGCCAGATTCGAGAGCTTCGAGCGCAGCTGGCCCCGAAGGAGCCGCTGCAGGGCCTCGGCAACTTTACTGCGGCTGCTAGCGCCGGCGAAGCTCCGGTCAACTACAGCGTGGATGAGAACCCAGAGAGAGGCAACTGGTCTGGTCGGCTGGACTTCCTGCTCAGCTGCCTGGGCTACGCGGTCGGCCTTGGCAACGTCTGGCGCTTTCCCTACCTCTGCTTCATCAACGGCGGTGGCGCGTTTTTTGTTCCCTATATCATCTTTTTGCTGCTTTGCGGTGTTCCAGTGTTCCTGCTGGACCTCAGCCTGGGACAGTTCACCAGCGAGGGCCCGGCCACCTGCTGGGAGTTCGCGCCCATCTTTACCGGTTTGTGTGATTCAGTACTTCTTAGACCTCTAGTTATAAATTTGACATTACCTCGGTACTTGAATTCGCCCTTCTCTCAGTACATGAATCCGCCCCCTCAGTACTTGAATCTGCCGCCTCCCCCACTACATAAATCCACCCCTCCCTCAGGACTTTAATCTGCCCCTCCCTCAGTACTAGACTCCACCCCTCCCTCAGTACTAGAATCCGCCCCTCCCTCAGTGCTTGAATCCACCACTCCCTCAGTACTAGAATCCGCCCCTCCCTCAGTACTTGAATCCACCACTCCCTCAGTACTAGAATCCGCCCCTCCCTCAGTACTTGAATCTACCACTCCCTCAGTACTAGAATCCGCCCCTCCCTCAGTACTTGAATCCGCCCCTCCCTCAGTACTTGAATCCGCCCCTCCCTCAGTACTTGAATCCGCCCCTCCCTCAGTACTTGAATCCGCCCCTCCCTCAGTACTTGAATCCGCCCCTCCCTCAGTACTAGAATCCGCCCCTCTCTCAGTGCTCAAATCCGCCTCTTTTCTACTCACCAGTCCTGAAATCTGTCTCCGTCTTTTCTCAAATTTTGCAATAATTCTACGAGCTAATTCCTGAATCTGAGCTCTGCGAGTTGTTTACTTTGAACTTAAAGAAATTTACAATGCTAAATCCTTGAATGTGTTTTCAGGAGTCGGTTACGCTATGACCTACCTGTCCACAATCGTTGGCATCTACTACAACATGATTATTGCTATATCAATCTACTATCTGTTTGCCTCAATGAACAGTGACCTGCCATGGAGCAGCTGCGACAATGCCTGGAATACGCCCCGTAAGCCCTCTTTGTCTTCAGATCATGACCATTGCAAAATTCATTTCATTGGTGCCTGACCGACCTTCCAGTTTGCAGCTCTCGGCTGCCTTTGGTGACATGCAACCTCAGTGATCAGCAGCTCAACGGCACCTGCTACAATGGGACCAAACTGTTGGGTCTGTACAACGAAAGCTTATTCACCCAGGTGACCAAACTGCATAGGATTCTGCCTGCCGATGAATACTTCAAGTAAGTTGGACAACTGCTTCTCTTCCAACGAAATAAAATAGTGTCTTCAATGAACTTCTGCTTTTAAATGATCTCCTATAAGCTCCTTAACACTTATTCCTTCAATAAGTGCATTTAAAGTCTTTATTGGATTATTCTGATTGCATTTTTAAGTCTTCAATCTGACTTGGCATTCTTTATAAACCATATCTTGATAATAACTGAACTCTTATCTACGTCCTGTGAACTAATTGTTGAAATCAATGCGGAACCACGCGCTCCTGCGATCGTCATTAACGCAACTCTATACATCCTCCTTCAATGCACAACAGTCACGAGGTTTTGAAGACTAGCAGCGACATCAACAAGTTTGGCTCGCCGGACTGGAAGCTGGTGATGTGCCTGCTGCTTTCGTGGATTGTCATCTACTGTTGCATGGTCAAAGGCATCAAGTCATCCGGCAAGGTGGTGTACTTCACCGCCCTGTTTCCCTACGTGGTCCTGCTGATCTTGTTCTTCCGCGGGGTCACCCTGGAAAACGCCATCGAGGGCATCCGGTTCTACATCCTCCCGGACTTCAGCGCGCTCGGCAAAGCTCGAGTCTGGAAGGACGCGGCTGGCCAGATCTTCTTCTCGCTGTCCTGCAGCTGGGGCGGCCTGATGTCGCTCTCCAGCTACAATCGATTTCATAACAACGTCATCCGGGACACGTTCTTTGTAACGTCGGCCAACTGCCTGACGAGCGTGTTCGCTGGCTTCGTCATATTCAGCTTCATCGGTCACCTGGCTGGCAATCTGAAGGTGCCCGTCAAGGACGTTTCGCAGTCAGGTGAGTTTTGAGGTCTGCATTCAAGAAAAATATCGAGGCCTCTCAGTTCGGTTTCTAAATAACTGAATAACTTTATATTGTAGGATTCGGACTGGCGTTCATCATCTACCCCGAAGCCATGAAGTTGCTTCCTGGCAGCACCTTCTGGGCCATTCTGTTCTTCTTCATGATTCTCAATCTCGGAGTGGACAGTCAGGTTCGTTGTGTTACTAACATTGTAGCTCATTGATTAGCAGCTCATTAGCAGTTAATTGCAGTGACCGAGGCTAGTAGGTTATTATTAATTATCACAGTCGGTAAATGGAGATTGGAAGCGTTCACCATCGCGCTACACTTCGATAGCATTTTATTAGTAATAAAAGTATTCTTAATTTAAATTCGATTCATCTACGCCCCAACCACAGTTCGCCATGGTGGAGACGTTGATCACTTCGCTCTGCGACCAGTTTCGCGGCCTCCGACGGCACAAGCCGCCAGTAATTGCTGTGGTCTCCGTGGTGATGTTCCTCCTGGGCCTGCCGTTCACCTGCTCGGGCGGCCTCTACTTGATGAACATTGTTGACAGCTACGCGGGCAGCTGGACAATCCTGCTGATTGGCTTCTTCGAGTGCGTCACAGTCGGCTGGGTCTACGGCCGGCCCGGATTCGGGAAGTTCCACCGGTTCAGTGAGGACATCGGGCTCATTATGCAAAGGCCAATTTCGTAAGCTTGCGGTTCTGGCTTGCTACTTTGAATGTACGACTCAAGGTTCAGGTGTAGTGCATCTTGGCGCTAATTAAGCCTTATTGATCACATTCAGGCCCATCTGGCGATACCTGTGGCAATACATCTCGCCGGCACTAATCATGGCAATCATCATCTTCAACTGGGTTGATTACGGGCGGAGCGAGTACACGGCGGGGGCCGGGGATTTTTATCCCGGCTGGGCGGACGCGCTCGGCTGGCTGATCGCCATCGCCACCGTGCTCATCATTTTCGGCACCGGGCTGCTAAAGCTGTTCATGGAGCCCTCGGGTACTCCGTGGAAGCAGCGGCTGCTCGGCCTGTCGATTCCGTCCTACAAGTGGGGACCGGCACTGCCCAGGTGGGTATAACGGTTTATAAAATTAGACGAAACTAGCAATCTTCGCCCGTCGTTGGGGAGGCGACGGGAAATAAATAAATGCTTTTAAAATACTAAATCAAAAAGTCTCATTCCACCTTGATCATTGGCAGGTCAGCATTCCGCCTTGGTCATTGGCAGGTCAGCATTCCGCCTTAGATAATGGCAGGTCAGCATTCCGCCTTGGTCATTGGCAGGTCAGCATTCCGCCTTGGTCATTGGCATGTCAGCATTCCGCCTTGGTCATTGGCAGGTCAGCATTCCAACTTGGTCATTGGCAGGTCAGCATTCCACCTTGGTCATTGGCATGTCAGCATTCCACCTTGGTCATTGGCATGTCAGCATTCCGCCTTGGTCATTGGCAGGTCAGCATTCCGCCTTGGTTATTGGCAGGTCAGCATTACGCCTTAGATAATGGCAGGTCAGCATTCCGCCTTGGTCATTGGCAGGTCAGCATTCCGCCTTGGTCATTGGCATGTCAGCTGCAAAATTTCACTGCGCACAAAATTTACATATTTCATTAAGAGTTCATGAAGAAGAGCGCAATGCGCATGAAGTCTGAATGAGGTTGGTACGAACCTGCACTCGAACATTTGAGCCTGTATTACGATACGAGTACAAGAATTTTCAGAATTGTTATTGTGCATTAATTCAAATTTCTGCGCATTATAAAAGCTCCTTCAACCTTCAGTCTTGAGAAACTTCTTTTACTTTGTTGCTTCTAGCGGTCCTTGCTCGTAGTCTCTGATTTTCCCAATTCAAACAAAATTTACGCCTTCTTTAATATGCAGTCACCGGCTGTTGATGGCGTCCTACCTGGAGAAACTTGGCGCTCTGCGACACTTCTACCTCGATCCGGTGAAGCTGATAAAGTACACGGATGTTTTCCCCAGCGAGCAGGAGTTCCAAAACTTGGATTCAGCAGCGCAGGTAAGTAAATTAAAATTTTTACTCTCACGAAGCCTTCAGCCTCCCATAAAAACTGCTTCTTCATCGATAAACCGGGACAGCTGCTAAGACTTTCCCGTATGTTGTATATTGTAGAGACGTGATGGAGGGCGAGTCGCCAGTGCGAACAGAGAGAGCCACTCGAACCCCGGCTTCAACGCGGGTGGCTCCCTGCACTCGATTCCTGGGGGAGGCGGCGGCTCCACAGATATTTGACGGAATGTTTGTCGGGAGGTTTAGTTTTTACGCTTTTCTCTTCAAAATTGCCAATCACTTTGCCGTAATATCTTTGCTTAACTTTCATCGAATATTCTCTATGCAAATTATACTTGCTAACTTCACCTCCACTAAAGAATGAACTTTTAGTTGCCACACTTTTAAAGCACCTCAAATGTCTTAATTAGCCAATAATACATTCCTGCTTACTTGAAGCAAATATTTCCGCAAAGCATGTTTCATTTTAGTTTTACACTGCGCAAGGATGACTTTTACTCTAGCTTAATGAGCGAATAACAACTACTTATAAAAAGTCCTGTTGTTCGTACTGCTTCCTTTCTTTTATTGAAGAGGACAGAGAGGGAAGGACAGGGAAGGAAGGACAGAGAGGGAAGGACAGGGAGGGAAGGACAGGGAGGGAAGGACAGGGAGGGAAGGACAGGAAGGGAAGGACACAGGGAAGGACAGAGGGAGGGAAGGACAGGGAGGGAAGGACAGGGAGGGAAGGACAGGGAGGGAAGGACAGGGAAGGAAGGACAGAGGGAGGGACAGGGAGGGAAGGACAGAGGGAGGGAAGGACAGGGAGGGAAGGACAGAGGGAGGGAAGGACAGGGAGGGAAGGACAGAGGGAGGGAAGGACAGGGAGGGAAGGACAGGGAGGGAAGGACAGGGAGGGAAGGACAGGGAGGGAAGTACAGGGAGGGAAGTACAGGGAAGGAAGGACAGGGAGGGAAGGACAGGGAGGGAAGGACAGGGAGGGAAGGACAGGGAGGGAAGGACAGGGAGGGAAGGACAGGGAGGGAAGGACAGGGAGGGAAGGACAGGGAGGGAAGGACAGGGAGGGAAGGACAGGGAGGGAAGGACAGGAAGGGAAGGACACAAGGAAGGACAGGGAGGGAAGGACAGGGAAGGAAGGACAGGGAGGGAAGGACAGGGAGGGAAGGACAGGGAAGGAAGGACAGAGGGAGGGAAGGACAGGGAGGGAAGGACAGGGAGGGAAGGACAGGGAGGGAAGGACAGGGAGGGAAGGACAGGGAGGGAAGGACAGGGAGGGAAGGACAGGGAGGGAAGGACAGGGAGGGAAGGACAGGGAGGGAAGGACAGGGAGGGAAGGACAGGGAGGGAATGACAGGGAGGGAAGGACAGGGAGGGAAGGACAGGGAGGGAAGGACAGGGATGGAAGGAGAGTGTGATGAATGCAATTGCGATACGGCAAATAGGACAGTCAATTTTCCCTCTGAGCTTTCAAAAGTATACAGAGACTCGGTGGCTTCGCTTAGTCAAAGTAGTCTATGGCCCAAACAAAAGTGGCTTAAAGTCGCAATCAGTTTTCCAACTGAGGCAATCAATTTTCCACATCCTGTATGCAGAAGACTCCATGGAAAAAGGATCGGAAATTTCTCTATGGCCAAGCTATGCTGAGACCATTTGATGCAGAAGCTGTTCTGAGAGGATTTGGTCAGGTTACAAACAAGCTCTAAACTTAAGTAAGACCACAAAGAGCCCTTCTCTTCTGATGACTTGATTGACTGACTGGCCAAAATGCAAAAATTAGCGATAAAACGCGGTGACTCATCGTTCATTCCCACGAACGGGGAGACACAGTACACTGTAGGGCTTGCCAAGATCTTCTGGTTTTACTGGTAGATCTCACGATAAGTAAAGACTGACGCGGCAGATAGAGATTATTAAAACCGGAGAGAAACGGCTAAAAGGAACGTTGCTTTTTTTTTTAATTTTGGCCTAATTCCGGGCGCTACTCTATGGACGAGGCTCCTGTTGTCTTAGCTGTCAGCGCTGCGCCGACAAATTCCTATAGGTTGGCACTCCTTCTGCCAGATGGCGGAGTCTCCGAACAGAGCACGTACTGGCTTCACAACAACAGTCGCCTATCTAGACCACGCTTGACCAGCGGCGCACTCTCAAGACGCAGAACGCCGAAAGCTGCCTAATCGGCAGGCGGAATGTGGTCGGGCTGGGGGCAAAGAAAGGAGATTGCAACGGTAAAACACGCTCAGCGGCACTTCGGTGCTCAGATGATGGTGAGACGGGCAACACGAAAAAGACTCAAGCCGGGTGGTGGGTGTCTGACTGGCCGGTCAGTAATTCCGATTGCACTGGAGCGGCGGCGCGTTCTCAGGCCGATTCTGATTGGCTGGCCGCGTTAAGCCGGGGTACATCGATGAGTTGCAAGCCGTGTCGACCCCTCGGCTTGGCCAAACTGGTTCTGGATTTGCGCCTTACTATTTTGACCTATTTTGAAATCCTAACACAATAATTAATCTAAACGCACTCTGGAAAAATATGGCTAAAATAGTAACAACCAAATAACAAGGAGAAGAGGACAGGGAGAAGAGGACAGGGAGTAAAGGATAGGGAGAAGAGGACAGGGAGGGAAGGACAGGGAGGGAAGGACAGGGAGAAGAGGACAGGCAGGGAAGGACAGTGAGAAGAGGACAGGCAGGGAAGGACAGGGAGAAGAGGACAGGGAGAAGAGGACAGGGAGAAGAGGACAGGGAGAAGAGGACAGGGAGAAGAGGACAGGGAGAAGAGGACAGGGAGAAGAGGACAGGGAGAAGAGGACAGGGAGAAGAGGACAGGGAGAAGAGGACAGGGAGAAGAGGACAGGGAGAAGAGGACAGGGAGAAGAGGACAGGGAGAAGAGGACAGGGAGAAGAGGACAGGGAGAAGAGGACAGGGAGAAGAGGACAGGGAGAAGAGGACAGGGAGAAGAGGACAGGGAGAAGAGGACAGGGAGAAGAGGACAGGGAGAAGAGGACAGGGAGAAGAGGACAGGGAGAAGAGGACAGGGAGAAGAGGACAGGGAGAAGAGGACAGGGAGAAGAGGACAGGGAGAAGAGGACAGGGAGAAGAGGACAGGGAGAAGAGGACAGGACGACAGGGAGAGGACAGGGAGAAGAGGACAGGGAGAAGAGGACAGGGAGAAGAGGACAGGGAGAAGAGGACAGGGAGAAGAGGACAGGGAGAAGAGGACAGGGAGAAGAGGACAGGGAGAAGAGGACAGGGAGAAGAGGACAGGGAGACGAGGACAGGACGACAGGGAGAGGACAGGGAGAGAAGACCACTTCTAAAGTCAGAAGCCGCATCACATAACCTTAGGAAGGTAAAACCAGTGTACAAGCGGACAGAAGAACAAAGGACAAGAAAAGGAGAGGCTTGGTGGAAATTTTGATAGGGTGAGAAAGAAGAAATAATCGAGGCCCCAGCGAAGCCACACTTAATTTCTGTCTAAAAAAATAAACATTTTATGACACATTTTTCGAAATTAATTCCGTCACTTGCGCCCATAGACCCTCCGTCAGCGAGCTGGCTGGACTCCCGCCGGTCACAGACCCTCTGTCTACCTCAATCATCAACGTCGACGAGCCGCAGTGCGCAACACCTCCCGAGGACACAAAATTTTACATTTTTACATATTTTTTCAAACTTGCATACTATTGCATACTATCCAAAATTTTCCCGAATCGCTACAGTTCTGGCTAGAAAACTTCAAAAAGGAACAATTGAATATACGAAAACGAGATTCCCTACTGTTTTAGATGGGTGAACAAATTAGTAGGTCAAAACTTGACTGGCTCAATTCAAACTGTAACTATAAGATTGCGCCATCTGAACTGGCTTTTGTGGTCGCGGCTTGCAACTCATCCTGCCAATGCCACAATCACCACCAGCTACATTGTGGAGCAGATAAATTCGTGCAGCCACCTAAATTAAGGGCGAGGGCCACCGCAGTCCGTGGTAAACGCGGCGCGCCTGACCTCTTGAGCCACGACCGTGTTCTGATTCTGCGCATAAAATTGACAGCAGGTAAGACGCTTTATCCGCGCTGAGTCGTACTGCTTCCAGCTGGTGCAGGAGAAAAGAGCTAGGCAGCCGCTGGCTGGCAGTCTACATTATTCTGTTTCTGTTTAGTCAGTGATTGAGGATCGGTAGCTGTGCAGTAACGCACCCGGCTCTCAGGCTAAAGTTTCTAAAGTGGACAGTAGTAGAAAAGGACTGGGAAGGAATTGAACGAGGAGAACCAATAGAGGTACATGTAGGTACATGTATAGGCTATTTTGACTGGCCACCAAGTTTGAAAAATGTCACTACGGATAGTAAACATTGTCTGAAAGTTCTACAACACACTACACTGCAAAAAGCCTAAGTAACTCAAGGACAATATATTAGTTCTACGGAGGAACTGACCAGCCGTTGAAAGCTCGTAGCGTTTTTAATCTGCAGGGATTTACCATAAACTGTTTGTGTAAATCAGCAAAGCGGCTTTAAAATCTCATAACTGAAAAATGACCAGCACCGGACAAAAATGCCGGAGCAAAAATCATCCAATAACTTGCAACCACTCGATTTGACTACCGATGATAATCAGCAGCAACAACAACATCAGCAGCATCAGCAGCAGAAGCCGGATCAAAAAAACACCATAAGCAGTAGAGAGGAATCTGTTTCTAATGAAAGCCAACAATGCAACCTGCGGAAGGAAAAGAAAAAGCAGATCAAGTGGCTGAAGGAAACCCCGGCCCAGCAACGCGAGCGGTTCATTCGTCAGCTCCGCGCCGAGCTCACTGTCAATGCCTCGGACGGCGGCAGAGGCGGCGGGGCCTCTAGGCAACCCTTTACAAGAGGCGGCAGCGGCATCAATGGGATCGGGAGCAGCTGCAGTCGGGACAGGGCCTCCAGGGAGGCTGATCACCGGTCTACCGTCAACTACAGCGTGGACGAGAACCCGGAAAGAGGCAACTGGTCGGGCCGGCTGGACTTCGTGCTCAGCTGCCTGGGCTACGCGGTCGGTCTGGGAAATTTTTGGCGCTTTCCCTACCTCTGCTTTAGCAACGGCGGTGGCGCGTTTCTGATACCCTACGCCATCCTTTTGCTGTTGTGCGGCATTCCTGTGTTCCTGCTGGACCTCAGCCTGGGACAGTTCACCAGCGAGGGCCCGGCCACCTGCTGGGAGTTCGCGCCCATCTTCACCGGTGTGCACAAATCGACGCTTGAGAGTTGTTTTACCTGAAGTTTTTAAGTCTGCTCCCGATTTAGAATTAGCCTGTCTGTGATTTCGTATGGATCAAATAGTTCGTTAGAAATAGGAAAATTTTTGTCACCAACCCGTATGATCGATTTCGCTTTGCCTTAGCACCTTTTAGTGCAGTCTAGAACCCGCTAGTCATTGTACGGGCAGTTCTAACTCTTAGCACTTGACTCGTCAGTCAGTACAAAGAAGGGTCCGCTTTAGCGAACCTATTTTTAAAAAGATATTTCCTGATCCTCGCATCCTCCACAGGTCTTGGCTACTCGATGGTGTTCTTGTCCACAACAGTGTCAACCTACTACAACATAATAATATCCATTTCTATATACTACACCTTCGCATCAATGACGTCAACTCTGCCTTGGAATAACTGCAGTCACCATTGGAACACCAACTGTGATTTTTGAATCAAAATGATTTTTGAATCAAGTTCTGCGAGTGTATTCAATCTCACTTTGTTTTCAAAAGGCACGAATCATACTAACGAAACCGTTTTTTTTACTTTTAGCGTGCACCGATCGCCTGCCGTTTGTGTCCTGTGGAGAGGGCCAGCCACAGCCGAATGGCACCTGCTACAACGGCACCATCTTCTTGGGCATCTACAACGAAAGCCTATTTCAAAAGACGACAGGGCTTCGACGAATTCTAGCGTCGGAAGAGTACTTCAAGTGAGCGCTTGAGCACTGCAGTGTCCTGAGATTAGGGTTAGGTTAGGATCTGTGTCAATGCCACTCTCTGTCTTTCTAATGCAGCCGCGAGGTTTTAAAAGTCAGCGGCGACATCAACAAGTTTGGCTCGCCGGACTGGAAGCTGGTGATGTGCCTGCTGCTTTCCTGGATTGTCATCTTCTTAAGCATGATTCGTGGCATCAAGTCATCCGGCAAGGTGGTGTACTTCACCGCCTTGTTTCCCTACGTGATCCTCTTGATCTTCTTCATCAGAGGGGTCACCCTGGAAAACGCGATCGAGGGCATCCGGTTCTACATCGTCCCGGACTTCAGCGCGCTCGGCAAAGCTCGGGTCTGGAAGGACGCGGCTGGCCAGATCTTCTTCTCGCTGTCCTGCAGCTGGGGCGGCCTGATGTCGCTCTCCAGCTACAATCGATTTCATAACAACGTCATCCGGGACACGTTCTTTGTAACGTCGGCCAACTGCCTGACGAGCGTGTTCGCTGGCTTCGTCATATTCAGCTTCATCGGTCACCTGGCTGGCAATCTAAGGGTGCCCGTGAGCGACGTGACTCGCTCAGGCAAGGCAATTTATTTTTTAAAAATACAATACAAATAAAATATTTTGAAGCAGTGATAGTTAATGACAAGCAATCTGTCCGGCTTCAGAATTCGGGCTTGCATTCATCGTTTACCCTGAGGTTATGAATCTGCTGCCAGGGAGCAACTACTGGTCAATTCTATTCTTTATCATGATTTTTAGTCTTGGAATCGACAGTCAGGTAAATTTACAATATTAAGTTTTTTGTCCATTTGTTGGGTCTTGTTCTGCTTGCAGAGTGTATCCTTTAACTTCTGTGGCTCTCTCTGTACTTTTTATTACGAGCGAAAATTTTGACTATACCGGAGCAACTATTCAAAATACCTTTCAGGCGAGCGGAATTCCAGAAAGGGGTGAACTAAACCTGACTCGTAGAGCTCAGTACCAAATATGATCGTTTCGAAAGTCTTAGGTCTGTCTGTGACAGTCAGTAAGGAATTATTGGGAGTCTGCCTTTTGAGGTACCTCCAAGACGCTCTGGTTTGATTGATTGATTGTCGGTGTTTGTGAGCGTGTGTTGCTCCGTTAAGATGGTGAAATAATGATTACGGGTTCCTCCGATACTCCTCACTACTAATGACTGAGCGCCGGTTTTTCATCGCAAGCTTGAAAACTTTGGATCTCTGAATACGCTAACCCTGCGTGATCACCTTTTACAGTTCGGGCTTGTTGAAACGCTGATCACAGCTCTGTGCGATAAATTTTTCGTCCTTCGACGCCACCGGCTGCCCTTGATCGGGGTTGTGTGCTTCGTGATGTTCCTCCTTGGCCTGCCGTTCACCTGTTCGGGCGGGTTATACCTGATGAACATCTTCGACAGATATTTGAGCGGCTGGATAGTGCTGCTCGTGGGCTTCATGGAGTGCATTTTGGTGGGCTGGGTTTACGGCCGGCCCGGGTTCGGCAAGTTCCACCGGTTCACCGAGGACATCGCGCTCATGATGCGTCAGTCCATTTCGTGAGTTCTATTTATGGTATTCGAGCATAAATTGTGGAACATGTGCTGTATGTGTACTCAACGCATTAAAAATTCGCCACCTTTGAGAGTGCGCAGTAAATTTCAGCTCAGGATTGACTTTTGAGTGACGCAACTTGCGCTCCGCGACGCAGAGTTGGGCTGGGTGAGGAGGGATTGGGAAGAGCGGAGGGCGAAGATTGGATGGATTGAAGCTTCCGCCCGGTTTTCATTGCTTTTTTCAAGCATTTTTTAATATCAAAATGGTTGGCCAGGTGATAGACGCTGGTCGAAAGAACTGCTCACTGGGGCAAAGGGTGGCGACTTCTCAATGTTGCTGAGTATAGTCAGCAACCAAAATCGATAGCTTACCTGGAATTGAAAAAACCCACGGAAAGAAGAGAGTAGGAAACCCATCGGGAGGTTGAATTGGTATTGAGCAAATGTGATTGAGAACTATATTGCCCACATGATCTAACGGGGAATTAATGACTTGAAAGTAAGCGCAATCAGTATAAGATCAACAGTCGTGTTTTATCGCCACTTCACTTAATAATTAAAGGTAATGCTGCATTCTTACCGATAAATCAATTGATCATTAAATTTGACAAGGCCGGTCTGGAGGTACATGTGGCAATACGTCACACCTGCGCTGATCCTCTTCACTCTCCTAGCCAGCGTTGCTGATCTGGGGCGCACCGAGTACACCAAGGGAAAAGGGGATTATTATCCCATCTGGGCGGACGCGCTGGGCTGGCTGCTGTCGGTGATTCCGCTGCTCATCATTGTCGGCACGGGGCTCAGCCGGCTGCTCATGGAGCCCGTCGGCATCTCCTGGTGGCGCCGGCTGCGGGACTTGTCCATTCCTACCTACACCTGGGGCCCGGCCATTCCCAGGTAAATCGGATCTCGGCCAGACTAGTGCACATCCTTAGACAGGACTGGAGCACATTCTTAGCCAGACTGAAGGACATTCTTAACCAGACTGTAGTACATTATCCAGACTAGGGCAAATTAGCCAGACTAAAGCAGAGCCAATGGAACTAATTGAACGCCGAAATTCAATCAACAGGTACAGGCTTTTGATGGCTCCCTACCTGGAGAAGCTTGGCGTGTTAAAGTATTTTTATCTGGATCCTAAGCGCAACATAAAATTTATTGATGTTTTTCCAATCGAGAGTTTAAACAACATGGACGAATAAGAGCTTCTGGCATTGCAGGTCAGATTTTTGTGTACTTTATAATCCTAATATGGGGCAGTTTCTTAGTAACAAGCATCTCTCATTCCACATCATCTAGGATAACGGTGCGGAATGTGACGAAACTCCGAACGATAACTGTCAGCTTTAGTGAGAGGGTCGACTTACTCTGCGTGTTGGAAGCCAGCAGTACTATTTGAAGAAAGCGTCTTTTCAAAAATAGTGTCGTACGAGTATCCGGCTCCGTGTATTAGCTCCGTATACTTTATCATGCTTGGAAATGGGGATGGCAGTAGGGAGGTGGCTGGAATGGGGGGTCGGAGATGGGCAGAGAGGGAGTGAGGCGCTTGAATGGGGTCGGAGAGGGGCAGGGAGGTTGCTGGAATGGGGATCGGAGATTGGGGCAGGGAGGGAGATGGCTGGAATGGGGATCGGAGATCGGGGCAGGGAGGGAGATGGCTGGAATGGGGATCGGAGATCGAGGCAGGGAGGGAGATGGCTGGAATGGGGATCAGAGATCGGGGCAGGGAGTGAGGTGGCTGGAATGGGGGTCGGAGAGGGGCAGGGAGGGAGTGAGCTGGCTAGAATAGGGGTCAGAGAGATCCAGGGAATGGGGTGGCTGGAATGGGGGTCGGAGATGGGCAGAGAGGGAGTGAGGCGCTCGAATGGGGTCGGAGAGGGGCAGGGAGTGAGGTGGCTGGAATAGGGGTCGGAGAGATCCAGGGAGTGAGGTGGCTGGAATGGGGATCGGAGAGGGGCAGGGAGGGAGTGAGGTGGCTGGAATGGGGTCGGAGAGGGGCAGGGAGGGAGTGAGGTGGCTGGAATAGGGGTCGGAGAGATCCAGGGAGTGAGGTGGCTGGAATAGGGGTCGGAGAGATCCAGGGAGTGAGGTGGCTGGAATGGGGGTCGGAGAGATCCAGGGAGTGAGGTGGCTGGAATAGGGGTCGGAGAGATCCAGGGAGTGAGGTGGCTGGAATAGGGGTCGGAGAGATCCAGGGAGTGAGGTGGCTGGAATAGGGGTCGGAGAGATCCAGGGAGTGAGGTGGCTGGAATGGGGGTCGGAGAGATCCAGGGAGTGAGGTGGCTGGAATGGGGGTCGGAGAGATCCAGGGAGTGAGGTGGCTGGAATGGGGGTCGGAGAGATCCAGGGAGTGAGGTGGCTGGAATGGGGGTCGGAGAGATCCAGGGAGTGAGGTGGCTGGAATGGGGGTCGGAGAGATCCAGGGAGTGGGGTGGCTGGAATGGGGATCGGAGAGGGGCAGGGAGGGAGTGAGGTGGCTGGAATGGGGGTCGGAGATACATGCACGTCCAGTTTTCAGCAGAGTTTCAATGGCAAAAGCAGAAGTTGCGGGACCGCGGTCGCTCAAGCAGTCTTTTACGCTCGTATAGCATTCGCTGTCGAGCTGTAATGCATCCATTGCTTTAAATATTATTTTAGTCAATTTTTTTGCCAATACGTTTCTTTCTGTGCCTATTGGTAATCTCATTTGGAATAAAAACGTATTGAAAATGAAATAAAAATTGTCGCACCATCCACAAAGATATTAAAGGTACATCATGTGTTTTAAAAAAAACTTACTCCAATATGCATGCAAATTCTGCCTATTGAATAACAGGGATAAGAAACATACATGTGCTTACACAAATGTAATAGAATTGTTTTATGCGAAGTAGGGGATACCTGTACAGCATAAATGTACATGCAACTTCTGCTCAGGCATCGCGTTGTAAGTAATTAAAGGTTCGAAAATTCCAATAACAATGGTTCGGTAGGTGTATTAACAGTAGAACTACCAAGGGGGGGGATTCCTGGCCCTGACAATTTTTTGCTCTCAAGACGGAATGCTTCAGAGACTGGCTGAGGATGTCCAGCAATTGAGGCCTGATCAGCGAAACTAGAGAAATTCGCACCAGGGTATTCATAGTCACCTGTTGAAGATCCAGAAGCTCCGCCTGGGTGAAGACCAGTGACTAACGAAGTCAGTGAGCTGATGCAGACACATGTGATCGACGTCCTGATGAAATTTGGAGGCTTGACAAGGCACTGCTGATTGGCGCACAGGGGTGTGCTGAATACACTGGTGCTTATGGAAATAATTAAATCCGACCTACTGGCAGAATCGTCGAATACGAGTATCTCGACGGTCCGGAGGGCTGGCGACTTGATCATTGTTTGAGAAGGTGCGCAACAACAAGTTGGCCCGTGGTCTTGAATTTCGAGTGCCTGCGTTCATGCTCCGCTCCGGTGCAGCAAAAAAAGTGTGATGAATTTCCCCCCCCTCCTGGTATAGTTCGCAAAAGCAGCAAAATCGGCTATCACTGCAGACGTCTGAAGGCTATATCAAGATACATCACCTGACAACCGTTGCTTTCATGTTAATGCACATTTGTATGCATAATATCGTACATATGTACTCGCAGGGTACATTCCGTTGACACCTGAGCGCATACAAGCGCCTATTCAGGGTCAGGGTATAGTAGTGGCCCCGACTTGCTAATTCAACTTTACAGGGCACTCAGGCTTCCCAGTATGCATGTACATGTAATGTATAAGGATGTATAAAGACGTTTTGCATCCGAATTATATCGTTGCATCGGTTGCTTCTGGTGAAAAATTGAGTAGTATGTTCAGCGCATTCATTTTTATAATCTACACGTATTTCCTTGAAATCCGTAAGTCTGCCACCCAAACTGCTCGGCCATAGACAACTCGCAGCTCTGCAATCCTCGGTTTCTCTTGTTCCGCGCTTTGCCACTTTAAGCATGCGCACCGCAGCTTTCCGGGGCCAAATTACCAGAAGAGATGGCGAGTCAGCAGCCTCCGGTCAAGAAGGTGCCGCTGAAGCGCCTGTCACAGATTGGAAATGGCGCGGAGTCGCAGAGGACTGCGGATGGCCAGAAGCAAGCGGATGATCAGCAGGACGAGGACGCTGTCGAGATGGTCTCGGTGACCTCGCGCGGCTCAGACCGAAGACTCAGCATGAAGCAGAAGACCTCGGTGAGCTCTTAGGGAGAGGCTGCCTACTTTTCTGGGGCGCGTGGACTCTTGGTGTCAGTTGTCGCCAAATCGGTGTCCGGGTGTCCAATAAGCGCCGAATCTGGCCGAGCTGCATGAGCTCCATGGTACATGCAGATATTTTTAGGCATTGAAGCCCAGAGGTGTCAAGAGAAGAGCGGTGAGAACTGCGCAGACACCAGGAGATTAGCCAATGCCTTCGCCGCCCAATCCGCAGAACTCCTGCACCGATGCATTCACCCTGGATGACTGGCTTGCCGTGCTGCTGGCGGTGGCCCTGGTTTGCCTGGCGGTGTTCGCTGGACTCTGCGGGGTGCTGCACGGCGACAGAAAGCACGAGCTGACGAGCAACCGGCCATTCAACATGGCCCTGCTGGTGTCCGGCTGCGTGGCCATGACGCTGCAGCTGCTGTGCGCCTGCGTCTTCGCATCGCAATGGCTGACGGGAGTCTGAGGCTGGGGGCATCATCATTTAATAGTGAGGGAGACTGAGAGTGGCGCATCATGCCGATGATGATGGAGACTGAGAGTGGTGCGGAGCATGATGATGATGATGAGGGAGACTGAGAGTGGTGCGGAGCATGATGATGATGATGAGGGAGACTGAGTGGTGCAGAGAATGATGATGATGATGAGGGAGACTGAGAGTGGTGCGGAGCATGATGATGATGATGATGAGGGAGACTGAGTGGTGCAGAGAATGATGATGATGATGATGAGGGAGACTGAGAGTGGTGCGGAGCATGATGATGATGATGATGAGGGAGACTGAGTGGTGCAGAGAATGATGATGATGATGAGGGAGACTGAGAGTGGTGCGGAGCATGATGATGATGATGATGAGGGAGACTGAGAGTGGTGCGGAGCATGATGATGATGATGATGATGATGATGAGGGAGACTGAGTGGTGCAGAGAATGATGATGATGATGAGGGAGACTGAGAGTGGTGCGGAGCATGATGATGATGATGATGATGAGGGAGACTGAGAGTGGTGCAGAGAATGATGATGATGATGAGGCAGACTAGACATGATTAGGCAGACTATACAAGTTGCCTGGGAGAGACAGAGATCGGGGCATGATGTAATGATGATGAGGGACATAGGTAAACTAGTTCATGCGCTAAAATACTCGTAATTATAGAATAATTGGAATTTTAACTTTTTGTGTCAGCTATAGTGCGGATAGGCCTCATTTTGCACTGGCTTGTAGAATGTGCGAATTCAGCAGTCAAAAACTGCAGTAAGAGTTTTACCACTCGTAAGTGTTGTTCCTGCTTTCCATCAGTTAAAATACATAATCTTAGTCGAAGACTCCAGCTTACTGCTGCTAATACACAAAGATGCAAAAAACGAAAAAAAAGACTCATTTGTTTACGTAATTAAAAAGTAGTGCATTGTTATAAAATCACCACGAAGCTGCAAGCTTCCGTGCGGTCAGAAATAAATTAATATTCGCAATTCTAATTACTGTATAGATTGTTCGCAGTAAAATTCATTTGCACAAATATTAAGTTAAATTAAAATGAACTATAGAGATTGTGCATATCGCTCTGTAGTGCATATACAGATAACTTATGCAAGTTATAGGTAGAATAAAATGGTAGAAGTTCCTATCATAATCGCTTATGTACTTCAGGGTCCAGCCGCTACTCCCCACACTCTGGGCCTTCAGGGTCCTGCCGCTACTCCCCACACTCTGAGCCTTCAGGGTCCTGCCGCTACTCCCCACACTCTGAGCCTTCAGGGTCCGGCCGCTACTCCCCACACCCTGAGCCTTCAGGGTCCTGCCGCTACTCCCCACACTCTGATCCTTCAGGGTCCTGCCGCTACTCCCCACACTCTGAGCCTTCAGGGTCCTGCCGCTACTCCCCACACTCTGAGCCTTCAGGGTCCTGCCGCTACTCCCCACACTCTGAGCCTTCAGGGTCCTGCCGCTACTCCCCACACTCTGAGCCTTCAGGGTCCTGCCGCTACTCCCCACACTCTGAGCCTTCAGGGTCCTGCCGCTACTCCCCACACCCTGAGCCTTCAGGGTCCTGCCGCTACTCCCCACACTCTGAGCCTTCAGGGTCCGGCCGCTACTCCCCACACTCTGAGCCTTCAGGGTCCTGCCGCTACTCCCCACACCCTGAGCCTTCAGGGTCCGGCCGCTACTCCCCACACCCTGAGCCTTCAGGGTCCGGCCGCTACTCCCCACACCCTGAGCCAGCCGCTACCTCCTGATCCCCTGATGGGTTTTATGAAACAGATTAATGCATTTTACGATAAAAACTGAAAGAAATCATTAACATATATTGCTAATCGATTTTTATAAGTCTTAAACACACTAAAAGTGCATTTAAAAGCTTGCACAGCTACTGAACTACTTTGACATACAATTGCGTAACTGTTCTAAATTCGAGCAGACGTGAAAACTTAATTTAATCTCTGGTAATCAATGACTAGCCTGGTGCGCCATCCAGGACATGTACGTGTTCCACAGCAGTGCCACGCAGTTGGCCAGGATTAGCCTGCGGGATTATACAGGCCAGCCAATCAGAGATGCTCAAGCTATTCTTCCCAGAAAATCAAGCTATTCACTCCAGCCAATCAGAGATGATCAATCTATTCACTCCAGCCAATCAGAGATGATCAATCTATTCACTCCAGCCAATCAGAGATGATCAATCTATTCACTCCAGCCAATCAGAGATGCTCAAGCTATTCTCCCCAGAAAATCAAGCTATTCACTCGAGCCAATCAGAGATGATCAATCTATTCTCTCCAGCCAATCAGAGATGATCAAGCTATTCTCCCCAGAAAATCAAGCTATTCACTCGAGCCAATCAGAGATGATCAAGCTATTCTCTTCAGCCAATCAGAGATGATCAAGCTATTCTCTTCAGCCAATCAGAGATGATTAATATTCTCTCCAGCCAATCAGAGATGATCAAGCTATTCTCTTCAACCAATCAGAGATGATCAATCTATTTTCTCCAGCCAATCAGAGATGATCAAGCTAGTCTCTGCAGCCAATCAGAGATGATCAAGCAGCTCACCGCAAGTGGACTGGCACGAACAAGAAGTTGACAGTCTGCACTGCAGGCCACACCTTGTAATTATTGAGCAACACCTCGGGAAAGAGGCGCAACTGCTGAGAAACTTTGGTCGCATCGGCCGTATTCAGATAGGTGACAACAGTCAGGTAGGAGCCAATCACGCAGGGCGCCATGACCAACTGGTCAGCTGACACCATCTTGACCAGGGCCAGTCGCTGGCCTTGGAACCTGGTTGCCAGGAACTTGTACCATTGGTTCAGCCAAGGACCCTGGATGCGATAATTAGTGAAACTGTTTGGAAAGCTCGTTACAAATAATATGAAAGTTAGTTTTGTGCCCTATGACTGGAGGTTTCCCTGTTGCTATCGTTTTGATTTGTGCGCTGTGTCCCTCAGTACAAGTCTTTTGTGGTTTCAATTACTGTGTATCTGCGATGACGATATCTTTATGTTTCAGTAATTGGGTGTGTCTGAGGCGTTAATGACACAAAATTCATTATTTATTTAGTTAATTAATTACTTTCTATGATGTTTATGAGTCCGATCTTAAGTCAGTGTGTTCGTGATGTCAGTGTGTCCATGATGTCAATGTGTCCGTAATGTCAATATGTCCGTGATGTGAATGTGTCCGTGATGTGAATGTGTCTGTGATGTGAATGTGTCCTTGATGTCAATGTGTCCGTGATGCTGGTGCATCGGCAAATGGCTCACATAGAGGCAGCAGCCCAGCGTAAACAGTCGAGCTGTCCGGCGCCAGTTGACGCCTTCGGTGCCCTTCGCTTTGGCGGCCTGCTGGCTCGCTTCGACCGACTGCGCCAATAAATCCCCTGCGCCCATCAAAACGCCTGAAACGAACCAAGGACCGCTAGGCTGGCTGTAAAACGCCAAAATGGCAGAACTGGCAAATTACACCCCCCCCTAGCAATGCTTCTGCTGTTTTGAGGAGGAAGAAATATGCGCAACACAATATTCCAGTTAGCTAGTTAGTTAGTTAGTTAGTTAGTTAGTTAGTTAGTTAGTTAGTTAGTTGGCTAGTTAGCTAGTTAGTTAGTTAGTTAGTTAGTTAGTTAGTTAGTTAGTTAGTTAGTTGGCTAGTTAGCTAGTTAGTTAGTTAGTTAGTTAGTTAGTTAGTTAGTTAGTTAGTTAGTTGGCTAGTTAGTTAGTTAGTTAGTTAGTTAGTTAGTTAGTTAGTTAGTTGGCTAGTTAGTTAGTTAGTTAGTTAGTTAGTTAGTTAGTTAGTTAGTTAGTTAGTGTTAGTTAGTTATTTTTTAGTTGGCTAGTTAGTTAGTTAGTTAGTTGGCTAGTTAGTTAGTTAGTTAGCTAGTTAGTTAGTTAGTCAGTCAGTTAGTTAGCTAGTTACTTAGCTAGTTAGTTAGCTTGTTAGTTAGTAAGTTGGCTAGTTAGTTAGTTAGTTAGTTAGTTATTTTATTAGTTAGCTAGTTAGTTGGCTAGTTAGTTGGCTAGTTAACTAGTTAGTTAGCTAGTCAGTCAGTTAGCTAGCTAGTTAGTTAGTTAGTTAATTAGTTGGTTGGTTGGTTAGTTAGTTGGTTGGTTAGTTAGTTAGTTAGTTAGTTAGTTGGTTAGTTAGTTAGTTAGTTAGTTAGTTAGTTAGTTAGTTAGTTAGTTAGTTGGTTGGTTTGGTTAGTTAGTTGGTTGGTTAGTTAGTTAGTTAGTTAGTTGGTTGGTTAGTTAGTTAGTTGGTTGGTTAGTTAGTTAGTTAGTTAGTTAGTTAGTTAGTTAGTTAGTTAGTTAGTTAGTTAGTTAGTTAGTTAGTTAGTTAGCTAGTTAGTTAGTTAGTCAGTCAGTTAGTTAGCTAGTTACTTAGCTAGTTAGTTAGCTTGTTAGTTAGTTAGTTGGCTAGTTAGTTAGTTAGTTAGTTAGTTATTTTATTAGTTAGCTAGTTAGTTGGCTAGTTAGTTGGCTAGTTAGTTGGCTAGTTAACTAGTTAGTTAGCTAGTCAGTCAGTTAGCTAGCTAGTTAGTTAGTTAGTTAGTTGGTTTGGTTAGTTAGTTGGTTGGTTAGTTAGTTAGTTAGTTAGTTGGTTGGTTAGTTAGTTAGTTAGTTGGTTGGTTAGTTAGTTAGTTAGTTAGTTAGTTCGTTCGTTACTTAGTTAGTTAGTTCGTTAGTTAGCCACGAGAGTTAGTTAGCCAGTTATTTTGTTAGTTAGCTACGAGCTAGTTAGCTATCCCATTCGAACATGAGATGGGTTCTCACCTGTGGATACTGCTGGAGCCAGAATTGGTTTGCTAATTAGCACGGCATTGTAGCCTTTCCATGCTTTCACAAGCAGTTTAGCCATCCAGTGAACACAAGCGTACGCAAATTCTGTAACTTTTAGTTAAAACAAAGAATTGATTTTTTTGCTTAAAAAGCAGAATCTGATCTTAGCTGCCTAATGATACCAGAAAGAAGGCAGCACAGGTCTGCTGAAGGACCTGAGGGAGCAGCGGTGGCGCACTGAAGAACCTGAGGGAGCAGCGGTGGTGCACTGAAGGACCTGAGGAAGCAGCGGTGGCGCACTGAAGGACATGAGGGAGCAGCGGTGGTGCACTGAAGGACCTGAGGGAGCAGCGGTGGTGCACTGAAGGACCTGAGGGAGCAGCGGTGGCGCACTGAAGGACCTGAGGAAGCAGCACAGGACCTGAGGGAGCAGCGGTGGCGCACTGAAGGACATGAGGGAGCAGCGGTGGTGCACTGAAGGACCTGAGGGAGCAGCGGTGGTGCACTGAAGGACCTGAGGGAGCAGCGGTGGTGCACTGAAGGACATGAGGGAGCAGCGGTGGTGCACTGAAGGACCTGAGGGAGCAGCGGTGGTGCACTGAAGGACCTGAGGGAGCAGCGGTGGTGCACTGAAGGACCTGAGGGAGCAGCGGTGGCGCACTGAAGGACCTGAGGAAGCAGCACAGGACCTGAGGGAGCAGCGGTGGCGCACTGAAGGACCTGAGGGAGCAGCGGTGGCGCACTGAAGGACCTGAGGAAGCAGCACAGGACCTGAGGGAGCAGCGGTGGCGCACTGAAGGACATGAGGGAGCAGCGGTGGTGCACTGAAGGACATGAGGGAGCAGCGGTGGTGCACTGAAGGACCTGAGGGAGCAGCGGTGGTGCACTGAAGGACCTGAGGGAGCAGCGGTGGCGCACTGAAGGACCTGAGGAAGCAGCGGTGGCGCACTGAAGGACCTGAGGGAGCAGCGGTGGCGCACTGAAGGACCTGAGGAAGCAGCACAGGACCTGAGGGAGCAGCGGTGGCGCACTGAAGGACCTGAGGAAGCAGCACAGGACCTGAGGGAGCAGCGGTGGCGCACTGAAGGACCTGAGGGAGCAGCGGTGGCCCAGAAACCGGCCTAACCTCGCAAGGCCTGTAGGCTGTAATGCACAGATTAGAATTTAGAAACTCCCTAAAAAGGCAACTCATAAAGGAAAATGTTCTACTCAGTAGTCCTTGGCTGTCGTATTTTTTGGAATTCTGGCCGGCTGCCAAACCCAGCAAAAACCCATTAGCCATAAGCTGGAGACAAAAACTGACAGACCGGGAGAAAAACACTTGAAGCTCTGCTGTGCACCCGAAGGCAACGCAAGGCAAACAGAAGGGACACCCCAAGCCCGTGCCGCGTTAAAACAGTTCCCTTACCCTAGGAGCGCAGAGGGAAGTCATGTGACAGTGCAAAGTACACTGCCCAGCTGAACAGTGACGCTGCCTGGATCGGTGACGTGAACCAGCTACAATTATTTTTGTCGCCAACTCAGCTTCAAACACGGAACAAGCGCTGGCACGGCTGTTCTGCACTGCAATAGCATAGCTTACTAACTGGATGCTTTTGAGAAGGCAAGGCGACTGTCGGCCTCGGACAGCATTGCGATCTGTCAGGGCGATATTAGGGCTACTGTCAGGGCGATATTAGGGCTACTTTCAGGGCGATATTAGGGCTACTGTCAGGGCGATATTAGGGCTACTGTCAGGGCGATATTAGGGCTACTGTCAGGGCGATATTAGGGCTACTGTCAGGGCGATATTAGGGCTACTGTCAGGGCGATATTAGGGCTACTTTCAGGGCGATATTAGGGCTACTGTCAGGGCGATATTAGGGCTACTGTCAGGGCGATATTAGGGCTACTGTCAGGGCGATATTAGGGCTACTGTCAGGGCGATATTAGGGCTACTGTCAGGGCGATATTAGGGCTAATGTTAGGGCAATATTAGGGCTACTGTCAGGGCGATGTTAGGGCTAATGTTAGGGCAAGCACAGTGGACTGTCTGAAGTTATTCATGAAGAAAAGTATGAAATAACTGAGATCACATGACAGACAGAACATCAGTAATGTATATATCATGCACAAACATACAGAAACACAAAAGCTCCTCACACATCAGTTTATTTGAGCACAGAAATGAAACGCGTGGCGATGCAAAATAAACGGAGGTGCCAAAAGATTACAAATCAAAGTGAAGGATGCAAATGGATGATTCATAGAACAATTATAAAAATATGAATGGTGAAGCAATACGCTCATATAAGCAAATAAAATAAAATAAAGAGGTGAAGTGAAGCAAATAAACACAAAATGGAACACAAACAGCGCCAAGTCACAATGGCACGAGAAACATACTGCAACTTGAATGACAATAGACTAGACTTGGGCCATTGGTGTGAAAACTCCTACAGTACTTGTAAGCAGTCTTATCGATTCGCTGATTAGCGAAGAGCCGGAATAAAATAATGCGAGCATAGAAACGACAAATAAAATCCGGCCAACATCGCCATTGGATCCGACCGTGCGAATTGTCGAATAGAAAATTGCCAAGCGGCAAACACGGCTAAAATTTAGCATTGCTAAAATATAAAAATACATCATCAAGTGTAAAATCATGACGCCATGCGCCTGCATCCAGGCTATAAGGATCTGGGCGGCTGGGCCTGGGAGGCTTGAAATCTTTCTTGAAAGAACTAAATATAGATTTTTTCTTTTATAGGTAACGGCTTTATGGATCTAGGCTATTGTTGTATAGGCTAAGTATATGCTAATGGCATATCAACAATAAAGGATTACCGTCCAGTACGACTAAACTTCTTCAAAAGTTCACGAGTACTCTGTGCATTGTGGGGTTTGGCAAGCTCTGGCGGGTGAGTCACTGATCCCAGCCCCGAAACGCAGATGAAGCCGCTGCCGCACCTACGCCCTCTTCACTAGCAGCGAAGTCAGGCCAAGCATCACCAGGCCGGCCGCGCCCACCGTCAGCACCCGGCGGAACATCCGGCTCTGTTGCTCGTCCGCCTCCGCCCGCTGCTGGGCGCCCGTCGCGTCGCCGGTGCCGCAGAATCTGATCAGGCCGACCTGCGGGCAAGGGGGGGGGGGCGGGTGCGGTTGATGGGCCCGCTGGCTGCACTGAAGATCTGGGAGGCTGGCCCAGCAACTGAGGATTTAAGAGGCTGGCCCAGCAACTGAGGATCTGGGAGGCTGGCCCAGCAACTGAGGATCTGGGAGGCTGGCCAAGCAGCTTAGGATCTGGGAGGCTAGCCAAGCAACTGAGGATCTGGGAGGCTGGCCCAGCAACTGAGGATCTGGGAGGCTGGCCCAGCAACTGAGGATCTGGGAGGCTGGCCCAGCAACTGAGGATCTGGGAGGCTGGCCAAGCAGCTTAGGATCTGGGAGGCTGGCCAAGCAATTGAGGATCTGGGAGGCTGGCCAAGCAACTGAGGATCTGGGAGGCTGGCCCAGCAACAGGATCTGGGAGGCTGGCCCAGCAACTGAGGATCTGGGAGGATGGCTCAGCAACTGAGGAGGGCCAGGGCGACCCAGCCGTACGGGATAAAAGCAATGTCAGTTACTGGCTGCTCAGCAATGCAAGATAGCAACCGTAAAGCGACTGTGCACTCGTACCGCACTAAGCCCCGCGCATTCCTAGCAGCTATAAACAGCACGCACGGTGACACACCCTGTTGTCGGATACTCTTAATGCCTGCTCACAAAGCAATCTCTTGCCAGCTCTGAGTTTCCAATGATAAAAAATGATAAGCTCTATTGAGTACGAGCAGGCCAGATAAAAGGGGGCAGAGATTGGAATGCAAAGAATTGGAAGACTCGTCAGCTGACCCCTATGGCTCTATCAATGTGCAACGAGCTTCTAAATTAAATATTAAACTATGCACAAGGCTGTTTCAACAGCGCATTCTTCTAGTTTCGTACCAGTGCCAGCCTGCCCGCCCACGCACTAGAAAAGTCACCTGCCTTGGCAGATAGCAGGTTGATAACTTATAAGCTGGAACTTTTTGGCAAAGTTTTGTAGAAAAAAAAGTACACTAAAGATTTCAAAACGATACGCCTGATTGACAAATTTGGCACTCCTTAGCAGTGAAACTACAATGGGACCGTAGAGATTTCAACAACTCTGTCGGAAAGTCGGGTTTTTCCCATAAGCGCCAAGTGCATTCACTTCAACCCCGTGAGCCAATCAGCACTGAAAAGGTGCGCAACAAAATGTTATTCGCTATCCCATGCTAAGACTCATCGGCTGGTTGAAGGTCTGCAGGGTCGTCAGAGGCTGCAGCTGCGCCCCTCTTTGAATTGGAAGACCCATAAAATGATAATTACCGGTGAGAATGGACAGCACTCTTTCTCTGACAGTCACAGAGCTCTATGACTGGGTGCATTTTTCAGCAACTTGACGCCAATTGTTTGCAAGCCAACTAGGGGTTGTAGCCAAGTGGTTTGAGCGTCGGACTCAAGACTGAAGGCACTCTCGAAAGTTATTTGCTTGCTCCAATCCATTTGCTAAAAGTGGTTTGTCGGTAGGTAGCTTTTGTATCTGTGATCGATTACAGAAAAAACGGCTCTTCACAATTCGGACCAACACGAATTCGAATTTGAAGCCGAAACATGTATTAAGGAAACCGAGTGAGCCATCCAATCCAAGTTCTCTCTATAAAGGTAGGACCCAATGTTCATCACTCACTTCTTTACACTGCATTTCCGGTCGCCCGCGGGCAGATAGGCGGGCAGGCGCTCGGGGCGCGCAGACGCAGGAAGAACGAGATTGACGACAAAGAAACGCCCACGCACAAAAAACAACAGCTGAATGCCTGCAAAGTCAAGCAGCTGGCTGTCTGTCTCTGATATCGATCTGACGTGGGAACCCGGCTTAGGTGCAATTCTCACAGATTTCTCTGCAAATAAATAACACGATTTTTCCCACCGATTGTTCGTGTCTTCATCAAGACAAGGACTCCTTGAACTAATATAAAATATGGATTGGAAACTTACTCTAACTATTGTTCAACACCATTAATTAAAAGCCTTAGCTAAGGACATGGTTCGGAGCGATTCTCTAAGAGCCTTGAAGCTAAACACATGGCTCGGGGCGATTCTCTAAGAGCCTTGAAGCTAAACACATGGTTCGGAGCGATTCTCTAAGAGCCTTGAAGCTAAACACATGGCTCGGGGCGATTCTCTAAGAGCCTTGAAGCTAAACACATGGCTCGGGGCGATTCTCTAAGAGCCTTGAAGCTAAACACATGGCTCGGGGCGATTCTCTAAGAGCCTTGAAGCTAAACACATGGCTCGGGGCGATTCTCTAAGAGCCTTGAAGCTAAACACATGGCTCGGGGCGATTCTCTAAGAGCATTGAAGCTAAACACATGGCTCGGGGCGATTCTCTAAGAGCATTGAAGATAAACACATGGCTCGGGGCGATTCTCTAAGAGCCTTGAAGCTAAACACATGGCTCGGGGCGATTCTCTAAGAGCCTTGAAGCTAAACACATGGCTCGGGGCGATTCTCTAAGAGCCTTGAAGCTAAACACATGGCTCGGGGCGATTCTCTAAGAGCATTGAAGATAAACACATGGCTCGGGGCGATTCTCTAAGAGATTTGAAGCTAAACACATGGCTCGGGGCGATTCTCTAAGAGCCTTGAAGCTAAACACATGGCTCGGGGCGATTCTCTAAGAGCCTTGAAGCTAAACACATGGCTCGGGGCGATTCTCTAAGAGCATTGAAGCTAAACACATGGCTCGGGGCGATTCTCTAAGAGCATTGAAGATAAACACATGGCTCGGGGCGATTCTCTAAGAGCCTTGAAGCTAAACACATGGCTCGGGGCGATTCTCTAAGAGCCTTGAAGCTAAACACATGGCTCGGGGCGATTCTCTAAGAGCCTTGAAGCTAAACACATGGCTCGGGGCGATTCTCTAAGAGCATTGAAGCTAAACACATGGCTCGGGGCGATTCTCTAAGAGCCTTGAAGCTAAACACATGGCTCGGGGCGATTCTCTAAGAGCCTTGAAGCTAAACACATGGCTCGGGGCGATTCTCTAAGAGCCTTGAAGCTAAACACATGGCTCGGGGCGATTCTCTAAGAGATTTGAAGCTAAACACATGGCTCGGGGCGATTCTCTAAGAGCCTTGAAGCTAAACACATGGCTCGGGGCGATTCTCTAAGAGCATTGAAGCTAAACACATGGCTCGGGGCGATTCTCTAAGAGCATTGAAGATAAACACATGGCTCGGGGCGATTCTCTAAGAGCCTTGAAGCTAAACACATGGCTCGGGGCGATTCTCTAAGAGACTTGAAGCTAAACACATGGCTCGGGGCGATTCTCTAAGAGCATTGAAGATAAACACATGGCTCGGGGCGATTCTCTAAGAGCCTTGAAGCTAAACACATGGCTCCGGGCGATTCTCTAAGAGCCTTGAAGCTAAACACATGGCTCGGGGCGATTCTCTAAGAGCCTTGAAGCTAAACACATGGCTCGGGGCGATTCTCTAAGAGCCTTGAAGCTAAACACATGGCTCGGGGCGATTCTCTAAGAGCCTTGAAGCTAAACACATGGCTCGGGGCGATTCTCTAAGAGCATTGAAGCTAAACACATGGCTCGGGGCGATTCTCTAAGAGCCTTGAAGCTAAACACATGGCTCGGGGCGATTCTCTATGAGATTTGAAGCGAAGGCCACGGCTCGGGCGATTCTCTAAGAGCCTTGAAGCTAAACACATGGCTCGGGGCGATTCTCTAAGAGCATTGAAGATAAACACATGGCTCGGGGCGATTCTCTAAGAGATTTGAAGCGAAGGCCACGGCTCGGGCGATTCTCTAAGAGATTTGAAGCTAAACACATGGCTCGGGGCGATTCTCTAAGAGCCTTGAAGCTAAACACATGGCTCGGGGCGATTCTCTAAGAGATTTGAAGCGAAGGCCACGGCTCGGGCGATTCTCTAAGAGATTTGAAGCTAAACACATGGCTCAGGGCGATTCTCTAAGAGATTTGAAGCGAAGGCCACGGCTCGGGCGATTCTCTAAGAGATTTGAAGCTAAACACATGGCTCGGGGCGATTCTCTAAGAGCCTTGAAGCTAAACACATGGCTCGGGGCGATTCTCTAAGAGCCTTGAAGCTAAACACATGGCTCGGGCGATTCTCTAAGAGATTTGAAGCTAAGGCCACGGCTCGGGCGACTCTCTAAGAGCCTTGAAGCTAAGGAGAGGTTTTGATCAGAGGTTTGATGGTCCGAAGGAGAGATCATGAGTAGATCAGTGCTTTCTATTATGGAAGAAAAAACTCCTATTAATAGTTAAATATTAGCTATATTTAAAAGAAAGACAGCCCAGGACGCATAAGATGATAGAATATTTAGAATCCAGATATAGCATTAATAGAGCAATACAGTAAAGCCAGATCTATGCAGAGATGCAGAGATCAGTCAGCAGCAGTTATAATTTTGGTGCTTCCTTAACCAATACTACGGCTTAAAATAGATAGATAAAAGCATCGGGCCTGAAAGCCAGCAATCTTGCCTGGGCTAAGATATCAGCATTCCCTTTGAGCGTTGGCATTAAAGCATCCCTTCAAGCCATGGCTTAACTTAAACTCTTACCACCCCTTTGATGATTGGCCTACCAACAACTCCCAATCGCCCCTTGGCATCTTAGCAACCCCCATCCCCATGAGCCACAGCATCTCAGCAATGCAGCCCACATGAGTCTTGACATGTAGGCAATTACACCTTGACATTAAGGGGGGACAATAGCAGTTCCCCCTTGACATTAAGGGGGGACACTAGCAATTCGCCCTTGACATTAAGGGGGACAATAGCAATTCCCCCTCGGAGCTAAAGCCTTGACATCTTAGCAATCCCCCCTTTGAGCCAAAGCCTTGACATCTTAGCAATCCCCCCTATGAGCCAAAGCCTTGACATCTTAGCAATCCCCCCTATGAGCCAAAGCCTTGACATCTTAGCAATCCCCCCTATGAGCCAAAGCCTTGACATCTTAGCAACCCCCCCTATGAGCCAAAGCCTTGACATCTTAGCAATCCCCCTTTGAGCATTGACGTCTTAGCAATTCCCCCTATATGAGCCTTGACATCTTAGCAATTCCCTCTGAGCCTCGACAACTTAGCGATTGTGCCCGCCCCTGAGTATCTTATGGTTGAGAAGGGGTTCTACCTAAACAAGATATTTGAAGAATTGAAAAAAACGCGGTCTTACTAATAGCAGCTAAGATCTTTGACCTACAGTGTAGATCTCCTGTGATCTACAGTATGCGCATAGCGTTAACGACTGACTCGGTACTCAACACTGCATGTTTGAATATGCTATCTGTAATACACAGCACAAGACAGCGGTGACCGCCCGCAAATTGGATTTACAGACATGCAAGAATCTCAGTTCAGGGCTACGGCTCAGGGCCTTAGGTTCGTTCTTAAGGCGGGCCTTTTCCTTCCCATGCCTTCAGTCTTTTTTATCTATCCAAACCTCTCATTCTCCACTAGCCACTACCCTTCTTGCTGAGCTAAGGACACGGCTTCCAATATCTCCATTGCTTCAAATTAAAAAACTGGCGCTCACCCAATCACCGTTGCTGTGAATCCAGGGTGCCACTTTTGCCACCAGATAATCGACAGTCCAGTCGGCCACGTCGCCAGCCGACACCGGCACGCCCTGGCTGGTGCACTTGTCCATAAACATGCCAACAAAGATGAACATGGTGACCACCCGGCCCCAGTTGCAGCCGTCAGCAAGCATCGTGTCCAACACCTGCTCAAAACTCTGCCTGGGATGCTCGGCGTCCATCATCCAGGTATTGCACAGCTCGGTCAGCGGCTTCCGATACCGCTGTTCGTAGTCCTTGGTGAGGGTCAGCAGGCAGCGCAGCAGATCGGACATCATGGGATCCAGCTCCCGATGAGGATTAATACCACTATTGCCATTAAGCTGATACCTGTGATACAGGTAGCAGTGTACAAGTTTCGTGGCTATTGCCTTGTCCCGGTTGCAAGCTAAGTCTGATGCCATTGAAAAGTTCAGAGAGATCGGTCAGATCAATCGGACCACGAGCTGGAAATGTTTTATTTATGTGTAAAGCAAGCAGAGAAAATTCTAGAACACTAGAATTAAGCAAAGGCCTCAACAAACTGAAGCTACGCAAGGCTTCTATTATACCTATTAAGAGTTCACGGCCAAACAGCCAGCCAATGAGAGTCAGGCACGCAGTCATTGGGCAAGAGAGTCCGCAGCGCCCTCACTCTCCGCCACTCTTTTTCTACTCTCGCCTGAGAATGGGTCATAAATGTGAAGAAATATCTAGTAAACTAGAGTGGCTATTTTTAGCACCAAGGCCTTTCCCATAAGTATCGCACTCGCAGAAACATTGCCCACCAGCTCAATCGGGTCAGAGTACTCACTGTCAGTCTGTCACACACACTGCTACTGCTATGGTGAGAAATTCATCAAATGTGGAAAAAGCCGAGTCCTATGTTTATTGACTCATTGATTGATAGTTGATGGTAGATAAAGGCAGAGAGTATCAAAGGTCACGATTCACGAGTTTTATAACTCAACCAATGCTGCACAAGATTTTTGGCATACAAGAAGGTCAAGTTTAGATGCTAAAGGGTTCAAATTCACTTTATATCTTGAAAATCTGCTTATCTATCTGATAAGTGAAGGCTCTTCCACACCACCAACAAATGAGAACAATTTTGAGTGATCACATCACATGGCTTGTACAATTAGTAAAATTTGATGGCTTATAAATAAACATTTAGTTCAGGGGTCGGCAACCTTTTTCCACTTGAAGGCTAGATGAGGTTTCCAGTTCAAGACCATGGGCCACAGGTCCCCCCTGGGTCTTTACCTCCAGAATCCGCCCCCTGGGTCTTTACCTCCAGAATCTGCCCCCCCCCCTGGGTCTTTACCTCCAGAATCTGCCCCCCCCCTGGGTCTTTACCTCCAGAATCTGCCCCCCCCCTGGGTCTTTACCTCCAGAATCTGCCCCCCCCTGGGTCTTTACCTCCAGAATCTGCCCCCCCCCTGGGTCTTTACCTCCAGAATCTGCCCCCCCTGGGTCTTTACCTCCAGAATCTGCCCCCCCCTGGGTCTTTACCTCCAGAATCTGCCCCCCCCCCTGGGTCTTTACCTCCAGAATCTGCCCCCCCCTGGGTCTTTACCTCCAGAATCTGCCCCCCCTGGGTCTTTACCTCCAGAATCTGCCCCCCCTGGGTCTTTACCTCCAGAATCTGCCCCCCCCCTGGGTCTTTACCTCCAGAATCCGCCCCCTGGGTCTTTACCCCAGAATCTGCCCCCTGGGTCTTTACCCCCAGAATCTGCCCCCTGGGTATTTACCCCAGAATCTGTCCCCTGGGTCTTTACCTCCAGAATCCGCCCCCTGGGTTTTTACCCTCCAGAATCTGCCCCCTAGGTCTTTACCCTCCAGAATCTGTCCCCCCCCCTAGGTCTTTACCCTCCAGAATACAACAAAACAAAAATAGAACAAGACAAAAAGTATGAAAAAATGTGACAAGCAAAAAATATGATTTGAAAAATTACAAAGCATGGTGGAAATTGAAAAATAATGACAAATAAAACTCTAGACAATAAAGTAAACACTATGAAACTCTATACTCAGTCTTGAATGACAATTATGTTACTCTTGTGGTGCCGCATATGTACCACACTTCTAATGCCACCACCCATTGACTGCAATGGATAAATAATCAGCGGTCCCAGTGCATGACAATGATTGTCTAGACATAGACAAATTGTTGTCACGTGCTGCAACCACTGATTTTTTGCATTGTTTTTCTGTTTGACGATCCTACAGACAATGCATTGTTTGTAGTAATGGATTGTTCTGCATTAAAAATGTGAATAATGATTGTCAAATTGCTAAACAATGCACTGCAACATGCAATACTGCCCTCTACCATAATGCAACATTGCCTACCTTTTTGAATCTACTTAACACTCATACATGCGAAACCTCCAAAATTCGGTCGGCCGTGCGACTTAGTTTTAACAAAAATGCGACGTAGTTTTTGGCCAAAATTGCGACTTACATGTAAAAAAAACCCTAAAGCAAAATTAACGCAATTTTGGGTAAACGGCAGGAGTAACTATGACTGTCTTATTAAGCCAAAATGCCTCGTCAGCTACTTAGTACTACTACTTGGGTGTTTTTTCGGGTGGGCATTTTTGCGACTTCCTTGGTTGGCCACCAAATCGGTCGGCCGGATCGGCCGACTCGGCCGACTGTTGCGCATGTATGTTAACACTAGTAAATATTGAAAATGCAATAGACAGTAATCCATGATTTGTCAACTTATTCTAATAAAGAGATAGATTAAAGCTACATTTCAGTTTTCTTATATCTTTTATTGGGGGCCGTTGCCCAGTAGTAGCGCAGCTGCTCTGGTGTGCCAGCAACCCAGGCTTGATTCCAAGTGCAGTCATATTAATTTGGGGCTGAATTGGAATCTTGGCTTGGCTCTGCTTGTGCAATTAATGGCCTTGAGAGCCAACCCCCAAGGCGCAGTGAAGTGTACATGCCTAACAATAGAATAAAGTTAGGGCCGCTGTACACTCACACTCCTGTGTGAGTGTGTGCCTGCATATGTATCCGCACGCTTGTATGCCTGCTCAGGGGAGTCAGCAGAATAGGCAGTAATGCCTCTTGCCGGTTGTGTGCCTATGTTGCTTAAAGTGCGCCAGGGTGCATACAACTCCCTGCCTCCAATAAAAAAATATATATCTTTTATTTCAAAATAGTATAAGACATTGCTCACTAGTGCATAACAGCAACTTTCTAATGTTGCTAACCTAGGATAGAATCTTATACTAGAGATAGAACAAATATTTGGTATATTGAAAAATTGCCCACTTTAAGGGATTTAGTTTGGCTCTAGGAGTTATTTCTAAAAAATTATAAATATATATTACATTCCATACTCTTGAAGATGCTGTTTTGTGGGAAAAATTCTCATGTGCAACAAGGTTCCAGGCAGTCTAATACCATGTGCATAGCATGCAGCAAGGACAAGGAGTCAGAAAAGTTTTTTTGGCCTGTTTTGTGCAATAGCGCTGCATTTAAAGTTTTTTTAGCATTCTACTAGCATTCTTTTTAGATACTATCAGAGCTATGAACTTGCCACTATAGCTATGCCTCATAGGAATTTTTAGGCTTTTGAAAACATTATATGATACTTTTTAAAATGATTATTTTATAATAAAGATAAAATACACAATGTTTTTATTACTACAAAGTAATATATTATTATTTAGGTCACTACAATATATAAGCATTTCTATAAGTTGTTTATCTGCTGTCTCTCATTAAAAATGAATACTTTATTAGACATTGTGTAATAGTGCTCAAATACTGTATGAGTAATAATGTATGATTTCTTAGAAAACTGAATTCGGGCAAAATAAATATTTTGTTTTAATGCACTGTGTATTTTGTTTTACTGCACAAAATAAATTGGGGAAATATTTTTTGTTATAACTGTATTGGGAAATTTGGGGTATCAATAGGAGCAAATTTGCAGCCAAATAAACCAACTGTCCATGCTTCAATAAGCATTTGTTTGCAAGCGAATAACAGTTCAAGCTAGAAAATCCTTAGTTAGAGACTTTGGAGTTGAAAGCAGCTTATTCATTTAAGAAAGACTAAGAAACAATTCTAAGAAATTTGCTAAGAGAAGGAACTGGGACTAATTCTCCAAGATATACTAAGAGGCACCGTGACCCTCTAGTCTCGGTAAATGCCCAATTAGGACTAACTAACTCATGTACTAGTACTAGACTGCTCAGGCCATACATAAAATACTACCAAAATATATACTAAGAACGCTACCAAGAATGCTACCCAGATATACATGCGCAACCTCCAAGATTTGGTTGGCCATGCAACTCAGTTTTAACAAAAATGCAATGTAGTTTTTGGCCAAAAATGTGACTTACATGTAAAAAAACCCAAAAGCAAAATTAACGCAACTTTGGATAAATGGCAGGAGTAACTATGACTGTCTTAAAAAGCCAAAATGCATTATCAGCTACTTAGTACTACTACTTTGTGTTTTTTGGGTGGGCATTTTTGCGACTTCCTTGGTTGGCCACCAAATTGGTTGGCCAGATTGGCTGACTCGGCCAACTGTTGCGCATGTATGTACCCAGAGATATATGAGATTCTAAGAAACAGTTAGAAGTATTAAGATAGAAACTAAACTCAGACAACTTTGGTGGCAGCTCATAGAAATTTAATAAACACTAGTATTACCAGTTAGGATTTAAAGGGCAGAGCCATAAGCACTGTCATAGCAGGTACCAGCAGTAGGATATTTGTAAAGATAGGACCAAGAAGCCTGTCACAATTGTTTTGTAGAATTAGACTCGAAGCCTCTGTAGCTGCCCTCCATGGTCTAACCCCCTACTCTGTTGGCGTACACTTGGTGAATTTGGTCCAACCCTCCTCCTGCATATAGCATGCAAAGCAAAAAAATTCTTGCGTGCATGGTGTATACTTGGGACTATGGACTTTATTAAAATAGCTATATATATAGTACTTACTATATAATTATAGAAAATATACATGCTGACAATGGCAATTTATATATCATCCAATCAAAATCCATAGTCATTTTAAAAGTACAATATACTTTAAAACAATTCATATTTTAAACTAGATTTGTATAGCAAGGTGCTCTAATTTGCTTTATTACAAGTTTGATAGCCTATTATTCAAAAGTTTATGGCAATATATATAAATTTATATTAACAATAAATGTAAATATATATTACGAGGCCAACTCCTCCATTGGCGGAGTGAGGGGATGGAACTCCCATCGCCAGAATTTCATTCCCCGAAACCATCAGCTGAATCCAATCCAATACCATCGTCCAAATCCTTTCCAAATCCTCTATTAACCTCCCAAAAACCATGTTGTTTTACCTGTGTGCAAAACTTGACTGCCTGCCATTGTCCAGACTGAGACTCTCGTCTGTCTCCTCTCTCCTTTTTGCTCTCTCATCTCTAATCTCTGCTATCTTCTCTCTGCTCTCATCTCCTCGCTTATCTATCATTTCTCATCTCTACTCTCTTATCTCTCCTCACTACTTTCTCCTCTCAACTTTTTCCTCTCTCCTCTTTTATCGCTTTTCTCTCCTCTCCTTTATCTCCTCTCTGCTCTCTCATCTCTCTACTTTCTCCCCTCTCCTCTCTCCCTTATCCTCTTGCTTCTCTCTCCTCTCTCTCCCTTCATCTCTGCTAATTTATCTCTTCTCTCTCGTCTTTTGGCTCTACTCCCTCTGTCTCCTCTTTCTCCTCTCTTACCCCCTCTCCTCTCTCCTCTCAATTACCTCATCTCTTCTTTCGCCTTTATTCTCTTTTTTTCTTTTCTCTAATCTGTCCCTTTTAATTCTCTCTTTTCATGTTCTCTTTCATCTAATCTTTTATCTACTCTAGCCTTTTCTCTTTTCTCTATTCCCTTTCATTTAACCATTTCATCCTATCCATGAAACAGCTATCATCAAAATCCTCTCCGTTAAACTGCAATCAAGCGTGTATCATCTCCTTCAAGCTATAATCCATCGATTTAAAAAAATATTATCTCTATCAAATTTCAGTCAATCAAGACTATGAAACTGAAGTCTATAAAAATATGCTTTTTACTTGTCTGGGTATATGTCAAAAAATCTTCCAAATCTTCCAAATCCTCCATAAAACCTCTGAAATATCATAGCATGTTTTCCCTGTTTACAAAAATTGACTGCCATTGTCCAGACTGAGACTCTCTCCTGTCGCCTCTCTCCTCTTTGCTCCTTTTTCTAATCTCTTCTTTCTGCTTCCTACTCTCCATCTCCTCTCTCATCTCTACTCTTACTTTCTTATCAATCACCTCCCATCTCTCATCTCTCCTCTCTACGCTCTCATCTCTATTTTCTCATCTCTATTCTCTCATCTTTTCCCTTTGCTCTCTCATTTGTTTTTTCATCTCTCTCTTCTCTCCCTTCTCTTCTCGCTTCTCTCTCTCCCCTCTTCTCTCCTGTCTTCTCTCATTTCTCTCTATCTCTCCTCTTCTCTCTCATCTCTCATCTCTACTCGCTTATCTATCGCCTCTCCTCTACCCTGTCCTCTCTTTCTCTCCTCTCTTTTCTCTCTCGTCTCTCCTCTCTGCTCTCATTTCTCATACTCCTATTTTCTCTCTTACCCTTTCCCTTTTCATCTCTCATCTTTCCCCTCTTCTCTCTACCGTCTCCTGTCTCATCTCTCCTCTCTCTTCTCTCTCCTCTGTACTATCTTATCCCTCCTCTCTCCTCCCATCTTACCTCCCTCCTTTGCTCTCTCATTTTTTCTCTCTCCCCTCCTTTCTTCCCTCTACATTCTCTTCTCTTCGCTCTCCCTCTTTATCATTCCCGCCTCACTCCCCTCTTCTCTCCCCTCTGTCGTTGACTCATCTTTAATCTCACAGCTCTCATATCTACTGTCTTTTCTATCATCTTTCTATCCTCTCTTCTCCTTGAAATCTCTTCTCTCTACTCTCTTATCTGACGGACTGAAAGCGCCGATAATCAAACCAATTGAAATTTGTCACCTGCCTCCTCCATTACTGAAATTCCTCAAATGATAGCTGGCTTGAATTTGTGTACGCAACCTCCTCCCAACTACAATCTTGGCAGAAAGTTTAAAAGTATGGAAATCGTTTTTTTCAATGCTGTGCTTTTTGTTTTCATATTTAAAGCAAATAACTTATATCCCCGAATTTAGCGTTGCAAGATCGAGCAAAGCTTCAAAGCATTAAGTATCGAGTGTACATTCACCTGCCTGCTGTTTATTCATTGAATTTCACTGCCCAGCTAATATACAGCCAGGGCTGCCTTTTGAAAGGTGCCGATAATAAAACCAATTGAATCTCGACACAGTCCTATCTATCTGTTTACAATGTACATTGCTATGTACACTCAGCCCAAACCAACCTTCCGTTCTGGGGGGAATCATTAAGTTTAACTGAACCCCCCAACACGCGGGGGTTTTATTAGCATTGAACCCAGAACACGCATCACCCACCCCTCCAATACACAGCGACCTGTGGGGGGAGGTTGGGGTGGTTGTTTTTACAACTAATGCCACTGGAGAGGCAAAGTGGCCAAAGAAGGTTAAGAAAACAGTTTTCTGCTTTTTTAGCAGGCTTAATTTTGAAAATTTCAACATTAAAATAGCCTATTTGTTGCGTAGGAAAATTCTGCATTGATATATATAAGTCGCGCATTTGAGTTGCCAGCCGTTTAGGAGGAGATACGCGTTAAACCCAGCCGGTCGATCGATCCACTCAGCTTTAGATATATATTATAATTATATTATATTATATATTTAATAAAAACAAAATATAACAAAAACTTATAAAAAGACAACTATAAGGCCTAAAGACTATATCAACACAAGGATTATAAAATAGATAATATAGCAATGCCAAAATTCTAAATGCCAAAAATTATAAAAAGGGGTAACGAGGAAAGGGTTGCATTATTCAATATAAAGATATTGCCATCTTTATAAACAATGCTTAATCATGAATCCTTGATTGTAAATTTATAAAGTGGCAGATTTATAACTATAAAAGAGGTACATAGGTCTAATGATAGGGCATCTAGGCATATCCCCCTTTTTATATTTATTAGTGAAAATACATATTATTGTGTAGATAAACTAGTAGTAGTAGCAGATTTAGAGGGGAGGCACTGGCACATAAGGCGTGCGCCCCCTTGGCAAGTTAGAATTTTTTATATAAAAAATACACATCAAGGCCTATTGACTTATGTATATACACATATATATTGTCATCATAATACCTTAGCAATCTGCACCCCTGTCCAAAATTCTCTAGATCCATACCTGATCTGATTGTGAACCCTTGATTGAGACCTAAATAGGGCCTATATGACTATATCTAGGCTAGAAGAGATCAAGATAATTTAAAAAAACTAATAAGACAAAGTTGAGGCATAAATTTTTTTGGCAAAAGCCTTGAAAGGTTAAGATTCTGCAAATGCAAACATTCAGATGGCCAAGAGCTCAAAAAAGATGTAGCAAGGAAGGAAGGAAGGAAGCAATCATATAAATGTTCAATAAATATAATCACAAAATTCAAAACTGAAAAAGGTCAAGCATTGTTAAACAACCATAAAAGTAGCACCAAATAGGGGGGCCTACGGCATAAGTATTGACAAAAATTGGCAATACTATATAGCGACAAAGTTTATCCAAACGGCTATTATTGCCTGCAGGTACTGGATGATTCATCTCTGCTGGCAGACGAATTGGAATCGGGCCTAGTGCAACCTGAAAAGTTCAAAACTCTACAAAAGTGCAGAAAAAATGCAATGAAGCTTGTATAATTAAATGTAATATACAGTGTTGGTTGGGCCCAATTCCGATACGGTGATGATAGACTCCGATTGATACTATTGGCATGGTTAGGGGGACCAGGACATTGCGTCAACCGGCATTTCGTCAACCGGCATTTCGTCAACTGGTATTTTTTCAACCAGACATAACGGGAACTCATCAAAAAGGCGACAGATCAAAAGGGCGATAGTTAAAAAGGCGACAGTCATAACAATTACAAGTTCACATGAAATGATTTGTATTTGTCAAAATGTACATTTGTTAAAATGAATTTCTAAAAATATACTCGGGAACGACGTGAAGTCCTTGTTAAAATACATGCTAGACGTATGCCGTATACAGTATGCAGTATACGTATACAGTATGCCAATACTGTATTGTATATTGGCATATTATACATTCATGAAAATTAAAGCACTAAGCTAAGGACTACTCAAGCATCAAAAACCGGAAAACCCCGTTTCTTAGAAAACTTTACGAGGCAGGTTTTTCCGAAAAATACTCTACGGTGATAGGAATTAAGTTTCCATTATTAAGCACAAAATTTTTTATTGGTTTCGATATAGAAGCTGGAAGACTCAATGTTCATCTTTTGCTATATTCTGTCTTTCTAATTAGCTCCATTGATATTTAATGACAGTATTCTTGAGGGCGAACGGCATTCGCAGGAACTTGAAGAGGCCGAACGGGGTGGTGACGGCGGTCTTGGGCACGTCTGCTGCTGTGGCCACGGGCACTTGGTGGTAGCCGCGAACCAGGTCGAGCAGAAGTCCTGGATCTGCGGCACCGGCTATCGGTCAGGCACCGTGACGTCGTTGAGCCGCCTGAAATTGCCGCAGGGCCGCCAGCCGCCGGATGCCTTGGGCACCATGTGCAACAGACCATGGACTGTTGGAGCGGCGCACGATGCTGAGCTACTCCGGGAGCCGGAACTCCTCCTTGGCCACCGCCAGCTTGTCCGGTGGCAGGCGGCGAGGGCTGGCGTGGACCTGCGGGCCCCGCGTGGGGATGTGGTGCTCGACTCTATGGCGTGGCTCAGCCCGTTGGAAACTGGGCTCAGTCAGGGCGGGAACTCGCCCAGCAGCTGGCGAGGGAGCGGGCGTCCAGGAGGTAGGTCCACCAGCAGGCCGTGGTGCCGCAGGAAGTCGGCGCCGATGATCAGCGGGCGGAAGACCTCGGCCAGGATGAACGGCCAGGAGCTGCTTGATGCCGAGGTCGAGTGCGAGCTGGCGGCTGCCGAAGGTGCGGATGAGGCTGCCGTTGGCTGCGAAGAGCGGCGGGCCTGGCGCGTGCAAACGGGCATCCGAGCCATCGACGGGGAAGATGCTGACCTCTGCGCCGGTGTCGACCAAGAAGCGCCGGCCTGTCTGCACGTCGGGGATGAGAAGCAGACTGCTGTTGTTGCCGGCCGCCGAGCTGTTCACTGACGGCCGGCCTGCCCGTTTCCCTGGAAGCTGCACGGAGACTGGCAGTTGCGGGCTTTCGCACCGAAACGGCGGTGGTAGCTGCAACGCCCGTCGACGGGGCGGTTGCGGTCCTGCTTGGACTCGCGGTTGCCGTCTCTGCTGGCTGCGAGGATGGCTGGCTGGGCCTGCTGGCTGGCTGAGTCTGAAGCTGGCTGCTGGCTGCTGGACCAAAGTTAGCAACTGGCTGTGGCCGGCTGGACCACAGCTTGTCAGCCAGCTGCGCGGCCGCCCGAGGATCGCTGAAATCGGCCGTTTCGATGGCCATCCTGACGTCGGCGGGAAGCTGCTGGCGAAACAGCTCCTCAAAGAGCAGGCAGGAATGGTCCCCCATCAGAGCCAACATTTGATCCATCAGCTTTGAGGGCCGCCTGTCTCCGAGGCCGGACATGCCGAGTAGGCAGTCTGTCGTACTTCGCCTTCGCAGGCGGTTGCTCCAGCACATCGCGTAGGCGTTCGGCCGTTTGCTGGTCGAGTGCAGCGATAACATGCGCATACTTCGTGTCATCTGAGGTGATGCTGCGCAATTTGAATTGAGCCTCGGCCTGGACGAACCGAGCCCGGGGCTGGGAGGCCCAAAACGTGGGCAGTTAAGGAGTTACAGCGGATTCAGACATGTCGTCTCAGCTACGGCTGAGGCAGTCGGGCTCACCAATTTAGAGGCTCGCAAGAGAAGGTGCGAGAGACAAGGGTTTATTTGTCAGGCAGAGTTCTTATATAAAGTTACACTGTAATGGGCAATCGGGCATAGGGAGTGTTGTGTTGCGACACAGAAGTCTTATGTTTCCAGATGCTTGTATGGATATAGAGCAGCTGTGTAGTTATAAGTGCTCTTTAACACTCGTTTATTAGTCGTGTCCATAGACATAAATCAAACACACAGAGAATGAGTCTATGAGTCTATCATAACATAACAGGGAGGTGCGCACACAGAAGCGTGAGTCATTTTCCCCAGACACATCAAGCTGGTTGGCTGGGTGGAGTCACCCCACCAGCCAGGAGTCCTGGAGCCTGTGTGCGAACGCCCTAAGTTCTCGATACCGGCTGTGCACCGCCACAGCGCTAAATTTTCCGACTTGAAGCACGCGAATTCGAGCGCAAAATAATTGCCAATCCCTACAGCAATTATTTTGAAAACCTCCCTCACCAAGATATTTTTGAAAAACCGCCTTAAATTCAAAACACAGAAATCGCCCACACTTCTAGGTTAATGTGTTCTTTCTTTCAATAAATCAGTATATGGAAACACAAAGAAAAATCTTCTGTGTTAATATCAATATCAGTCATACGCCCCATAAACTATAAATATTTAACATTTCAAGGAATTAAATGACACTCCTCTGAAACTCAATTTTCTGCAGAGGTTTCACTTGCTCTGGCACCAAAGTGTCTGGCTACCTAGTATTCGAAACGTACGTCCATTCACAGAAACACCCGGTTGCCCGCCCTGCTGCGATGCAGTAACCATGCGCCCAAACAAGCCACTTTGTCCTCGGCCTCCCTCGCAGTCCCAGATTGACTTTGCAGTTCGATCATTGTTTTTCATCAGTTGGATCCCGGCGTTTCTGGGACTTGCAGCCGCAGCTGATTGCTTTGAAATTGTACATAGGTTTGGCTCGAACAGATTCATCTCAATATTGAGCTTCTTTGTCATCGCTGTGGATTTAAGCGAAGCAGACATCGGCAAAAGAAAGGCCAAAGGTACTACGGCGCATATTCAGGGCATATGCGCTTGCGCGCCCTCAAAATTCCACATTGACAACTGCAAAATTCTATGTTAATGTTATATTGGCGCTTGCTGAAATGCACTGCGAAAAAAGATTGAATTTTTTGTTAGAGGCATCGCGGACCAAGATCGAGCTACCTCGCAACTCTATGAACTGTGTCGACCGGACTAACAAGAAAAGTTGTTTGCATGTGCAAACAGGATATGAAGTTTCGGAGATGTAAAAGCGCCACTCTAATTTTTGCATGGCTTTGACGAAAATCCCAAAAGGCTTGAAACCAATGCAGTCGCCTGTTAAATAGACATTTTACAAACTCAATATGCCATGAAATCTCTCTCTCCTCTTCCAGGGAAGCCTCTATGGTCGCTGCGCTCCCCAGGAAGCGACACTCACCCGCCCCACCCCACTCCGCTATACAAGTTTAGGGGAATGGCATAGAATATGAAATGATGCTGCTGCTTATCGATTTCTCGCTATAGAGCAGTTTTTACGCGAACTTTCGTTGAATAGTGCAAACCGCATCTTTCTATGACTTTTACGCTCGTAGTTAAAAAGTTATCATTCATAGAAATGAAAAAACGTTGCATTTTCCTACTCATTCACTGCTTTCCAATTGGGTTTTTACCCCTAAACTTGTATGCTGCCTAAAATAGTGTCCCTTCCTGGGGAGCGCAGCGACCATAGAGGCTTCCTTGCCTCTTCTCATTTATGGACTCGTACATGTAAGTCAACTGTAGCTCTGTACAATGTAAGTATTACAATTATTGCTGCCGCTTTTTAAAGTATAATTTCTGTAAATCAGGGGTAGGCAAACTCAAACGTAAAAAAGCAAACGCATGCGGCTCATGAAGCTTCTCTATCCGAAACTTCACTAGAAATCCGGCCCACTCGAGGTTTGTGTCGTCTCTCCTCTCCCCTCTTCTCTCCTCTCCCCTCTTCTCTCCTCTCCCCTCTTCTCTCCTCTCTCCCCTCTTCTCTCCTCTCTCCCTCTTCTCTCCTCTCTCCCCTCCTCTCTCCTCTCTCCCTCTTCTCTCCTCTCTCCCTCTTCTCTCCTCTCTCCCCTCCTCTCTCCTCTCTCCCCTCTTTTCTCCTCTCTCCCCTCTTCTCTCCTCTCTCCCTCTTCTCTCCTCTCTCCCCTCCTCTCTCCTCTCTTCCCTCTTCTCTCCTCTCTTCCCTCTTCTCTCCTCTCTCCCTCTTCTCTCCTCTCTCCCCTCCTCTCTCCTCTCTCCCCTCTTTTCTCCTCTCTCCCTCTTCTCTCCTCTCTCCCCTCCTCTCTCCTCTCTCCCCTCTTCTCTCCTCTCTCCCTCTTCTCTCCTCTCTCCCCTCCTCTCTCCTCTCTCCCCTCCTCTCTCCTCTCTCCCCTCTTCTCTCCTCTCTGCCCTCTTCTCTCCTCTCTCCCCTCTTCTCTCCTCTCTCCCCTCTTCTCTCCTCTCTCCCCTCCTCTCTCCTCTCTGCCCTCTTCTCTCCTCTCTCCCCTCTTCTCTCCTCTCTCCCCTCCTCTCTCCTCTCTCCCCTCTTCTCTCCTCTCTCCCCTCTTCTCTCCTCTCTCCCCTCTTCTCTCCTCTCTCCCCTCTTCTCTCCTCTCTCCCCTCTTCTCTCCTCTCTCCCCTCTTCTCTCCTCTCTCCCCTCTTCTCTCCTCTCTCCCTCTTCTCTTCTCTCTTCCCTCTTCTCTCCTCTCTCCCCTCTTCTCTCCTCTCTCCCTCTTCTCTCCTCTCTCCCCTCCTCTCTCCTCTCTCCCCTCTTCTCTCCTCTCTCCCTCTTCTCTCTTCTCTCCCTCTTCTCTCCTCTCTCCCCTCCTCTCTCCTCTCTCCCCTCTTCTCTCCTCTCTCCCTCTTCTCTCCTCTCTCCCTCTTCTCTCCTCTCTCCCCTCCTCTCTCCTCTCTCCCCTCTTCTCTCCTCTCTCCCTCTTCTCTCCTCTCTCCCCTCCTCTCTCCTCTCTCCCCTCTTCTCTTCTCTCTTCCCTCTTCTCTTCTCTCTTCCCTCTTCTCTCCTCTCTTCCATCTTCTCTCCTCTCTCCCCTCTTCTCTCCTCTCTTCCCTCTTCTCTCCTCTCTTCCATCTTCTCTCCTCTCTCCCCTCTCCCCTCCTCTCTCCTCTCTCCCCTCTTCTCTCCTCTCTCCCCTCTTCTCTCTTTTCAGCTCTTTCTCGCCTCATCCTCGCCAAAAGGCTTGATTCACACTGCTATTAAATTGACAATCAGATCACATATGCGACATGGAGTGAAAAATCACATGTACAAGCCGTGTGATTACACAAAATTAGCCTTGATGGCGGTGTAAAATGAGCTTTAGTCCAAAAACAAAAGCATGAACTAATTTTTTGCATTTTTTTACTTCAGCATTTGTATGAAATTTTATCCAAAAAAATTAAATTGCCTAAATTTTGTTCTGTTTCCGACAGATAAAGGCTCCGACAGATAATTTGCGAGCCCCTTCCTAAACCGAATTGTTCCAACAATTTGTCACAACATTGCACAGAGACCGGTCACGGATGAGTTGCTGCGACCGAGCGGCGCACCGAGGCTGAAGGTGCGAACTGGCAGAAACAGCGGCGGGAAATAAGAGGAAATTTATAACGGCTCATTGCGCGCGAATCGCGATAAATCAGCGATATCATTTTTATGCCGAATCGATTCTAACGACCTAACTCTTTTAACGATTCTAACGATTCTAACGATTCTAACGATTCTAACTCTAACGATTCTAACGATTCAAACGATCTCTATCAACTAAGCACGCGCCTGTCTCTCTGTATCAACTACATTTTTGGTAACAAGCGGTGTCGTCAGCCATCAGCTTAGATCATGCATGCATTATCACGTGAAAACTGTTTCGTCTAGCAAAGACCTTCATTACACGTGTGCGTTAGTCCGTAGAAATGGCCGGATGGATTAAAAAAATTGCGCATCTACTGGTATGAGTATGTTTATTAATAACTATGTTCTTTATGACATCTAGGCAGCTGTCATTGGCTATGATTGACAGCAACAGCTAACGATTAAGTTCAAGGATTTTGACTTACGATAATGTTTGGCGAAAAAATCTTTTGTTAACTTCGGCTGGATTCTTAACCAGAAATAATAAAAAATGTTAGAAGCTGATCAAAAACAAAGGAAAATTAGCGCAAACATATGATACCTACAACTGTAAACTCGACAGAAGTTAAAAAATCGAGAGGACCTCGTCGTATCGCCCACTTGTGCCACCTCCTTCCGCCAAATGAGTACGCCACTCTGTCTTACTTCTTTCAATGCAAAGCCATGGGTCCGTATATTTTAGAGCCGACTCAGTTTAGGTTACTTGTCATGCTGTACACGTACTTGCTTTTATTGGAAGTCAGCCTGTGCGTGACGTCTGGCTGCAGGTGGCTGGTGTATCAGCGTCCTGGTGCGAGTACCAGTCACGTGGGAGCATCCTGCGCTCCAGATTTCGGAGGAAAGCTGCTGAGCACTTCTGTCCTAACGCAGGCAAGCAATGACCCGTCTATACATGTACGCATCGCATAAGCTGTACACTATACATCCTACCGACCCCGAAGACTAGTGTTTCAGAAATACAACAAATAAAAATCATAGTTCTAAGAAGTTACTTACAATGCTCCAATTCACACGCTATATAACTATAGTTAGTCAAGTTATCAATTGCTTTACTGAGGATGGTAAAACTAATAAATTCGAAGGCATCCTTTAATGTCTCTTTAAATTATCAACTAGATCGAAGAAGACAAATATTGTGTGATAGTCGGCTCTTTTCATTATTTTAAGCCGAAGTTTGCTTACTGACGTTAGGCGACAAACAGAATATTTACCTAATGAGGCTTGCCCCAAAAAACGTTTTTCTCAACCATTCACTACATTTATTCGCAGCTCTTTGTCTCTTACCACTCGAGTCAAAATGCCTACATTTTTTTAATAATAGGGCAGTTTGAAGATCCCAAAAAACGTGTATTTTCCCCCGCTAAATCTAAATCTATGTTAATCTAGCAATCCGAGGCAGCGCCCTTGCATGTTTGGCACCGTTCTTAATTTTAGCGCACGTAACAATGTATATGGTACATTTGATTTGCTTTCTGAGCCAGTGTCGGTCGGTCTCTCTTAGCGCCCCGGTTCCCGGTTCGGTCCCTCCAGAACCCTTAGCTAGAGATTCCCAGTCCCTCTCGGTGCATTCGGTCCCTTTTGGTGTCCCTGGTCCCTGTTCTGGTCCCTGTTCTGGTCCCTGTTCTGGTCCCTGCCGCCCCCTGCATTCCTCGGCCCCTCCAAGGAACCATATTATAAATATGGCGCCCGTCCCTAAGTCTTTAGACTCGACTCCCGGTGTCTAAATTTTTTGTTACTATGAATTGATTTCTATGGTCTTATTTTAGCGGTTTCCATAATATTTAATTGGTTTGCAAAAGTCTGAGATAATTTTGAAGATTTAACGTTGTTCGGTCCATGATTTGATCATCTTCACTTGTGCAAATAAATATCATAGCAAAGCTCTACTTACTCCAAAAGAAAAAGCTAATTGTATCTCAGCATTTCGTTCTCATTGGTATTTTCTCTGTTACCCAAAAAAATTCTTAGTTTTTCTAGACGAACATCCCCCATGCAACATTTTTATCCCCGATTTTAGTCAAGGCTCGGATGATCCCTCTTACCAATGATCTGGGAAAGCCTGATCTGGAGAAAATCCATAGGCGAGAAGAAGCAGTTGGAAGTCCTGGATCGTTTGTCCAGATTCACTAAAGAGCTCCAGATGATCTCCAGATAAGTGGAGACTTGGACGCTGGCAGATTGTCTTATGTTGATCCAGCGCACACTGGCCTACGAGCTAAAAATCTTCAAGATCGGCGACGAGTAAGTCACCAATCCGCCACTCCATCGCTCCGCCCTCGGCGAAGGCCCGACATGTCCGCAACCAATGCCGCAATGAGCGGCAACGGCGGCAACGCGATAGGGAGCTGCTGCGGGCTGGCAATTTCGGGGAGGCGAGGAACCACAGCGACCCTTACCCTCAAAAAAACAATCGCCATCAGCGTAGCTGGGCCTTAAGGAGCGGCCGCCCCCACCGAAACCTCGCCTCAAAGTTCAACAAGCTCGACCAACCGGCGGTCATCGTTTTCGAACAACTCGACAGTGCCTGGCGCACCATCGATGCTGCGCTTATTGACCAGCTCCTGGCAAGCCACCCCATGAGCAGTTCCGCTTTCTGAAGGCGAACTGCTTCTGGATTTGGACACCCGCGTCAAGCAGACGGCGGGTGGTTTTCATTGCCTCCCCTCTAACAAAGAGGTCAAGGGGGGGAATGTCCAAGATGGAGTTCATAAAAGCGAAGGGCGTAGAGGGAGCCGCGCTTATGAATGCTGGACAAGCGCGGCCTTGCACCCTATATAGAACCTCAAGAACCCCTTTCACCTTTAGGGCACTGTTTCAAATGAAGCCGGCGAAGGAGATGGCCGGTCTAACAATGGCAGTGTAAATCACCAGATGCGGCGGGGGTGAGGTCCCAGGTAGCGCCGAAAGCTCTGCGGATCTGCGCGAGAGTCGCGAGAGCTTTGCGGGCTTTAGTTTGGACGTGCGGGGTCCAGCTCAACCTGTGGTCGAGGGTGACGCCCAGACATCTTGTTCGGTTCTCCATGACAACAGGTTTGCCATAGAGGGAGAGCAGTTCGATCCTCCAGTAGTCCAGTTTCGGCGGCTGGTGAACATGATAGCCACGGTTTTAGACTCAGAGAACCTGAGACCGCAGCTATATGACCAGCGCTCGGCACGGTGGCTGAAGGCTTGGAGGAGGTCCCTGAGGACCGCGGGTGATGGTCCAGCCACAGTGGCGGTAACATCGTCCGCATAGCCGGCCTTCTGAACTGGGTCCGGATGCGCGCTGCAAAGCAGCTCGTCCATGATTAAATTCCAGAGAATCGGGCTGAGGACTCCATCCTGCGGTCTGCCTTTCTGGACTTCCACGGAGCAGGAGTGTCCCAGGATAGGTGCGCGTTGGCAGTACGATGGGAGACCAGGTACATGATCCAGCGGATAAGGTGCTCGTGCGTGCCCCGGGATTCCAGGGCCCGCTTAAAGGCTTCAAAGAGCACATTTTGAAAGCACCATCAATGTCGAGGGAAAGCGACAGCGCGTATCCACTGCCAAGCACGGCGCGCTCCAGCTTGTCGACAATGGCGTGTAGCGCACTTTCGATGGAGCGTCCAGGACGAAAGGCGTGCTGATTAGGGGAGAGCGGGGAGTTCCTCAGCTCAACGAGGAGAAGGCGCCAGAGCACCAGCCGTTCCATCAGTTTGAGGAAGAAAGATGTCAGACTGATTGGGCGGTAAGCATTGGCAGAATGATAGTCTCCCTTTCCTGGTTTGGGTATGAAGACCACCGTGGCCTCTTGCCAGGCTTTTGGCACGTGAAGAGGTTGCAGAGGAGACCAAGAAACCTGTCATTTTTAACTGCCTCATGGAGGAAGGCAGGATAAATGTTGTCAGGTCCCGGTGACTTGAAAGGAGAGAAGGATTTTGTGGCGCCAGCCGTCCTCTCTCTAGTAATGATGGTCGAAGCCAGGATCTGTCCGCCCGGAGAGTGGTCCGGTGGGCCTAGCTGCGGTGCGGCACGTGAGAAAGAGCTGGTGAGCATGATGTCCAGCGATTCCCCAGGGTTCTCAGCGAGCCGGCCGTCCGGTCTTTTAATGATTGAGAGCTTTGACATTTTGTCGACGGTGAGAGCCTTAACCACGCGTGAAGTAGGGCGGGTGCCTTCTAACTCCGCGCAGTATTGGCGCCATTTGTCGGACTTGGCTTTCCTGGTTTCACACTAAAAGTCGCGGATCGCGCGTCTTGATAGGCGGCTAGGTCAGCTGGGTCCTTGCTCTTGCGAGCTTTCCGTTGGAGGCACTTTGCCTTGCGCTGGAGGGATCCAAGCGCCGGGTGCCACCAGGGAGCGGTCTTTTTGCCTTTGTAGCCTTTAAGAGGACAGGAAGCCTCATGGGCTGTCAGGACGGTCTTGCTGAGCAAGTCTGCAAGGTCATCCACTTCCTGACAGATGGTGGAGCGTCGGTGGATGGAGCTGCGGTAGTCAGCTGATCTGTCTGGCATTTCAGGGTTTTCGTGAAAGCCGTCCAGTCAGTGTTCCGGACGTTCCTTTTCCACAGGATGTTAGGCTTGGGGCAAGAGGATTGCAATCGAAAATGAACGAAGCGATGGTCAGACAGAGACTCTTCTTCGTCCCACACCTCTCAGTCCTTGACCAGAGGAGCTAAACCATGGGAGACGAGGGTTACGTCGAGGGCCTCCATCCATCGCCCGTTGTCAAAGGTGGGGGTTCCACCAATGTTGCAAAACTTAGTGTTGGTGGTGCAGATGTAAGCAAGGAGTTCCTTGCCTCTGCTATTGGAGGTTACTGCCCCAATGGGTGTGGTGGGCGTTGACGTCGCCCGCCACCAGCAGCTCGAACCTGCGGTTAGAGCAGTAGTCCACGAGGGAGGTGAGGTTGGGTGGAACCGCGGGGCCATCGAGGCGATGATGACCGTGCGGGTGGTGATTATGTGGTTGGACTGAATGACACAGAGGTCTCTATCAGAGAGGTCCGTTCCGTGCCAAGCTTTGAGATGGGTAGACACGAACATGACTGCCCCATTTGGGGGTCCTGAAAACAGTCAAAACCAGCAGGAATATTCGGAATCTTACCTTTCTTCGTAGAGGGTTCCTGGAGTGGGATAATGCTCGGTTTCACGAAGTTTGCCACCTGCATCAGGTTGGTCGAGGCCGCGATGCAGTGGTGCAAGTAAAGCTGCAGGATGTCCACTCCGGGGATTCCACAAGTGGTCCGCGCAGCTTCCTGCCGGCTCAAGGCGAGTTTTGCAGGAGAGCTGCCTCTTCTGCCTCGCCGATAGCTCCAGGCTTCAGCTCCATGGGCTCCTCCCAGATGGTCTCCATGGTCGAGGGCGGGCCTCCACCTGGGCGGCATTCTCGCTCTCGGCCCGGTTTTCCGGAGGGGCCGCAGTGGTGACACAGGGCTGGGGGTTGCTGCGGTTGTGGGCCCTGGCGGTGTCCAGCAGCTGCTTCGCGCGCTGAGTCAGTCCAGAGCGGATAGTGTTGCGGGCGGGTTTCCGGCCCTTTCCACGTCCGCCTGTTGCTGCAGCTTTCGCGGCTTTCCCCCTGACGGGGTCCACGTCCTCGGAGGTGTCGGAACGAACGGGAGCTTCTTTTCCTGGGCGTTTCCGCCCGGCAGAGCCCCCGCTCGCCCGCTTACGCTTCTCCGGGGGCGGTGGACGGGTTGTGTCAGACTCAAAGCTAAAGAGCTGAATCTGCATCAGCCCGACAGAGATGAGGGACATGTCCGGATAGCGGAGCATCCAGCTATCCGACAGTCCAAGAATAGCCGTGAAACTGGCTCCGCCCGGCTTGGAGATGGTCTCGTGAACTACGACACCGTTTGCCGGTAGCTCCGGGTTGGTAGCCACTAGCAGGCGACGCAGCTCGTGGGCCTTGGTGATGGAGCTGCGAGCCGGAATCCAGGCACGGTGCCGGTGTGTCCGGGGTCGCTCGTCCTCCCTGTAGATATACAGGTTTTCCAGCTCCGTACCCCAGTCGAAGGCTTTTAGCATCTCGAGGAGCTGTTGCCCTGACTGGCTATCGGCGGGCTGGATATGGAGGGCTTGGTCCTCGACTTTCGTCTTTTGGACTTGAATAGCGGTACCGCTCAAGGCCATCTTGACCAGGTGGGAGTCCAAACTGTGCTAGAGGTCGAGCTGTTCGGCCGTAAGAGACGTCTTCTGGCCTTGGATAATCAGGGCCGGCTGCCTCTTGGCTATAGCCGCATAGGTGCGCTTCGGCTTGGTGGTTTGGCCAGCACCCCCCGCTTTGGATCCTTCCACGGCCGTGGGAGCTTCCACACGGGCAGAGGTCCCGTCACGGGAGGGGCCAGCCGCACCAGAATCTTCGGCGGCACCTGACGCTTCTGACCGGCGCGCGGGGTCCACCCCCTTGTCGGATGTCGGCTCCTCCGCGGGATTCGTAGAGTTACCGGCACCCTCTACGGCGGCGGCCGGAGGGGCAGCTTTCGCGCTCCTCCGTTCCTCCGCTTTGCGCTGGAGAAAAGCTTTGTAGCGAGCAATGCTACGGGCCTTCTTTTTAGAAGTCTGAGGTCCGCTGTCCTGTTGTCCAGCCACTCCGGTATTGTCCTGAGCGGCGGCAGGGGCTGACTGAGAGGCACCGGGGGTTCCAGTGTTGTGAATGTCCGGCTGGGCCGCGGTACCAACCTCGGTTGGTGCTCCAGCAGCTTCGGACGTGTCGGAGGTAAATGAATACTCTATGAGTCGCTGAAAGGCGATTGGGGACTAGAGGTGAGAAGTCGCTGGGCCGTAACCCCAAACCCAACAGCCAGGCCAAGAGATAGCGACCGGGGGTGGCTTAAGTCCTTACCGGCCCGACCGCTAGCAACCGAGAAACTCCCCGGCTAAGAGCCCGGCTTGGAGAAAACCAGAGGCCGAACCAAAGGACCATCAGCGCGGTACTACACTGGGCCCTTGAGGGGGAAAAGAGGCTGTCCTCGGAGCCTGCGGACTGGCCGCATACCCTATTAAGGTCAGAGGGTGATACGCTCGTACCTGTTTCTCAGAGCCGTGGCCAGAGGTACCTGATACGCACAGGTTCACTTCCGGGCGGAGCCCGTACCCAACTTGGCCAAAAGGCCACGGATGGGTTGCCGCCGCCGGAGCCCAGTCAGTTCAGCAGCCCTAGAGCTGCCTTAAACACATGCGGGACGTAAACCCCTAGGTCGGCTTGTGAGTCAGCTTAGAGAGAGCTCTCCTGTCATTCCTGCACCAGAAAAGAGGGGGTGCAGGTGTGTAGGATCGCAGACCTTAGCTCGTAAGCCTGGTCTGTCTCATACTAACAGGCGTGCTGAGTCCACCATTACAGGCAAAGTAGACACTAAAAGAATACCATATCTACGCAGCGCTTTTTAGAAGAGTTTTCACGCACAGCTTTTTAATGATGAGACGTCCTTGGTATTGCTCCTTGATCTTAAAATCAATTTCTAGCGCTTAAAATTGGCATCGTGGACAAAATCTTCTCTGAACAAGGAAGTAAGCCCATGGAGAACAACAACGCTAGCTATTGACAAACTATTTACGTCTTTAGGGCGTGTCTCACCGCCTTTGGTGTTCCTACCAGCGACTAAAGCTGTCATTTTTCTAAGCTTTAGAGCCACAGCCAAGCCACAATATGATGGCGCACCAATTCAGTCACTGGGACACGCCCAAAACTTGGGCGCGGCGTTGCTTTTAAGACCAGTTAGAACCGATTCGGCATAAAAACGATATCGCTGATTTATCGGGAATTCGCGCGCAATGAGCCGTTATAAATTTCTTCTTATTTCCCACTGTTTCTGCCAGTTCGCACCTTCCACCTCGGTGCACCGCTGGGTCGCAGCAACTCATCCGTGATCAGTGTCTGTGCAGTGTAGTAGTGACAAATTATCGGAACAAATTGATTTTGGGAGGAGCTCGCAAATTTTCAACATAATTCCTGTTTTAGTTCGGTCAAACGGAAAGTGATCAGTGATTATATATACAGCGAAGGGAAGATGAGCTCGAATTGAAGGCAACAACTGACAAGCTTGGAGTCTGCAGCAAGTGAGTAGGCGAAACCAACTCCCTTTATAAGACAACTGACCATTTTTCAACTTTGAAGCCTCACAGTTTCAGCTCAAAGACAAAGAAATGAGCTGGTTGGATCGACTATTCGACGAACTGAAACAAACAGAAAATATCATAGGAGTGTTTCTCACAGTTTTCTACACGGTCAACAACGTGGCTACTATATTGTCGTTCATCTACCTGCTGATGCGAAAGCCTTACAGCAAGAAAGTTCTCAACTGGCTACTGCTGGTCTGTTTTGCCGATTCAATCACCTGTTTTAACTGGGTCTTTGAGCTGTTCAATGCGAGGCTCAGGAGTCTTCCGCAACAGGAAGATATCAGGAAATTTATAGGAAGTCACGACTACAATGTAGGCAGTGATGCTAGTTACGGTCTGATTCTGTTCAAGTGCAAGTTTACCTACGCTGTCTTGTACTTTCCTATGTTTTTGTCAGGTATCAGCTTGACATTCTCCTGTTGCTGCAGATGGTTTACAGTTGCATTCCCACTCAAGGCCAAGACTGTACTGACCAACAAACGGAACAACTCGCTGATCTTGGTTGCTGTGCTTCTTTCTATGCTCATCACTATTGGAGACAGCAGCAGCTATCACCTGAAATCAAACAAACAAATAGAAAACGACAGTGTGGTGGTACCGGCCAGATGTTGCAAGGCATATGCAGATTTGTTCTGCATCCCTGACGGCAGCTGGCCACAGTGGATATGGGACATTCTTCGATTCGTAAAGCCCGTCACCACGTTCACAGTCTACTTTGTGTGCCTGCTGACCTCTGTGGGCCTCGCGATAAACCTGTTCAAAGCCAGCAAGAGCCGCAGTGAAATGACAAGCAACGGCGATCAGACTGCGAGCTCGAAGAAATCTGGAGAGATAAAAATCACCGCGATTCTGGCTACTATGAGCTGCTTGCAGTTCGTGCTGGGCGTGCCCGGTGATGTTCTTCGCCTGGGAGTGTACACTCCGGCCTTTTCGTACAAAAAGGATCTTGCTAAACGCTACTTTGATTGTGAGTAGTATATAACAATGTATTGGCTTGAACCTTAAACTTGGCTTATCCACTATATTGAACTAACATAAACTTGGCTTATCCTCTATGTTCAACTAACGTAAACTTGGCTAGTACATTATATATTGAACTAACCGGACATCTTCATTGCAGCCACAGTCATAGACAATTTCTTCTGGGACTTGACCAAGGCCAACTCGCTGGTGAACTGGATATTCCACACAGGACTGCAGCCGAACTTCTACTTTTTCTATTTGCCCTGCCTTCGAAGGCGAGTGGACAGCTCGAGTCAGGCGGTGACACAGAGCGTTGCCATGTCAACAGTGCGATGAGAATCAGGCGGCCAGATGCACGGCTGAAGAAACAGAGATAAAGCCTAGATTACCCGGATTTGGTAGAGCGAAGCTACTGTTAGTAGCCTAGCACTTTGACTAGTTACGAGAACATTGAAAATCTAAATTTGCAGTCAATCGGATGCCTTTGCACTTATAATGTAGGAGCAGCAGAGCCAAGCCAAGCTAGAGACTTGATATAGGTACATGTTGTTAATCAAATATATTAACTATATACAGTATATGATATAATGATAGACCTGTACGGTATATGAAATATAAGTTACTTAGATTCTCCGCAAGATAGGCTTGCAAATGCAATACACAGAAGTTTATTTATACTAACCAGCGTCTCCCGTACGCCACATTGTAGAACTGCACATCTATCTTAATTTAAAACTAAGAATAAATTCTGAAGCAGATATTTTCTACTACTTACGAGTAGAAGCAGAATTTGCTTCGTTGCCTTGACTTCGTTACGACTCGTACCGTTAAACATATGAGATATAAATCTAGTACCAGAAGTGAAGGGCTGATTTGTGCCTAAAGTCCTGTCTCCTACGCCTAAGAAAAAAGGCAGCAACTTGAATCACTATACGAATCTTCTTTTATCCTTCCGTTACACAGTTTTTGCTAAAAAGATACATTAACCAATGAGTCGAGCTGTATACCATTTTTATGATTTTTAGGCACAGTTACGAAATGTCCGATTGTACGTAGGATATAGAATTCACATAGAATCCTAATTTTATAATCAAAAAGCTTTATAATTCTTGCATTAGATTCATGGTGCCTATTTGGCATAAAATAAACTGAAGACAACAGTCGTATGAGCTTTATGTTTAGCAAGTAGCGGAAAATCCGATGCTACATGCGCAAGCAAACCTCACACACTCGAGTCGCATTGAACTGTACAGTATAATTAGCTGTATAAAACTGCAACGACCGTTTAAGCAGGTAAAATAGAAGCTCAAGTGACTAGCAGTTCGAGACGGGTCTGATTCCAGAGCATGTCGGCTTGCTGCAGTAATACTAATATGGTCATTGTGAGCACTGTTAAGCAAATTAAAATATGAGAACAGTGCACGCGAAATTTGAGCCCACCGTTAAATCGCACAGATTTGCATCTCTGTGGCCATGAACCATCTCAGCACTTATTGGGCAAGTTACTCAGAAAGCAGAAAAACAAAAGCAGAACATGTGCAAGCGATTTTAGATTCTTTGTCGAACCACTGTGGTAGATAATAAATTGCTGTAGACAGTGAAGCTATTTATTGAATACATGTAAGACCTGTGCAGTGTCGGACGCAGCAGAAATTGTGTGTTGTAAAAAGCATTTTTAATTACATCAATACAAAATCATTAAAATGTTGAAAAACATTACTAATATAACTTCTGGTAAGAATTCCAAGCAGTCAGCCAGTCAGTCAGTCCTCGCTGACTACATCTGCATCCCTGGAGCTGTTCTCGCCACTCTCTACAGGTGTCGCAGGAGGCAGCCAGCCGCGGTCGCTGCCGCCCCCGCCGACTGTGGCACTGTTGGAGGCGGTGGATGCGATGTGCTCCTGGCATCGCTGCCTGTGGATTTTGAAGTTCGTGCAGCTCCGGCTGCTCAGACGGACCACCCGGCTGCAATAGGTGCAGCGGGTGCTATAGGGCGGCTGGTCCTCCAGCAGCTCACCGCCGAGCTCCGCCAGGCGGGCGCCGAGAGGCTGCAGCGACGGCCGACCCGCGGAACCGCCGCCGCCAGCCGTCATCAGCGAGTTGGCGCCGGCGCCGCGGGGTGCGGTTAGGAAACTCAAAGAAGACGCAGACAGCGGCGCCGGCGGTGATACGATAGTCGGCATCAGCGACGTGGAGTCGTCGGTGACATCGAAGATGTCGCTTGAGGGCGTCGGCTGATCTGGCGATTGGCGATGAATCGGCTCCAGCTTCATCCGCTTGGCGACGGGAGCAGAGGCTGGTGGAGCCTAACGGAAAAGCAGTTCAAGAGCGTCAGCTTGTAAATTGAACCTTGAACTTGTGCTAGATCGCTTGAAGGCTCATTCAACCGTCAAACGAGTGAGGCATCCGCGTGCGTGAAGTCCGTCTTGATTTGCGGCAGGGCAGGCCTAAACCCTCTACGAACTTATAGCAAAGCGAATGTCTAAGATCAAAAGCGCTCTAAAGGACCCCAGCTACTTTGTTGCGTTGAAATAGCTTCAAATAATGTAGAAAATCTTAGTACTAGAATCCGAAGCGGTAGAAAAGGCAAAAAGCTATAAACTAAACATTGATTCGGCAGAGAGGCACTGCGACTGGGACTGGGCCATCGCTCCGAAGCACGGAGTTAGGGAGCAGGTGCGAGCTGGAGTCAAAAGCCACCTACTGTCTCTCAGAGCCAATCCAGGCAAATAAGCCAATTAATTCTTTACAGTATTTGAATAGGCGCAGATAAGCAGGATTTATTTATTACCCAGGCTTAATCATATTTGTGGGAGAAATGCAAGGTTTACCCTGCGCAGAGGCGGCGACAGAAAAGGCGATCGGGCGTCAGGGTGAAAGTAAATTTGGGACGCAGCTGATTTTTAATGCAAGCTAAATCTTCAAGAAAGCAAAAATCCTGCAAACAAAAGAAAATCGCCCAGATTTTCCCTGCCAGTCGGTTTCTAAGAATTGCGAGCGACTATTCAATTACGTAGCAACTGGGGATCTGGGAGGGTGGCTGCCCGGCAACTGGGGATCTGGGAGGGGGCTGCTCAGCAACTGAGGATCTGGGAGGGGGCTGCCCAGCAACTGGGGATCTGGGAGGGTGGCTGCTCAGCAACTGAGGATCTGAGAGGGTGGCTGCCCAGCAACTGAGGATCTGGGAGGGGGCTGCCCAGCAACTGGGGATCTGGGAGGCGGCTGCCCAGCAATTGGGGATCTGGGAGGGTGGCTGCCCAGCAACTGAAGATCTGGGAGGGTGGCTGCCCAGCAACTGAGGATCTGGGAGGGTGGCTGCCCAGCAACTGAGGATCTGGGAGGGGGCTGCCCAGCAACTGAGGATCTGGGAGGGGGCTGCCCAGCTGTATCTGTTGCTCGCTGATAACTGAAAAAGCAAAATCAAGTGCCACCAACCTGCCGCAGGACAGGCGAGTCTCTGTTCTCTCCAACGCAGTTCGGACCGGGAAAAAGCGAAGCCGACGGGACCTGGAGATGCGGCTGCCTGCCTGGGCGAGCGTGATGGTTGGTCGACCGCTGCTCCTGCTGACCGGGGTCTGCTCAGAATGGAAATAACAGTACAAGACAAACATGTGGCGAATAGAAAATTTTATGCCAATCTAAACCGGAAGCGAATGGAACGGGTTGGCTGGCCAATCTAAACCGGAAGCGGATGGAACGGGTTGGCTAGCGGATGGAACGGGTTGGCTAGCGGATGGAACGGGTTGGCTAGCGGATGGAACGGGTTGGCTAGCGGATGGAACGGGTTGGCTGGCCAATCTAAACCGCAAGCGGATGGAACGGGTTGGCTGGCCAATCTAAACCGGAAGCGGATGGAACGGGTTGGCTAGCGGATGGAACGGGTTGGCTGGCCAATCTAAACCGGAAGCGGATGGAACGGGTTGGCTAGCCAATCTAAACCGGAAGCGGATGGAACGGGTTGGCTAGCCAATCTAAACCGGAAGCGGATGGAACGGCTTGGCTGGCCAATCTAAACCGGAAGCGGATGGAACGGGTTGGCTGGCCAATCTAAACCGGAAGCGGATGGAACGGCTTGGCTAGCCAATCTAAACCGGAAGCGGATGGAACGGGTTGGCTGGCCAATCTAAACCGGAAGCGGATGGAACGGGTTGGCTGGCCAATCTAAACCGGAAGCGGATGGAACGGGTTGGCTGGCCAATCTAAACCGGAAGCGGATGGCTTGCCGATCGAAACCAAGAGTAGGATGAAAATATGGTGGAAGTGTCTATAATTAGCTAGTTAGTAGGCAAGAATGACGGGAAGTAACCCCAGAAAGCAGTACGATAAATGCAGATGTGCAGAGCTGCTCGCGTACCAAGTTGCTGTCTTGAATAGTTCGACTCCAACACGGTTGGTTGGGTTTGCGCCTGCGGAGCGGCCGTAGCTTCAGCGGCGGCCGCAGCAGCAGCGGCCAAAAAGCCACCCAATTGCGGTGGACTCGGCCCTAGCAACGCCTTAGCAACCAGACGTTGCAGCCGATTGTGCATAGTTTTAACGCTGATCTGGCGCAGGCCGTGGGCAACGTCGCAATGCAGCTCGAGATCTGCCAGGCCCGGCAGTTGCTCGTCACAAAATAGACAGGGAAACTGCGACTGGTAGTCATCCTGCATTGGGGGGGGGGGATTCACAAGTAGATCCTCAATCGATCATGGGTTCTGCGTTGCTACGATGCAAATTCTGTAGCTAACGATTAATAGCGCGAAAATAAATAAAATTGGCACTTAAAACACTTGAAGTAAACAGCTTTGTGGGGTCATATGGGGTCACGAACAAGCTAAAAATCTGATGAAAAAAGAGAAAACAGAAGATCAAAACTGAGGACATAATCTCACCTGGTAATCAACCGGCTGAAAACCCAGACCAGCTTCAGCCGAATCGCCAACGGACAGCCTGTCACCAGCCGAGCAGTCTCTGCCGCCGCCGTTGAGAGATATAATCGACAACCTTTTGATGCCGCTCTTCTGATGTGTGTTTCTCGGCTCATCGCTAGCCCCTTGCTGCTGCAGCTTGCTGGCGTGTAGAGCGGCTGCGTGCTCCCTCAGCAGGCCCTCGTGCGTACTGACTTTGCCGCAGTCGGCGCACTGCAGCAGGGCGCATTCGCAGGCGGCATTGTGCGTCATGCAGTGCTCAAATAGGCGGGTGACGCTCAGGGTGAGGAAGGGGCAGAGCGGGCAGTGCAGGGCGATGATGTGCTCCGGGTCCAGCTGGGGAAGCATTCTGCTGGCTGGCTTGGGGACTGAGGCCGATGCAGCCGATAGGGTCTGAAGTAATGAAGAGACACGATACATTCTATACCGACTTCCCACCTTTATCGGGTAAAACATTTTGTGAGCTACAGGCTACCCACTCGGAACAATGTGTCATTGACTCATTGAGCAAGACACTTAACACTTAACTCACCTAGCTGTAAAATGGGTGCCAGCATTAGCTGGGGTAATTGAGGGTGTGTGGCGACCCCCAGTCCCTGGACTGAACAGCCGTACGCAGCCTTCAGATGTGCCCCCAAAGCCCCATTAGGGCAGGTGTAATCTATTATTATTATTATTATTATATGTACATGCATAATAGAAACACGATTGACAAAACATTCACTTTATATATCATTCCTCATATGGGGAATAGGTCCATTTTATCATTTCAATGTAGTCCCACACTGCCATGGCACTTGGATAAATTTTAAGCTAAGATTTTATTTTGGGGGATGGCCACATTAATGGGATGCCATTATGAAGCCATAGGAAAACATATTTTTATAGAAAATGTAACATACTGACCTATCTATAATATTTAATTATAGTACACATGGTGTCTAGAACAATTTACAACAAATTTTGTAACTATGGCCATTTGTTTTTTTACATTATTACATGTTTATATAGAAATTTAAAGCCTATGGAAAATTCCAGTTAAAGATGCTTGTAACATTACAAAGTACTATTTTATTTCATATTTTGAAGCACAAAGGCAGGCATAGAAAAAATACATAGATAATAAAGGTAGTTGATAAAACCTTTTTTGAGAAAAAACTAACATGCTTCATTGTTTTATTTTCACACTATTGAAAAAGAAGTTGGAATCTTAGTTTTAACTAGAAAAATGGTTGATTGCAGTTTTGAACTTTTTTTAAACATTTTATTTGATCTATAAGATATTTTGGCTTAATAAATTTGAATATAAAGATAACAGTGCATTTAATAATTATATCAGATAGATAGGTAGTTTTGGAATTGAAGGTTTTTTAGCTCCTAACAGCTGCAACTGTTTTTCTAACATCCCTGTTATAACATCCTGGTTGCAATGTATTTGTCTCTTGATTTTTTAACAGATTGAAATTTGGAAATTCAGTTCTATTAGCTTTATTTAGAATTCAATAGAAAAGATCTTTATTGATCTTTTGTTAAAGTTTCAGGGTGAGGTTAAAAAGTAATGTGTATTAATAGTTAGTCAAATTTTAAGTTCTTTTGCATAGATTTTAAGCAAATTTTATCTAATTAAAACAAAAAAATATACAACCTTGTTTTGGCAATTAAAAATCAATGAGAATTGTAAATAGGCTTTTTGTCTTTTAAAACAGCAGCTCCTTTAATAACTCTATAGTTTGGGTATTATCTAGAAATTTATAAATTTTGAAAGTGTCCTGTGGCAGCCAGAATGTATGCAACCAGCATGTACCAGTGCAGCTGCACTTAAAACCCCAACCTATCTAGCTGAGGTGGGGTGGGTGCACCAAGCTAGCTGGCTTGCTAAGCCAGGGAGGTCAGCAAAGTCTATCACACCACCCTTTTGCACCTCCCTAGGCCCCTCAATCTTTTAAATATAAATATATGCGCAGAGCAACACAAACTCTTTGCTGCCATTCTATCCATTAAAATTAAAGGCCTTTTGCCTTCTATGAAGACAGCAGAGGCACACGACACACACTGAAGGCAACCAAAGACAGCAATAATTTGTATTATATATATTTTTCTGTTACTTTTTTTAGCATTTTAACTTTGTCTTTTTCAAAATTTCATTTTTGCAAGATACTGACTTTGAGCTTTGCAAATAGTTAGCCTTTTCAATTAGCTAGATTGGCCAGGTTGGCAAAGTGTTATAGATATGATTATGGGACAAAATGACAAGTACCATTGTGAGTATATTATTAATAGGAGAATTAGCCCTAAGGGCTAGGTTTGTTTTTTTCTGCAAATAGGAATGCTCCAGCATCCTGACTATCAAAATTGCATTTTTAAATTAGACCTTGGACACAATTGTGCCAAATCTTTGTACAGTCTAGCAAATTTCCTAGCACTAGCATATTTTTATGCAATAGAAATGCTATCAGATATACTAAATTTGAAAACTTATAATATCCTAACTTTCCAAATTGCATCTTGAAGTTGGACCTCAGATGCAATTTTAGATCATAGTGCTAGCAAAAAATCTAGCCTAGCAAGACTTGTAGTTTTTTCTAGCATCTAGTCTTCTTTGCCTTTTTACAATTTCATATAGTATCCAAAAGCAAGAATTTAAGAAGTGCCAAGATATTTGCCTAATGCCATTAATGGAAAATATAGGTAAGCCTATAAAATTTAAATAAAACTATTATATATTTTAGTAATCTAACCTTAGCTTGAGTCTATACTATAGAAACTTAGATACCTAAGCTACAAATTAAAGTAGGACATAGGCCCTATGCTATGAGTTTGAGTTTTTAGTTTAGACAAATGTTGCCTATCATTCTTTAGCAACCCCAACCAATGATATCAATGCTTGCCTTAAATTTTAATTTAATATACATTTACTCTAATTTTTATTTATTGCTATTCTAATTATTAACAAGTTTTTGTTTGATTGTGACACAGGTTTTAAGAAATCCTGAAACAGGAAATCCAAAGGTTTTAATGGATTATATTTTATGATTATAGTTATACACATATAACTGCTAGCCAACCAAATTAATCTAGCTAGTTTAAATTATAGCAAACCAAGGGTAGGCCTAAATTGCAAAAATTGAGAACTTTAGATATTTGTCTATTTCAATCAATTATAAAACTAAGTAGTTACATTTTTAATCAAAACTAGGCCTAGATCTATCTAAGTTATGTGGCTAAGATAATTATTTTAAAGGTAGCATATATTGAGAACTATAAATATAATAAATATAATAAATATAATAAATATCTTAACTTTTTATATATATTTATAAATATTTAAATATAATAAGCCTTTTCATGACTATGGCTTAGTCTAATAATAATAAAAATCATTTAAAGAGCAATTGTAAATAATTAAATACTAGTCATTTTATCAACCTAGTTTTCACATTGGTCACTTTGTCAACTAGCCAATGAGGAGTTCTCTAACCTTGGTCATTTTGTTAACTGGCCAATGGGGAGTTCTCTAACCTTGGTCATTTTGTCAACTGGCCAATGGGGAGTTCTCTAACCTTGGTCATTTTGTTAACTGGCCAATGGGGAGTTCTCTAACCTTGGTCATTTTGTCAACTGGCCAATGGGGAGTTCTCTAACCTTGGTCACTTTGTCAACTGGCCAATGGGGAGTTCTCTAACCTTCAAGTCATTTTGTCAACTGGCCAATAGGGAGTTCTCTAACTTTGATCACTGTCAACTACTAATAAAATACCCCATACTGCTACAAAAACTGAAACTAAACCCTTATGAAATGATTAAAGTGACTAGTTATGCTTACTCACATTCTCCTTTTTATCTTTCTGCTTAGCCAGTCTCTTGAATTTATGAGATTTAAAGCTTATATTCAGTTACAAAGTTAGGCCACTACAAATTTGATAATATTGGATGGAATAAATGACCTATCTAGATGCATGTATGGTTACATAATGTATAAATGTGCAATACTCATAAGGCATATATACATTTAAGTTAAGATTTGAGTTGAGTATAGTGTATAAATGACACATTTAAATAGAACATTTTGCATTGGAATTTTTTACCTATGCAACTATAGTGATAATGGTAAAGTTTAGAATGCTAAATAGTGAATAGTGTTCTGTCATAGCTACAGCTACAGCTATAGGATCATATGGCAAATATGGTAAAATAGACCCCTATAGCAGCTATGGATACACCTATAGTAGATTGCTACTCTTATGGCTATGAATATAGAAATATAGTAATTGCAGTTACATTCTGTAGATTTGCTTAGATATAGTTATAAATTGAAATAAAACATATTTAGAAATAGGTAGCTAGAGTAAAACAAAGATACTTGGCAAAATATATCATAGTTAAAAACTTATAGATTACAACTAATATAATACACAAGTGGAACTCCTCCTTCAGAGGAGAAAGGGTAAGAAATCCCATCACCAAAATTCGATTCCCTAAAATCCATCACCTGAAATTCCATGATTTAAATCTTATCTTCTAAATCACCTCCAAACCAAATCCTCTATAAAGCCTTTCAAATAAAATTTTTGCAAAAACTGACTGCCATTGTTCAGACTCAGACTATTCTGTTTCTTTGCTCCTCTTTACTGTTTCATCTCTAGTCTTTCATCTATACTCTTTCCTCTTTGCTCTCTTTTCTCTTTTCTCTTATCTTTCCACTCTCATTTCTATTGTCATATCTATCATTTCTTATCTCTCATCTTTGTGCACTGTGCTCTTATTTTTACCCCCTTTTTTTCTCCTTACAAATTTCTCTTCTCTACACTTTCATTTCTCTTATCTCTGATCTTTTATCTCTCCTCTCTCCTTTCTCTTGCTTCTCTCTCTCCCTTCTATTCTTATTTCTCTTGCTCATAATTTTTCTTCTCTTATCTGTACTCCCTTATTTATCTCTTCTCCCTTGTCTTTTGTCTGTACCCTCCCTGTCTCCTGTCTCCTCTCTTCTCTCCTAACTCTCCCCTTTTCTCTCCTCTCTCATATCTCATCTTTACTCACTTATCTATTGTCTCTCCTCTACCCTCTCTCTTTTCTCTCTCCTCTCTTCTCTCATTTCACATATCTCCTATACACTCTCACCCTCTCCTTTCTTATCTACCATCTTTCTTCCCTCCTTTCTACCATCTCTGGTCTCCTCTTTTCTCTTTTCTCTCCTCTCAATTCTTTCTTTTCTCTTCTCCTTTCTCCTCATATTTTCTCCCCTCTCTTCTCTAATCTTTAATCTATTCTCACTCTTATTTTCTCACTAATCTCTTTTCTCATCACATCTTTCATCTTTCTTCTTTGCACTCTCATCTTTACCTCTTCTTTCTCCTCACTACTTTCTTCTCTTAACTCTCTCATTTCTACTCCCTTTTTTCTTCCTTGTCTTTCATCTTTACTCTCAATCTCCTGTCTCTTTTCTCCCTTCTTTTCTCCTCTCTTCTCTCTTATCTTTTATCTCTACTCTTTTTCTTTCTCTTCTACTTTCTTCTCTCTTTTATTTTCTCTGTATGCTCTTATCCCTCCTCTCTTTTTTATCTCATCTTTCCTGTCTCCCTCTGCTATCTCATATCTCCCCTCTTATCTCCTTTCTTCTCTTCTCTATCCCTCTTCATTCCTATCTTACTCCCCTCTTCTCTCCTATCTGTCATCTCTAATCTTTCTTCTCTTTTCTCTCTTCTCTGACTGACAGAAGGGGCTAAATCCATTGAAATCCTTTTCATGAAACAGGACTCTATTAATATCCTCTATGTGAAACAAAAATACTTCAAAGTTCTCTCTGTTGAACAAAACTCCATCAAAAGTCTCTTCATTGAAACAGAACTCAATCAAAATCCTCTCTATCAAATAGACATTCATCAAAATTTTTTTATGAGACAGAAATCTATTAAAATTGTTGCAATGAAACAGGACTCTATCAAATCCTCTTTGCAAAATAGAAATCCTCTCCGTGAAGCTGACAACCATTGAAGTCCTTTCAGTGAAACTAAAAAACCATTGAAATCCTTTCTATCAAACAGAAATCCATCAAAATCCTTTCTGTGAAACAGAAATCTTTATAGTAGAACATAATAGTATATTTGACCATTTTAAATAAAAATAATAATTATAAAGCAATATCAATAACAATTATAAGCAATAATAATTAGGAAGCCTACATAGTTTTAAATATATATTATTCATATAATGAAAATTTTATTAGGCCTTTTTTACTTCAGTCATTAGTCACTTTTGTAACTAACTGTAAGCAGTGGAATTGTACTTACATGGAAGCAAAAAAACAATAGCTTCCTCTTATCTTGACTAGTTCTATTGAGCCAGACTAGCCTAGCTCTACACTAAAGGGCAGATAACAAAGCTGAGGTTTGAAGGCCAAGCCAGCAGCCTACAAATGCGAATACAACTTGCAATAATGCTTTGGGGGGTGATATGGTTGCCTAACAATGGGATAGAGAAAATTGCTCGAGCAATAACCCTTCCTTGCTTAACTATGTATTGCTCTTAGCCTCTTCATTTTGTCAACTAAACCAGTTTGCTTGCTTGACTATAAAATACACTGTCTTGAAGAATTTGCGGCACAGAGAGATTCGGAGATGTGAGCCTTACACTCATAAGAGGGCCCTCAGAGGCCAGGTGTGTTCGAAAGTCTTTCTGACTTGTGAGCAGAAGATAGCAGGAATAAAAACTGTTATACTAACTTTGTAACTTTGCAACTACCAATAAAGCTACTCTAAATATTTTGTTTTTGGTCACTTTATTAACCAAGCTAACAAAATGCCAGTTGAGGAAATGGTTATCATCTAATAATGATAGAGGGCCTAAAGAGACTAGAAGGCCTAATATAAACAAATAAGGCTAATGACTTGAAGAATAAAGCCTCAAGGCCTAATTTAAAAGTTAATGCATAGTAAAATTACTTAACTATTTGCCTTTTATATTGTATATATAGAAGATAAGATCATATCTATATAGGCCCCCCTATTAGTATATGTATTGCAATAATTCCTAAAGGCCTATTCCTAGGCCCTAGCCCTATTGCCTTCATGTAAGAATTTCCCAAAAAACTAGGCCTATATCTTAGACTTATAGTTTATTGCCTTAACTGTACAAAAAAACTGAGTAGGCCTAGGGCTTGGCCCACCCCTGCCTACCTAGGCTATGCTTATTATTAGGGCATAGGCCTAGCCTGATATATGTAAGCCCTAGGCCTAGCCTATAGCTGTACGAGGGTCACTCCGAAAGTTTTTGCGTTCGACCACTTTCAGCTTTTGCCAGAGCTCAACCCCCTCACATCTGTTCAAAATAGTTGCCCTGCGCGCACACACACTTTCGCATTCGCTCAAACCACTGCTCAAAGGCTGCAGCCCAGTTTTGTTTTGTCAGTGCATCCACACCGTCCCTGTACGCACAAATCGCGTCCTCAACCATGGGAAATCTCTGTCCACGAAGCCCGGCCTTCACCTTCGGAAACAGAAAAAAATCACACGGAGCCAGGTCAGGCAAGTAGGGCGGGTGTCCGACCACGGAAACATGATTTTCGGCCAAGAACGTGATGGTTCGCTGCGCCGTGTGCAAACTCGCGTTGTTGTGGTGCAGGGGAAGGCCGCGGATTCCACGTTTGGGACGCCGCTCCTGCCACGCCTGCAGCACCTACGGCAGGCAGACTGTGAGGTACCACTCTGCCGTCACTGTTCGCTGCCCGTCCAGCACCACAGTCGCCACGTGGCCTGATCTGCCGAAGAAGCTGGCAGCCATGGCTTTGCCAACGCTCCTGGAGCAGCGAACCTTCGTTGGTGACTCCTCGCCAAAGAAGCACCACACCAACGACTGGCGCTTCATCTCAGGGTTGTGCTGGAACACCCAGGTTTCGTCGCCCGTCACGACATCGAAAACACCACGTGCAGCGCCGTCCTGGAAGTCAGCAAGCATCTGGCGGCACCACCGCACGTGTTCATCCTTCTGCTGCTGCGTCAGCAAATGCGGCACCCAACGAGCGCACAGTCGCCGTACGCCAAGGTGTTTGTGCAAAATCTTCTGCACTTGCCCGGATCCAATGCCCAGCTGCTGCTCCAATTGCACGTGGGTCATACGCCGATCCTCTTTGATCAGGCTGCGTGCCAGCTCAACGTTTTCTCCAGTCGTTGCTGTCGCAGGATGTCCTTCTCGGTTGTCGTCGTCCAGGCTGCACCGTCCAGCCCGAAGGTCGCAGTACCAGTTCTGGATGGTGCAGATCGAAGGCGCAGAATCTCCCAGAGCTGCCTGCATCTCCTCGTGGCATTGCTGTGTCGTGAGGCCGCGCTTGAAGTTGTAGAAAATTATGGCGCGGATGTTGCGCCTCGACAGTTCGGCGGCCATGGCTGGCAGGCGGCTGAAAACTGAATTTCAATTGCAGATTGCATTGCTTCTCTTAAAGCTGGGCACTTGAATTTTTATATGCAAGTTGAAAACTTCTGGAATTAAGGTTTGGTGCAATTTTACGGCGCTGGCTTGTGGGGAAGTGGTTGAATGCAAAAACTTTCGGAGTGACCCTCGTAGCCATATAAACTTTAAGCCTACACTTTCTTTAATATTTAATATCAGCTTTACCTTATGCTTTAGGCTTAAGTCTATTTTTAGAATTGAGATATCATGATATGCCTTAGTCTTAGTGAATACAATAAGGGTAGGCGCATATATTGTAAAAAGAATTATATTTGAATTGATGACTTAGTCTTAGGTCGTAGAAATAAATTAGGCCTAAATAATTCCTATAGGTACAAGCCCCTAGGCTAGGCCTAGTCATGATAGGCCTATTGATTTGCTCCCAGGCCCCAGGCCAGGGTCTAAATATTAATGTATCTAATTAGGCTTTCACCTGATTAGAGAAAATAAGCAATGTTTTAAGCTTAGGAATTACAACATGCCAGTCACTCATGCAAGCTGCGCTGCATATAATCACAATTTACGCGCAACACCTAGCTCAATAGCCAACTTTCCAAGAAACTCCGCCATGAGTCGGAAGCTGCCGCAACGCATGCTTATCCTTAGCTTGTTAGCTTAGTTTCCATTTAGTTTCCTTTAGCTTTTTAGTTTTTCTATTTAGTTTCAGTTTTGGTGATGGCTGTCAAGGGTACAGCCGTACAGGATTAAAGGGTCGGGTTAGATTAGGACTAGGTTATATGAATCCGGAAATACGGGCTAACTTCACGTCTGTTTTAAGTGCTGTATGGTAATGATATTAATTAACTTTTTATTCTAAAAAATTAGCTTTGCTAAAGTTGAAAAAGATGTATTCCGAAATTAGGCCTAAAGCCGCCTAACAGATTTTATTTAGCTGGAGCTTGGCTAACGAAATGTTTTAGCTGACATTACCTGCTCTCTCGGGCAAAATGCACTGCGGGCAAATCTCAGCGGGCAATTGGTCTGCGGGCAATTCTTGTGCTCCCATCTAGTAGTCTATATGTATATTTTTGAACTCTGATCTATTCCGGTCTAGAACCCTTCTTAATTTATTGATAGGTACTTTTACATGTACGTGGCATCCATGCAAGTATTGTCCTAAGATTAGCAGTAGTTTTAATTTTTTCCCCCTACAACTAAATGGGTGGTAGCTTACTAGTAGTAAGAGCGTCGGTTTCACGACTATAAAAGGCTGGGGTTCGATACTCGACACACTCGGAAAAAATTATTTTTGCCTTCAGATGCGTCGCGCCAAATATATAGCTGCCGCGGGCTGGAGCTGTTGTTGGTTGCACATCTCCCCCTTGCGGGCAGGTGTAATCAATTATATGTTATTGTTAATTAATTTTAGTATCTTTCAGAAGATGGATAGTAATAAATTCATGGTAGCCATGCTTCAGGTAGCGTGTAATTTTACACGCAGTTAAAATACTAAACTGTAGATAACATAAACAGAACATGCACTGAAAATGAGAGTTTTAAGTATTACTTGACGGGGCTTACACTGAATGTACTTGCAATGATGCACATTATTAATAAAATTTGTACAATTTGCTTGCTTGTAAAAGATCACCTGCAACGCATCGGTTACCATGCAGCAACTCAAAATTCTCGAGTATTTTTACATGCAAGCATTGATAGCTATTTTTACCGTGTACCTATAGCTGGACCGATTCAAATTATACCATGGAGCTCTGTTAATAATGGTCGATAAATTATTTGTACATGTAGCTGCATTGTGCATATATAGCTAGTAAGATATAGAGTATGCAGCATATGCATATAGCTGCATGTAAAATTAATATCATTTTCAAGTACACACAGACGTCACATTACATGCGAATTGTTATTTTAAAATATGTATCCAGGTAGCAATTTGTGACGTTGTCAGTTTAAGGTGGTCCCGAAAAGGGCCGTTGGACTGCTGGTTTTCCATAGTCATTCAACCCTTCAGTTTCACCGCTTCAACTAAACTTTTCCATTCGTTTATTGCGACGTTTACTTGTAGTAATGCCCAACGATTTTGTGGCAATTTCTAACTCACTGTATATTTTGGCTACCCTCTCTCGCGACCGTATAAAATTGGCACGATCGATAATTTTAAGTTCTCTCGCCAGCCAATGAAATCACTCGTGCTCGCGCTACCCCCCTCTGCGCTCTTTTATTAAACCCCCCCGCCTGGCGGCGGGCACCCCTCACCCCCTTTTCGTCTCTCCTGTCCCGTTTCTTCTCTCCTTCCCTGGCTGTCTCATCTGTTTGTCTGGCTGCCTAGAGCCTCCCTATTTCTCGCCACGGCCCCTCTGTTTGGGCCAGCCTGCTCACACACTTACTTGACTGTTTCACGCCACGACCGACGCCAAACTCGCCACTACGTTTCACTGCCTTCACTGTACTCATAGCCACTGCTCACGTCACGTCGCCATTACATCACTCGTCTGTCGCTTGAACTCTCATCCGATTTATCTTCAAAGAAACCATTGTTGCAGCCGCCAGTGCCCAGAAAACCAAAGTTTGTTATTTGCCAGTAACGACCAAACTTACTGTTTATATTGATAATAAAAACGACTACGGCAGTTTCCTGCCCTTATTGCCAAGTGCTCCGCTACACCATCCACTGCGCCTGAGTTGACTCCAACTTATTTTTGGGACTAAAACGGCCCTTTTAAGGGTCACGGCCAACATCAATAACGTGACACAATTAGTGAGAAGTGACTAAAATACTTGCAGAAAAACCTTCGTACATATATAGCTTGGTCGAAAAAAATTTATGTTTACTACCACGGTGCATTGGCCCACTATCATGTGGGACTGATAGTGCATTGTGAATGGAACTTTGTATTTGTACTTTGCTTTGTCTATGTATTGACTCTAATAGAAAGAATTAACTGTGACTTATCTCACGTTCACGTATCGTACAGAGGTGCAACATGTACATCTCAAGTAACCAGGCTATTGTCATGCAGAGGGACACTCGCTTGACTCATAAAATTCGTGTATATTTCTCAGCTCTTAGACAATCGGGTATGCGGTTGCCACTGACTCAGGCTGGTGGTTGACATAGAAGGTCTGCACTGAAACAGGTCGACCCTTGATTGACAAGTTGGTCCTGCGGCCGGGGTTCACTATGAAACAGGCCGAATAGAGGGCCAATTCGAACTCCGGTGGAACGCCGAACATTACGCTGGACAGCGACTTCGAACGGCCCATCCAGCTGAACTGAATGCCGCCAATGAGCACCGAGCTGTCCTGGATTCGCACGTAGCCCTTGTAGTCAAAATTGCCCTGCGTCTCCGCCAGTAGCAGCTGCAGCCAGCTGTGAAAGCCGGTCACATCGTTGGTTTTCACCTCGCCAACGAACACGTGGCCGAAGCCGGAGCTCTCCCTCCGGCCAGCCGCATGCGCCTTGGAAGTTCGCGCGTACAGCTTGAACCAATGGTCGTACATTATGCCGTAAACGAACTGGTTCAGCGAAACTGCCGCATCAATAGCATTATTAGCCCGCAGAGTAGCGTAGGTGTCACGAATAAACGGTGTGCTCAGTAGGTGAGCCAGGTAGGCGGCTTCTAGCGCAAGCTCGTTCGAACCACGGACTTCATCCTGACCGAGCTCTGGAGTGAAGATCGAGACAACGTCAAAGTAGCGCCGGTAACTTTCGCTGGCGGCCGTTACTTTGGCGATGGAGTACAATCTTGTAAGCAGGGGCTTCTGTGTGACCCCGTTTCCGGCAATGCCACCGAAGTCGATCTGTCTGAAGCAAGTGGGCGAGTTGAACGATTGAGTCAGAATACATGTAACTATCTGACAAAAGGGAAGCCGAGCTCAGCCGTAACTAGAATTACACCACTTACTCGTACCTATGATTGTTTGTCGGTGGAGGCGACTTCGTTAATTAAGTATGAGCTCGTGAAAGTCTCCCAAATTTTAAGGCTTATCAAAAAAGCTTTAGCTTAATAAAGGATGCCGGTAACCGCATATACACACAGATCATACACACATCCGCCAAAATTGAAGTGTAGCGTAAGTCTCTGATGATGAAGTACGTATAAGTATAAAAATTCAACATATTAGTAGCCCATATAGTCACCTGGCGAGTCGGAACACCTCAGTATTCTGAACATGAGTCTCCAACAGACAGGTGAACAGCTCGTTCATGGCCTCCTGAGCAGAGGATCTTTTTGGCACCGAACAGTCTCGACTGTTGACGATGTCATCACGATAGTTTTCATTGAAGTCCTTGTCAAGACGGGGCACCGCAGCTGCTGCAAGAAGCAGCAGAGACAAAAGCGACAGCAGTACCGGAAATAGACGTTGCGTTTGCTGCATGACTGGTGACCACAGACTGGGGAGCTCAGACTGACTTGAGATATGGATATGGGCCAGACTAATTCAGGCCAGAGCGATTTTTATGTTGCAATTTATACTCAGTACGATAGTGATACGTATTTAGAAACTGCAACAGGTGGCTGCGTTCGCATGCAGTATTGCAGTAAGCTACTGTTTCTCGAACTTCATTTGTCGGGCCCAGTTTTTCACTAGGTGTTCCCACAATGCTACACTTTAAATTTAAAATGCTCTAGCTTTATCTTAATTATAGCTACATGTTCTCACGATCTGCTATTGAGCTTTAATTGCCTAATATTATCGTGTAGTTTTATGAGCTCCTGGTGTTTATTTTACACATTCTTTAATTCACTGGTGTTGGCTCTGGCGAATCACTTGCTGGCCCGCTATTCTTTCCGTGTGTTCCCAGGGCGCTAATAGCTAAATTTAACTCGAATAGCTACGCTTAGTCTACACGGTATTCTAGACTTTCTGGACACTCTTTTACTTGCAATATGGGAGGACGTTTAAGATGTATTACTTGTCGGTCGTTTAGTATTTTCCCTAGATACGAAACTGCGAAAGAGGGTTACTTTGAGTCAATACGAGTAGGAATTTCGAATGCCTTCGAAGCTCAGGATTACAGTTAGATAGATAAAAGGAGATAAAACAACCGGATGGTTGGAAGATTGCAAACGTAGGATACAAGCATAAAAGCGATATGCCTATACTGTATTGGTGCATAAGACTTCAAGTACTGAAGTTACGCTCCTTCATGAAAAGTCCTGACCAGCAAAAAAACTTTAAAGACAGAGAAGTTACTTTGTCACATTCAACTGAAATTACTGTAAAGTTTGTTATACTTGGAAATAGTTAAGTTATACTATACTCGTATATATAAAATGATTTGCACACTAATTGTATTAAACATTTTACAGGCGATGGATGGACCAGGCGCATATTGCATTCAGCTCATTGGTCAGACTTTTCTAATGTACTTTTCGGCCTACTTATGCGATCAACTTGAAAGCAAAGGGCAACTCTGTACGAGCTGTCGCGAGTGGAAACTGGGACAAAGACCGGCATGAACATGTATGTAGCTTGGGAAAGAACGTACTTCGCTATAAAAATGCTTTAATGCATAGAGAACGAAGAACTAGATCAACAAATCAATTAGCACGCTAGTAAATACACCGCAGCTAGCTAAATCAACGATAAGAAAAAGTAAATTCGTCAAGCAGAAAGCCGCAGTCATAATGCAATAATAAGCAGCTATGGCTCTACAGCATTCCATACTGGCATAGGCACTATACAGATTGCACAAAATGGAAGCAGCGGTGCAAGAGGCTAAGGAGATTTGAAGCATTCTGAACCGGTCAAACTCTCTCAGCAATTTCTTTGATTTCGGACTGGCCCCAAAGTATACGTTTGTAAAGAACGAGCGGAACGCATAAGTGGATTGAAACCTGCACAGCAGTCAAGGATTGCTTCTCATGCCTCCTCAACCGGTCTCAACGCGGTTGCCTCCACCCCGACATCCTGTCGCGGCGACTTCTGAGGCTCAGATCGCAATCGAGTCGATTGATGCTTCCGGCGACGTCGAACGCAGCCAACCGCGGCGACCGCGACGAGCAGGATGGCCAGGCAGGCAGCAACTGCGGCTAGCGCGAGAACCAGAGCGGGCGCTGGCGGCAGCGGCGGGGTCGGCGGCGCTGTAGGCGGGCGTTCTTGGCCACCGCAGATGAGCCGACGATAGCCAGCGTGCGTCTCCGGCCGGATGAAGCAGAACAGCAGCCGGTCGTTGGAGCCTTGGGCGCGGCAGCAAGCACCGGGCAGAGGTTGGAGGCGCACCTGGTTGAGCCGTTACCAATCAGCTTCATATGATATGCGCGTATTAATAGTGACAGAGAAATGTTCTCTTTACCAATTTAAAGTACTTTAGCCTAGACTTAGAGGAAGAATAACAGCAAAAATTAAGCTATTTTTCAGTAGCCCTTAAGTGAGACATTTAATAGCTCGTATATCAATAATTACACGTATTAGTATCGACTACAATGACGAAATCATGTCTGCTACATCCTGCCTAAAGCTTCCTGTCTACGTCAACTACAACCTTGTCAGAGAGCCTCTCAATGAGTGCCCAAAACGTGATTTGATCTCGTGATATTCAGGACTGGTTTCTGAGTTCTTACTCTTCAGACGAGCTACGGGCTTATCTGTCGTCACAAATTTCAAGTTCTAATGTCACAGTCAGTTTACATGCAACCTTTACCCACACACTATAAGAGATTTGCTTGATATTCTTTGCTCACTACTCGTTAGTAGCATCTCCCCGAAACAGTTTCTATAACAGCGAGTATCTTCTTTTTCTTGAATGACTTTTTCATAAACGAACTAATCCAAAAAATTGTATAAATAAAAAGGGTCTACAGAAGCACAACTATCTGAAATTAAATCTAAAAGTCTTTCAAAGTCAACAACCAAATTAGGCAGCAAACTGTTCACAACATCACTTGCAACAGCCGAAGGTGGATGGACCGATTCAAGTTTTGCGGTGAACAGAATGAACAGAAAGATGGGAACAAAAAGATTTCGATTTTCTAACCTCTCCATTCCACGCCGCCTTCATGCCGTTGAAGCTGTCATTAACACTCTGGTTGGCAACAACCGACAGGCTGCGTACGCCGTTGCCCAGGTCTCCCAGGTCGAGCCATCGCGTTGGTCGGACGGCCGGGTCAAGTTCGCTCAGATTGAGATGATCGGTGTGGGCATTCCAGCCAGCGAGCCGGAGCTCGGCCAGTTGCAGTGGTCCTCCAGCAGCCGACGGTCCGCCGCCAGTCCAGGCCAGCAGAACGTGGGAAGCCGCGGCCAGGCTGTCCAGCTGGTTGCTGGACAGGTCCAAACTGGCAGGGCCGCCGACTTTGGGTGGTTCAAAAAGTCGACTGAGCAGGCTGCCAAGTCTTTGCGCTGTCAGGTTGCGATTGGAGTCGTCACCAGCTGGTTTAGGGAAATTTTGGAAAAGCTTCGAATTGATGAAAAAAATTCGTCAAGCCGATAAGTTGATCTTTGCTAAAAATACAACTAATTTCCTCCGTGTAATGACTGCCTGCTAACCCTAAAACCCAAATCTCCTTGACTTTGCTATACAGGATAGTCTTTTCTAAGAAACATTAAGACGCATCAGGCAAAGTCGTTGTTTACCAAATCATTCCAACAAAGGTGTTTGTTATAGTTATAGTGCCTTTGATGTACGAATGGAACCAACAGAGTTGTTTAACTAAGAGTGCTTCATTCGACATACTGGATTTCCTACCTTCGCTGCCAACAACAGCCCGGAGCCGAAGCCACTCGGTAACTTGGATTCGCTTCTCTGGCTTCCCTGTAGTTGGCATAGAAGCCACCAGCGGGTTGTGCGACAAGTCCAGACCACGAAGCACAATCGGCTGAGAAGCCGAGCTTTCAATGGCTTCGACTAGAGTGGCCACCGTCAGAGCGTTGTCATCGAGTCGAACCTCGGGAGGTCCGGTGACCTCAGTGCGACAGGAAGCTCCCGGTTTGAAGCTCACGGAGGCCAGGCGGCTGAGCCGGTTGCCGCGGAGGTCTACGCTTGCCGAGCTGAAGGAGACGCCGAGCGCCTCGCTGATGTCGTTAAAGCTGAAGTCGATGCTCTGGGTGGCGCTCACGACAGCGTCGGTCAGTCGGTGGATCCGGGCACGGCGAACGCTGATCGATTCAAAATTCTTGCTCTGGCAGAAGTTGTCAGCTTGGCTGAAGTTGGCGGAGAAGTTCGTCACAGGCCAGCCGTCAAGGACAAAGGTCTGAGAGCGCAGACGGTACAGCAGCTCGGCGAAGCTTTGCAAATCAAAGAGAGTTTCCGGCTGAGCCGTACAGTTGATAAAGACTTGACGAATGGTGAGGAGCACGTCCTGGGGCGAATTGAATTCGACCAGCTCCTTTGTTGGCGTTACAGAGGTCCCACTGATGTCTAGAGTGTCGATTTGCATGACCTGGGAGTTGTGGACAGCAAGCTCCTTCTTTTAAATGAATGTTGTTGCATCTAACCTTCTCAATAGCAATGACAACAACAACGGCAAAATACAACAGTCAGGGTCCTTATAAGTCAGCGGCAGCTCTATCGAATGCATCCTACAGCTCTATCGAATGCATCCTACAGCTCTATCGAATGCATCCTACAGCTCTATCGAATGCATCCTACAGCTCTATCGAATGCATCCTACAGCTCTATCGAATGCATCCTACAGCTCTATCGAATGCATCCTACAGCTCTATCGAATGCATCCTACAGCTCTATCGAATGCATCCTACAGCTCTATCGAATGCATCCTACAGCTCTATCGAATGCATCCTACAGCTCTATCGAATGCATCCTACAGCTCTATCGAATGCATCCTACAGCTCTATCGAATGCATCCTACAGCTCTATCGAATGCATCCTACAGCTCTATCGAATGCATCCTACAGCTCTATCGAATGCATCCTACAGCTCTATCGAATGCATCCTACAGCTCTATCGAATGCCTAGACACATCCCGCAGCTTGTTGATAGTATTTATGTACATGTATGCCGTACATGTACAGCACTAAGGATGGTCTAACCTGCAGCGAGCCGTCCACCACAATATTCCGCAGTTGGGGGTTCTCGGAAACGTTGAGCAGCCTCAGGGCGATCGTCCCTGTCAGCTCGCCAGGCAGAGGCTTTGGCGTTGTCATGACAACAGCTAGACGCACAGATTGACTTAGATTGCGACCGGACAAATCCACCTCCAGACCATTGCTGCCGGAAGGAATGTCGAAATCCGACACAGCTGACGCCAGGCAGACCGATCCAAAGAGGAGGACGGCGAGCAGCGGCGGAGGCGGCCGAGTCCGCATCGGTTGCTGGCAAGTCTCCGCACGTTGCCAGTCAGGAGACCTGTGATTAAATAAGTTTTTCATTGAATGGCATTTCATAATGTGCCATACTCCCACTACTCCACTGTACTCAGCATAGTATTTTCAAACACTGCATAACGTACTGTCACTCTGTTTACAGTATCTTGTGTCACTGCATGTTTAAAGCATTTCATCACACTATCCATGTTATTATTTATCTTAGCAGTTTTTGTTATTAAATTTTTCAAATCGAAAATTCAAATTAACGAGAACTTTTTCAGTGTTTCGCTAGCCAAGCATGCAGAGAATTCGAATGTTGAGCCAAACTTACCAATTTCAGATAGTCCATAACAGCTAGTTAGTTGTTTTGCATTTTTATAGTTTCTTTCTGAGTTATTTATACTATTTTGATACTTCAATGAGCAATACGTGGGCCGGCTTTTTATTGTGCTGAAAATGCCTTTAAATGGCGGTACTTTGCAACAAGGTGCGACTAAGCCCCATATATCTATTTACTGTATCTATCTTTATATGCTTGCTTTGGGTCTCGATAAAGGCAGGTTTTATAATATCTGACAGACTAATGGCTATTAGCGGCATTGCACCATGCCGCTGCACGCCGCCCCTCCCCGCGGGCCGGTAGCTTTGGCGCAGTCCGCTCGGAGATAGGCAAGGACAGAAACGAATACGAGAGCTTTGATCTGGATTCAAAGTGCCCAAGTGGGTGCGGGGCGTTCCTGAATTTCCAGTGCGATTTCATTAAATATTATTTCTGCATGTTTACAAATATCACGCGGCCATCTGCGAGCCCAGATCATAAACTCCTGCTCCAGCAACGACTTAGGTCTAAAATTTATGACCGTCACAATTGTGCCGTGGGCGAATTTTCGGTTTAAAAATCCAAGCTAGAGTTCTTTAGTAATTTACATCATGTAAAAACAGACCGAATGCAAATCTGATTGGAATCTATAGTTGCGTTTTGAACTGCCCAGCTCTTTTCATTAGGTTTTTTCATTCGATATCTATCTTACTTGAAGTGAATGAATGATGCATTTTGATCTGCAGATGAATTCTGAATGTCTGCGTAAAATCGGCTTTCCACCACTTAATGCACTCTAAAATTTGTAAGTCCTTTTTGCTGGAGCACGAGCTTTTCCCGTCGAGCTGTTCATGGCTTTCCGTTTGCAAGTCTGCAAGTTTGCATTTTTTCAGCACAAAATTGTGTTATTTGTTTCGATAGGAGCCATACCCAATGTTAATATTTTGTAATGGTGTGCCTTTTTTATAGCTCTATTGATAATAATAAAGTTTTCATTTAAAAAACTATTATTCTATGTTAACTTTTTATTTTACCTACAATTGTACTTGTCCTGTGTCTAAAAACCATTACAACGACAGCTTGGCTCATTTGGTTTTATTAATCTATTTTATCATTCGTAGCTGTCTCTGTAACGATATGAGTAACAGGAAATGATAAAGTAGATTCATAAAACTAATGAATCGAGCTGTGTCATGAATTTTTATGATTCTTAGGTACAGGGAATGTACGTTAAAGAAAAAAATATGGAATCTTACTAATTTTCCAAAGCTCTACAAATATCGATACGGGTAGAGCTATAAGAAAGGCACAGCATATCAAAAGATGAACATTGGCTCTGCCTCCTATCAAATCAAAAGTAATAACATTTTGTGCTGAAAAAATGAAAACTTCCTATCCCCGTAGTGTATTTTTTTTCGAAAAAACCGGCCTCCTAAAATTTTCCAAGAAACGATGTTTCCCGTCCTACTTGAGTATTCCTTGCCTTCATACTGTCCATACTCGGAGGCTCTCCCGTTGAGACGCTCTTCCGAAAGTTCGAATACTTCATGAGATTTTCGCTAACACTTGTTATTGATTCACCAACCAGTTGCATAAAATTGGTTCAAGTCCGTTTGCTCTGAGACTGGTTGTCAATTCCCTGAATGATTGTTTACAAGTTCATTTGTCAAGTGTTTCTGGTTGAGCAGCGAATACGCAAAGACAGAAACTTTTATGGCGCTAAAAAGACTGCAGCAAACGAGACCCTTCAAGATGTGTTTCCTAGCTTGTCAAAAAATGAACAGAAAGAAAGTTCTGTGCCCGCGCGGGTTACAAGACGCAGATGGTGAGAAAAGATATGCCGTGTGGTAGACATAGTAGACAAGAGGCAAGCCTTCAAGCTGTTTCAGACGGACAAGAATTCAAGTTAGGTATTATAAGTGTTGTCCAGAATGATTGTTTTCATGTCGGCAGCTGAGTGTCTGTAAGGCTTTGAGTTTTATACAGCCAGCTGCATTTGTGCACAGCCCAGGCTAGCAAGCGCTAGCAGCCGTATTTGGTGCTCATGCTCTCACTGCTCGGTCAGTTTGTGTCAACCTGCACCATTCTTTTGCCTCTACGTGCTCTGCCTCTAAATAAAGTGACTGCACGCATGCTAGCAAACATTGATAAGAAACTGGCATTGTTTCTCAGCTCTACACCCTATCTCTCTGAGTAACTCATGCCTACAGATTAAGTAAAACAGCTGAGGGTTTCGATATTTCTCCGGGCAAAGTCCGCATGCCCAGCAGCGTCAGCGGTGTGGGCCGGTCCAGCGCCAGGAAGTGTTTAATTTTACATGCAGTCAGACTGCCACAAAGTCAACTGGGACTCTTATTTGCTTTTATACAGTGTGTGCATGGCACACAATGTAGTTCCGAGCACTTCATGTACATGTTGCATCTATATGCTTCTTACGCTTGATGAAATTGTGAGGAGGATTGATTGAGGTAGCCAGGGGTGAATTCATGGAGTTATTGAGGTAGCTAGGGGCGGATTCACGGAGTGATTGAGGTAGCTAGGGGTGAATTCACGGAGTTATTGAGGTAGCTAGGGTGAATTCACAGATTATTGAGGTAGCTAGGGGCGGATTCACGGAGTGATTGAGGTAGGTAGGGGTAGATTCACGGAGTGATTGAGGTAGCTAGGGGCAGATTCACGGAGTGATTGAGGTAGCTAGGGGCGGATTCACGGAGTGATTGAGGTAGCTAGGGGTGAATTCACAGAGTTATTGAGGTAGCTAGGGGTGAATTCACAGATTATTGAGGTAGCTAGGGGTGAATTCACAGAGTGATTGAGGTAGCTAGGGTGAATTCACAGATTATTGAGGTAGCTAGTGTGAATTCACAGATTATTGAGGTAGCTAGGGGCGGATTCACGGAGTGATTGAGGTAGCTAGGGGTGGATTCACGGAGTGATTGAGGTTGCTAGGGGCGGATTCACGGAGTGATTGAGGTTGCTAGGGGCGGATTCACGGAGTGATTTAGGTAGCTAGGGGTGGATTCACGGAGTGATTGAGGTTGCTAGGGGCGGATTCATGGAGTGATTGAGGTTGCTAGGGGTGGATTCACGGAGTGATTGAGGTTGCTAGGGGCGGATTCACGGAGTGATTGAGGTAGCTAGGGTGAATTCACAGAGTTATTGGGGTAGCTAGGGTGAATTCACGGAGTGATTTAGGTAGCTAGGGGCGGATTCACGGATTGATTGAGGTAGGTAGGGGTGAATTCACGGAGTGATTGAGGTAGGTAGGGGTGAATTCACGGAGTGATTGAGGTAGCTAGGGGTGAGTTCGTGGATTGATTGAGGTAGGTAGGGGTGAATTTACGGATTAATTGAGGTAGGTAGGTGGGTGGGCAGAGTGAGGTCGCCATGATGGGTAGAGTGGGATAAGCTGCAAAGTTGACGGTGGGTCCTAGCTACGGGTTAAGCCTCAGCAATTATAGACAAATCTCACCTTTTGTCAGATGTCGTTCTCAACGTATCGAACTGGGACTACATGTGGCATCCAGACGAGTAAAAATTTATAGCGAAATTCACAACATTCCAGGTAGACATGATCGAATCTAATAAAGATCCTGATCAAAGATCGGAATTCGCAACACCTGCATGGCAGCGGCCAGAGCTGTGGGCTTATCTTAAATATGCAGGGCTGCTACGCCCCCTGAGCCCACCCACAGCACCGGCAGCCTATGGAGGCCGAGCGCTCTGCAGTTGTAAAAAAAAAATAGGCAACGCCGCATTCCAATTCCAGTATAAGTAGCCGTCTCAAATGCTTCAGTCCCAGGCTCTCCAACCCTTTCTCCGAAGCAGCGACTACTGCAGGCATGGGCGCCATGCACAGCTTTCCAACTGCAGCAGACGTGAGCAACAGGCGCAGCCACAGCTTATGGCCGTAGCATTTATTAATAGATTATGAAAGGATGTGAGTGAGCTGTAATTTATGAATGCAACTGTGCAAAGTTGTAGAGAATTGCAGTTTGCATTGAGGTGTTCGACAAAGAGAAAACCTAAATAACAAACGGTAGCCGTCTGGGAGAAAGCTTGCAACTCGCAGTTGTTGCACCGGTTAAGCAGAAACTATACGAGCTACCTGTAGCGCAGGCAATCAGAATTAAACTGTTAAGTGCGGCAATGATCAAACTTCAAGCACCTTTTCCTAACATCAAACAATCATGATGAAAAAAGTATGAGCAGGGACTTCTGCGATATAAGTTTACCATAGAAAGAAGGGACTGGAAACTCGGGTTTAGTGAATAAGAAATGTGGGGGCTGGTGCATCTGAACTTAAATTGTACATTTTTATGGCTTCAGCAATTCGAACAGAAGACTGGCAACTCCTGGTCGACGCAGTCAATCACGGATCCTCGATTCCAGCTCAAATTCTTAAAATCAAGAGACACCCGCTTATAGGATCGCCGCAGAGTTCCAATTAGTTCCCTTCAGCCTCGAAATTTCGTGTTTTTTCGTTGTTTTATGATACCGAGTTGAAAATTAATTCAGTAAATAAATTGCACTGCACAATATACCAATATTGAAGGGTTCCACACCCCCGCAAAGGTCTCTGCGCCCATCCATATTAGTGTTATAGTCAGCGGGCGAGAAACCGCGTTTCACGGCCCACTGAGACTGTCTATGGTAAAATCCCCTTTATTCCTATGTATTCAGTCGGTTTCACGGCCCACTGAGACTGTCTATGGTAAAATCCCCTTTATTCCTATGTATTCAGTCGATTTCACGGCCCGCTGAGACTGTCTATGGTAAAATCCCATTTATTCCAATGTGTTCAGTCGATTTCACGGCCCGCTGAGACTGTCTATGGTAAAATCCCATTTATTCCTATGTGTTCAGTCGATTTCACGGCCCGCTGAGACTGTCTATGGTAAAATCCCATTTATTCCTATGTATTCAGTCGGTTTCACGGCCCGCTAAAAATGTCTATGGCAAAGTCAGAAGACAGCGGGGTCAAGAGGGCGCTAAGCCCCCTTGCGGGGTGTGGCGGCGGAGCCCCCAAATTTGCACACCAGCACTTTAGAGAAAAGAAAGAATTAAATCTAAGAAATTGTCTATGGCCAAAACTCCTTATTTTGTGAATCGAAAAAATACGAGTAGTAACCGTAGACGCCATTCTTAAACAAGTCTTTCTATGGTAAAACCTTGCTCAATATTGTGCCAAGTAGAGGCAACGCTTTTCGCTACGAAAAATGAATGCATATGAAGCCAGTTATGGCGTTTATTAAAACTAGCCATTTTTTGTGCCCTCGATTCTCCAGCCACAGAAGCTTGTCGGGTGGGTCCATCTATTTAAATTCAATTTCGATTTCATTTTCCTTCACGAGCTCCTCTCCAACGTCTCAAGTAGCCTCTTCTTGCGCCCCTCCTCCATCGCCGCAGGTGCGTCGGCGCGCCAGCTCAGCGCGCACGGATTCTCAGTAAGAGCCGTCTATCTTTTCCTTAATTACATTTCAGACTGTCAGAATAAGCATTGACTGTGAGTGCTTGTGCGTGCAAACTTAAATAAAGCATTGAACTCTTAGAGTCTTCTGTCGTACTTTATACGCTGCAGGCTGCAGACTGACCCCGGCGTGGATTCCAATAGCTAGGACAAATTAACCGGTGCGCTTATAAGTACTCTGTAATCAGAGGCTTATAAAGTCTCGCTGATCGACTGCGATGGCAGGTGAATTTTAGTAGTCGCGGAAGATGGAAATGGCACTAGATTAGCCTCACCTGGGAGCAGTGAGTGCTGGAAATGGCACTAGATTAGCCTCACCTGGGAGCAGTGAGTGCTGGAAATGGCACTAGATTAGCCTCACCTGGGAGCAGTGAGTGCTGGAAATGGCACTAGATTAGCCTCACTTGGGAGCAGTGAGTGCTGGAAATGGCACTAGATTAGCCTCACCTGGGAGCAGTGAGTGCTGGAAATGGCACTAGATTAGCCTCACCTGGGAGCAGTGAGTGCTGGAAATGGCACTAGATTAGCCTCACCTGGGAGCAGTGAGTGCTGGAAATGGCACTAGATTAGCCTCACCTGGGAGCAGTGAGTGCTGGAAATGGCACTAGATTAGCCTCACCTGGGAGCAGTGAGTGCTGGAAATGGCACTAGATTAGCCTCACCTGGGAGCAGTGAGTGCTGGAAATGGCACTAGATTAGCCTCACCTGGGAGCAGTGAGTGCTGGAAATGGCACTAGATTAGCCTCACCTGGGAGCAGTGAGTGCTGGAAATGGCACTAGATTAGCCTCACCTGGGAGCAGTGAGTGCTGGAAATGGCACTATATTAGCCTCACCTGGGAGAGGTGAGTGCTGGAAATGGCACTATATTAGCCTCACCTGGGAGCAGTGAGTGCTGGAAATGGCACTAGATTAGCCTCACCTGGGAGTCAGACAAAGCTGCTTATTTTGTTCTTCTTTCAAACAGCACCCAGGCCGTCAGAATAGAGAGGAAAACCTACTCGGCTTAGTAGTGAATAGAGCAAATGTTTTCCAAAATAAATAACTCTAGTTATCCTACACAATAAAGTAGGTATGGATGCTGAGAGTTAAAAACAGACAAGAACGAAACAATCAAGGAATTTTACTGTCCAGAAAGGGGCGCAAAGCGGCTCAAATGAATGAATGTGTATCGATATATAGATATATTTTATTTACGCATAAACTGTGTGTAATTTTTTTCAACAAAAACTTGCGCATGCGTGTTTGATTTTTGAAATGGTAAAACTAAGATTAGCTAATCAGGTATGCGATGCAGCGGGAAGCTGGATGGGCGGTTTGGATTGATTCGGGTGACTCATTAAATGTTAAGTCGAGTCAGAGTCAAAAATGAATACAGCTTTTATTGCGAAATGGATAAAGAAAAATATTGATGAGAAAATATAGCGATAGCAACAACAACATCAAAGCCAGCCTAAAATATATGCTTAGGCCAGCAGACCACCCAACCAATACCTGCCAATCAGCTGTCATCAACAATCAATCAATAAAGATATTCATTAGCTTCAGCATAAGAGATTACAAAACTGGTTAATACGGTGTTAATGTTTTGGAGGGGATGGGAGATACAAGGCTGGGAAGTGAAGCGGAAATAAAATGTAGGATTTTGCTAAGTCTACGATGCTTGCAAACATGATTAACAGACAGCAGATTCGTGTTTAAAAATCGGTCTGGACACAGTCGATGCTTTCCTTCGTTATTTTTTCTGGTACCACTTTTTAAACACAGCAAAACGATGGTGAAGTCGCGGGTTCGAGTCTTAATGTGTTTGTCTGTCTCATTAACGAGCTGTCCAGCTCTTCAGCTGGGCGCCCAGTCCAGATGCCGCCGCGAATCAGTCGTCCTTGCTGCCAGAGAGAGCGTAGTCCCCGCCGTGACGGACAGCCTCAGCGGTGGCTGCGGAAATCGGCAAATATGGGGGATTTCATATCTCTGGGACGAATGAGATCCCAGTCTCGACTTGAGACGATTTCGAGCTATCAATACCAATAATACACATGAAAACTGAGTAACTGCTCACCCTCTTTAGCGAGCTGGGAGGCGGCCGACTGGGCCTCGCCAAGGGCGCTATCGATGCGGGCCTGGTGCTTGAGCACCAACGGGCGGATCAGGCGGTAGTAGATGGTCACGGACCCGTTAGCGGCGATGGGCGCCATCAGGTAGATGAGCAGGGCGCACTTGAGGAAGGCGTACAGCGGAATCCAGAACAGCAGGATGTCCGTGAACGTCTCCAACAGGCCGAAGGCGGCGTAAACAACCCAGTAGGTGAGCCACTTGGTGTCGTCGTCCTTGGCGGGCGATTCGATAGCCTTGACGGAGGCGTAGGCCGGGTACAGGAAGCCGATGAAGTTGGCCAGGAACTGGGCCCCATAGCCAAACATCAGGTAGAGGGCCAGGAAGCCAATCAGGCCTGGGTCAGGCGACATGAGGGATTTGTTAATGAGATTTGACAAGGACTATTTGATAAGACAGTTTACTGGAACCATCCACACTGAGAGAATGGTCAACTCAAGGCTATTCACACTGCAATGACCATCATGGACAAAAAGAAGCTTGCAAAAGCTTGTACTGTCTTTTGACACTGTCTGGAGGCCACAGTGGTGGCAGAGCATGCCCATATTGAGTAAACATGATTCATGATCATTATTTTTTCAAGCTGTTTTTTATAAATATTTTGTATGGAACTTTTTATTTAACTAATATATATGCTCTTATTTCCATTACTAATATAGAGTCAATCTAGGAATTGGGGATAACAGATTTCTAAAAAAAGTCAGCCAAGGCCTCAAATATATAAACAGATTGCACAAGAATATTTTTATTATAGCCAATGCCAAAATTTTTTTTGAGTCACTACTTTGTCTTGAAACTTTATACCATAGACAAATATCATAGCCTGAATGTTTTAAATCAAGAGTGGTCTTGTTTGAGCCTGGAATTTCCTTCTTGCAGTGCTTTTAGTCACACACGAATTCCATCACTATGCTGAATAACGAAGAAGCAAAGCGAAGTGTCATTTGGTTTTTGTGGAAACAAGGAAAGCAACAGGCAGAAATTCTTTGCGAGTTGCAAGCAACGTATGGCAAATGTGCACCATCAAAAACAATGGTCAACGAGTGGGTGCAGCATTTTGAAGACAGCTGGGAGACAGTCGATGACCTTCCATGGAATGGCTGGCCTGCCACCATGGTCAACAGGTCAAACATCGAGCTTGTGCGTCGTGCTCTGGATGTTGACCGCTGAGCTACAGTGCGAGAGTTGTCAACCATTACTGGCATCTCATCAACGGCCATTCATTCAATCCTGACGGTTGAGCTCGGTATGTCACGCATTGTTGCTCGTTGGGTCCCGAAACTTCTGACTGACCAGCAGCAGCGAGAGCGGGTCCAGGTGTGTCGGCAGCTCTTCCAGTCATATCGCTGTGATCCCAACTTTTTGGACCGGATTGTGACTAGGGATGAATCCTGGTTTCATTATAGTGAGCCAGAGTCCAAGATGCAGAGCAGTGTGTGGAAGGCCAGCCATGAGCCCACACCTGTCAAGGCCCTGACTGCACCTTCAGCTGGCAAGCAAATGGCCACCATCTTCTAGGACAAGGAGGTTATTCTGCTCATCGAATGGCTTCCTCGTGGTGCCACAATAAATAGTGAGTACTATATCCAAGTCCTGCAGAAGTTGCATGAAGCCATCAAGGCCCAGCGGCGTGGCAAGCTGAGCCGTGGCATCCTGCTTCAGCACAACAATGCCAGGCCGCACACCAGCCAGGCAACAATGGCTGCCATTTCGGACCTGGGCTTCGAGGTTGCTGCCACACCCGCCCTACTCGCTGGACCTCGCACCCAGTGACTTCTGGCTGTTCAGAGTGATGAAAAAACCCTCCAAGGTCACCAGTACAGCTCTCTACAGACCCTGGCATTGGTTATCAGCCAGTGGGTCAGGGGGTCACCTGCCAATTTCTATGCTACTGGCATTGAGAAGTTGCCTGAGAGGTGGCACAAGTGCATAAGCCTCAAGGGTGCCTATGTTGAGAAGCAGGAAGAGTAGCATTACATTTGTTCAATCCGTTAAACTGTTAGACACGTTTGATCGCGGATTTTCCAAACAACCCTCGTAGTAACAAATGTATTTCTGTATTTTTTAAATATATTTTGCAAACATTTTTTGGCAGTTTATTAGCAATAAAGCTATAAATCTATTTTTAGTTCAAAAAGTTAAAACATCTATAAAAAACACAAATTATATATGTATAGTCTTTTCTCCAAAGAAATGATTTGTTACAATGTTGAATAAAATAAAGACTAAAATAACTATAAAAATAATACAAATGCTCTTAGAATATAAGTATTAACTTAAGGCTTCCTATATTAGTATATTATATACTATTACAATATATTCTGACAATTTTTAAGAGCTTGTTTATTATTTTGTTACTATAGACAATGTATATTTTGTAGAGTTTGTCTGCAATAAAATATTTGCATTTAATGTAAGTTTATTTATCAATTCATTGATCTTCAATATACTATATTGTTAGTCAATTTAACCTTAACAATTTTTTTCAGGTAAAATTTAATAAAAAAACCTAATTGTAAGTTCTAAGTAAATTTTTTATTCTCTGATATAGTGGTAGTCATATGTGCACAACACCTAGCCAATCCAGCTAGCTGGCAAGGGGCCTAGCCAAGGTAAATTGCAGAAATGTCCACCTCAAAATATGGATTTACTATTAACTAGATGACAAGACATTTAATACAGTCATAGTTACTCATGTCATTTACCTAAAATTGCATCAATTTTTGCTTCAAGGTTTCTTTCATAGGTAAGTTGCATTTTTGGTCATAAAATAAGTAGCATAGCAAGTGTAAATCAGGGGGTTAAGCATATATGGTAGTATTAATTGTAGTAGTATTGTGGTAACATACAAATTCCATAAAAGTTTGGAAGATTGCATTTTACTAAGCTTCAATGGAAGAAATTTAGAAAATACTTTTTTTCTTACATACATACTGTGCCAATACATATTTACTTTTTTATTTACTTTTACTTAGTTTTTACTTTTTTATTTAAGAATATAAAACATGAAACATGATAATATAATATAAATATAAATATAATAAATATACTAATAAAATATAAAACATGATGGCCTCAAGCTAATACGTAGAAGACAGTAGTGTTCACAGTGCCCTCCAACTTGCTGGCCGAGATCAATTACTAAGATGCTACCAGGAATGCAATGCAGCGCTGGTGCCCTGGACCAAGCAGGGGGATGTGACTTCTTGAGGGTGATGGCCCAGAGATGCATTTCCTGACTGCTCCCCCTTTCTGGCTACTGCATGGCTGGTGGGAGCAGTACCTTGTTGTTTTTTTGTTATTATATTTTAGAAAAAAAGTAAAAATAAAAGAAGACAAACTCTACGAAGACTAGCTTATTATTTTATTAGTAAAATGTCGTTTTATTAAGTGCTATATAGATATAATGATAGGGAATAAATTGGCACAGACATTCAAAACTTAGAATGAATTTTTGTATTATGGGTAGGCCTAATTAGTTTTAAAACTATTATTGCATTAATATTTATTAATTATTGATTAAATATAATAATTAATATAATAAATAGCTATAAGCTATTAAGTTGCTAATTAAAAGTAGAGAGAATAGGCCTAGATATAATAAAGATTCAATATTGCCAACTTGTGGCTATCTTGGTCCTATACCATTCCATTACAATAGGATTTCAAAGTGCAATGTAATAACTAGAACTGAAAATTACTATACCATCACCCCTGATCCATAATTTGCACTTTTATGTACATAAAATAGCTATCAGCTAAGTTATCAGTTTTTTTAATTTACAAACTGCAAATATATGCAAAGTGGTCAATCTAGAATTCGGATAGTATACATGTATGCCAGAAAATTAAAATATAGAAAATTCTGGCATACAAAGTTTCTGGCATACAAAGTAGTGTTCTGCCATCACAAAATTTGATTGCCATAACTATAACCATAGCTGTAAAAAATAAACAACTTCTGTAACCAAATTTTCTTATCATTATAGGGCTAAAAATGTCTATAACCATAACTTGCCATAACCATATCTGCCAGGGTCAGGATTGTATACCATTGTACGCCAGAATGAAAACTGCTTCCGTAGCTCATGCATGCCAATGGTACAACAACGAACTTTTTATTGCATACAAAAATACACCAAAATAAAAATACAACTTATGACTAATATTAAGAGCTTGCAAAATTTTGATATTTAAAAAATTAATATGTTTAAACTGGTAATTTTTTGATTAAACTATGTAGAAATAGTTCATTTTTACTATTTTTGCTACTTCTAACTTCTTAAATCTTAATCTTAGAAAAGTTAAATCTGGGTTTTTAAATTTAGTTTGAATCTGTTTTTTCCTAAAGGGCCAGCTATTCTTTCTGATTAAAATTTAGCTTTTGTAACAATATATACATGGAGACTATGCCAAATATAAACTTAATCATTTTTGTAGACAAATTGCATAGATTGATGGGGACTTGGAACTTTTGGTCCCACCTGCTATCTCAACAATTTCTATATGCCAAGCTATAGGCCTACGCCAAGAAGGCATGCCAAGCCCCTTTGTATACCAAGTTGTATATAAATGGTATATTATAGATCCCTCTATACGCCGGATTTTCCAGCGTACATGTATACTATCTAGAGTCTAGCATAACTGTAATATAAAAAAACAACCATTATAGTAGTACATAGAAAAATAGCATTAATGAAGATAAAAAATTATTAATTGAAATCAATAATTTTTTTGAAAAAAGAAGCATGCAAAATGTTATATCATATAGTAGGTAGATAGGCCAGGATGGAATTTTTGTACAAAATCCTGGACGCATTCCATGCGCGCTAACAAAAACTTGCGCACTTGCGCGCACATTTCTAGCAAACTTGCGCAACTTTAAAAAGCTTATGTGCGCACAACTTAATATTCTAAGAAATTTTTAATAATCTTGTATAATTTCATTTTAATTTTGAATATTGCACTTGTTACAGTAAAACAAAGTTATTGCAAATTTAAAAACAAAGCTACTGGGAAATACATTAAACTAAAAAATAATAAAATCATTTATATTTTTAAAGACTTATTTAAACTTTAATAAAACATCATAAAAAATGCTAAGAAATTCAAGTGGCAAAAAAAACGGCGTATTCACAGGTAAAAAACTTGTGCAAAAAAATTACGCGCAACTTTTTGTTCCAAACTCGTCATGCAAAGATTCCATCCTGGTAGATAGGCATATCCACACTCCGGATCATGTAGTATACGCCCGAAAATTCGGGCATGCATTGGCCTTGCACGCCAAAATTAGGCGTGCACAGTTGGCATGCATCACTCCTAAGAAAAAAGTATGCATGCACATCTGGCATGCACTTTATAGAATAATGTGTAAGAGTTATTGTAAAGTAGAAAAAAGATGAAAAAAGTTCTTTTTTAGGTGCAAATTTCAAGCTTTCCAGTTTTTTCCAGCTTGTAAGAGAGTATTTAAACAAATCTTTGCATGTATAAACTTTCCGCTGTAAATAGTATCGCCCAAAAAGCCTTAAAAGCAACAAAAATTATCTAATAATAAGGGTCTATTACGAAATTTAAAAAAGGTCTTTTATTGTCACAACATTCATTTATCGTCGCAACACCGGCGTATTTTTGAGAATGGGTGCGCACTAATTTTTTTTGGCATGCATTTGTATTTTTTTAATTTTTTTTGGGCGTGCACCCAGCATAATCCGGACTATGGAGGCATATGCTGGAATGAAAATTCTAAACGAAGAGCTTGCGTGCACGGCAGCCGTTCACGTAAGCTCAGAATTGCGTGCACGGCGGCTATCTACCTAGTGCTTTATTTGCATGTATGCAGCCGTACACCTAGTGTTGTAATTGCGTGCACGGCAGCCGGCAATTGGCCGGGACTGGGGCCCTTAAATCCACGCATTGGCATTGGCAAACCCATAGTCAGGAAGGTGGCAGAGTGTGCGCCGGAACAAATTTTGGCCTCTCCCAAAATTGTGCGCCGTGCGCCGACACAAAAACCCTCGTGTGCGCCGTTGTGCGCCCGCCACTACCTGCCTTGCGACAATAAAAGACCTTTTTTTACAACATAGCAACAATTTTTGTGCACCAATATTTTCAATAAACGTTACACGAGAGTCGAGTCACGAGACAAGAGAATATAATGGTTAATACGGGACGGTTACGGGCTATCTATATTATGAGAAATTGAGATCGTTAAACCGAAAATAGAAATTTAAAAAATTTTTAATTTAATTTCTAATTTTTAAAACAAAACAAACATAAAAAGTAAGCAAATGGCAAAAACAAAGGTAAAAAGGAAAAGGAAAATATTTTATTTTATTTTTTATTTTTTGGTAGAATGCAGTGTTACATTAGATAGAACAGTGAATAGTGTACTGTAACAAGTAACGACTTACATCGTTACATGGGATCGCCACAAGGGTAACGCTGCATGTGGCGCGGCGCCCGCCGCGCCGCGCCGCCATGCGCCGGTGTCCTCTGGTGTGCGCCGTTGTGCGCCGCTGTGCGCCAGTGCGCCGCTGTGCGCTGTTGTGGCGCACCGCTGTGCGCCGCTGTGCGCCGTTGTGTGCCCAAAAAGGGCTTGTGTGCGCCGGAATTTTCCGACCAAACTGCCACCTTCCTGACTATGGTGGCAAACCTAATTAAAAAATATTTTTACTATATTGTTTTATAATGTTTTATCCCCCGTACACCATGGACTGCAAATGTAATCTTAATTAATTGTTTTTTTGTTAACTTGAATATTAATTTGAATAGTATATGACTTACTGTATAAGCCTATAAGATATAGCTCTGCCGTGCACGCAATTCTGAGCTTACGTGAACGGCGGCCGTGCACGCAAGCTCTTCGAATTCTAAAATGGCTGTTTTTTAGTAACAACTAATACTAATACTATTAGTAATAGTCTTTGTTTTAATATTGTTTTTGCATAAAATGCATTAATATTTTCTATTTTAGTTTCCAAAAATTTTTATACAGCTTTTGTTGGTTGATATTAACTACATTACATTAGCCCTAACCTAATTTGGCTATTTAGCTATTTTTTTGTATGCCAACTGTGTACACTTCATGTTGAACCTGAAAATTCTATATGCCAAGTGTACAGCAAGATTGTCAACAAGCGCAAAAATACACCAGAATTTTAATTTTCTGGCATAAAGGCCACCTTCCAGACTATGGAATGATACAATATACATTAATTCACATATGGACATTTATGATTAAGCTATAGGGGCCTAGACCCCATAAAAAGGACCTAACTAGCCCTTCGAAAAAAGTCGTAGCTACTTAATTGAGGCAAAAATAAGTTACGTAATTCTAAACAAAAAAAATTAAGACTTACCCAGCGCAAAAAACTTTCTGTTGACCCCTGACTTCTCTTCGAGTTTCCCAAAACCCTGTGCTACTATATTATCCTTTTTAAGAAACTCTTCAAGCTTGTTTACATACTCCATTTTACTATTGTTTGCGCTTTGAATGATATCAAGTAAAGAAAAAAATTGTAGCGACAACAGTCCGAGTCCGAGGAGCAACTATTGAACTATTGAATCAGGTCATTAATGTTGTCCTAATGGGTAATCGAATGTTATTTTTAACGTTTGTGATTTTTGCCTGAAAAATTAATGTAGTAAAAATATGTCTTATTTTTATACTAAAGCGGTGAGTTTAATGCTTAGTAAGCAAAGTTTTTTGTATTTTTTGTTTTAACGTATTTACGTTTGCTATATAAGCCTAGTTAAGTATTAAAACAAATAAGTATTTTTTAAACTAGAAGTTAATATTCTGTATAAAACTATTTAATGCAAACTAAGTCTTTATATATGGATCTTTGAATACAGTGTCAAGATTACACTACGGATAATCAACAAAAAAAGTAAATTCGTTTTGGTGGCGGCGTCGTATTTATTCACTAGTCGAATTCCTCTATGGCTGCTAATAGTATTTTGCATAATTTTAAAACTAGTGAAGTCCTGAAAATAGCTTTTTAGTTCTATCAGCCCACAAGTGGGTGTTAATAGTAATATGTCGGCGGACAAACATTTTCTTACAGCAACTAAGTCTTGCAATCCAGGTCAGTATGATCATGTTCCCAAGGAAGTTGATCATACAGGTCAAATATCAAAGGACATTGGAAATTTATTTAGCAGTGATGACTTTACTGATGTGAAGCTGATTGTTGATGGTGAAATTTTTCATGTGCACAAAATTATTCTTGCATGTCGATCTGAATACTTTAGGGCTTTGTTTTTTAGTGGATTATCAGAGAGTCAATCATTTGAAGTTGAGCTTAAAGATATTAATGGGAAGTCATTTTATTATCTACTTATGTATATTTATACTGGAAAGCTAAACTTGCTAGATATTAAGGTAAGACAAGCGTATGAATTACTATTTAGAATAATTTATAAAAATGTATTTTATTTAGTATTACTATACTAATTTAGTATAACTTATTATAATGTATACTAGATTATCTTATTTACTTATTTATTCTAATAATAATAATAACACAGGATGTCCTAATTTCATACATGGAATGCAGGATGTCAAATTTAACAACACACTTTTTTGGTTATTTTAACATGTTTATAGAAATTATTTCATATTTATAAACTTTTATAAACATTAAGAAAGCCTTTATTACACATAATTTGTTTGAACTTGTCTTTAGCTATAAAAAGATGTGTTGCAAATTTGCTTAGTTTGTTGCCAAATTTGTCTGTGTTAATTTTTGTTATCAAATTTGTTTGTTATTGAATTTGTATATATTTGCTAGAGCTATATCATGGAACATTATAAGATAATAAGGTTTTTAGACAATTTTCTAGATATAGGGTAAAGCATCATCAACTGAACAAGGGATCTTCAAAACCAAACATGCAAGTGACTTTTGTTTTTACTGTCTCATGGGGAATATATTTTAGAAGTCTATAAAAGTTATATATCATTTGAAAGAAGACATTCTAATCTACAAAATGAGATAGTTAATGATACCAAATTGACTGTTCAGTTTGGTTTCCAGTTCTCGGGATCATCAACCAAACAGAAAAATCTTCAAAACCAAAGATTTTTCTTGTATTTGCGAATTTACAGCATTTTTTCAACATCTTGCATGCGACTACTTGAAGTAAAAATATGCGAGTATGATGAGAAAAAATAAAATAAAAAATTCTAAGAATTTGTTTGCAAAAAATCATTTTTTACAATCTTTTACTTTTCTTTCTTCTTCTTCTTTAACTTTTGAAAATATATTAACTATATGGTAAAAAAGGTTGAAAGTATACTAGAGGTACCTTTTTCTTTCAAAAACAAGGTAATAATGGCAAAATAAATGCCTATGTTTAAAGCTAAAACATTAGTAGGTCCTTCAGAAGAACTCCGAAATGGGCAAAGTATCAGCTCTGCTTTAAAGAACTTGTGGTTTTTTTTAATTCTTTAATGCTTTTCTGATTCAACAGTCTAAAATAAGTAGAAAACATAGCTTTTTATCAATTTAGCATGAAATAGTATAAGGAAATGGCAAAAAAAGTAAAAATTCATGATTTTTCTGTTCAATGGGGGGGTACTATATTCAAATGCAGATAAACAATATTTTTCTACATCTATCTGTGCAAAAGTTATACTTTTTAGAAAGAGTATGAATTAATCTTTACATTGATATATATTTCAGAAGAAACAAACAAGAAATAAAAAAGTTATTAGTGTTCAAACACAAAAACCAAATGTCAGATACCCTGTTCGGTTTGAAGATACCCTAGAATCATCGATCAGTTTTGAAATAAAATCATCAATAGCTTTTTTTCTACTTGTGCAATAAAGTAAAGCGACCATTCATTTAAAAGAAAAAATGTTCTAAACAACTTCTGGGTAGTTTTATTTCACTACATATAAAACTTTTTTGCTATGCAAAAAAGAAGGTCGAAAAATGATACTTTTATGTTCAGTTGATTATGCTTCACCCTAGTTATAAGAGGCAAAATCTAAAAATGTGGGATAAAATGGTAAAATCTGTGGACATTCAATAGAGGGTAATGACAATATATTTAAAAAAGCTTTTTGAAAGACAAATAAGTCTTTAGAAATTTCTAGAAAAAAAACTTTTTATGCTTTACATCATTTAATAAACAAGTAAAAAAACCATAAAAAGAATTTAAAAGTCTAAGTTGACTTATTTGCAATTTTTTGTTTTACTTTTTTATTAGTGCAAGACAGTATAAAAGTTATTTGTTTAGTCATTTTTAATACTTTTCCTGCAAAAACAAAGTTCTTAAATGCGAAAATGCAAACAGTCAATTTTAAGACTCATAGACCTTAGAGAAGGCTAATTTTTTACTACTTACAAAACAGAAAGTCTTCTGTGTTTTACTTTTTATTTTACTCAAAAGATAAATGGTTTCTAAGTTTTTCTAAAATCGCATAACTCACAAAAATTCATACTAATTTAAAGTGCAAAGTTTGTTAACAAACATCTCTACATATAAAAATCAAAACTGTGTGTGTGTGTATGTGTGTCTGTCTGTGTGTGGACAATTTTGATCGCTATGGACTCCCAAACCGCTCAACCAAATGACACCAAATTTTACACCCACCCTAAACTCACTACGGAGAATGTCTTAGGCTACCTTTAAATTTCCTAAATTTGAGTCTTCCTACCTAAAAGTACAAAAAACTGCTCAAAATGCGCGATTTTTTCACTAAATCCTCCATAGCGCCGTTCCACTTTTACCGATTCTCTTCAAATTTGACACAGATAATCTTCAACTATTTTGGAACAATCATGTAAAATTTCGAGTTTCAAAGTTAATCCTGAACGGCGCGGTGCACTTTTAAAGTTAGGCTGCTTTTTTCAGCGTAGCAACCACCCCAACCTCCGCCCGCCTGCCTCTCTTTCTCGATCCCGATCTGGGCCCAGATGTGTAAAAGGGTTTCAAAATTGACTAACTTTCAGCTGCCATAAGTTTGCTCCAAATAAAGCGATTGACTTCAAATTTGACACAATTCTTTATTGACTCATTCTCTGCCTACATGTAAAGTCTCAACTCTGTATCTCAATCAGGACAGAAACTGTAAGCATGTGAAGTTTGTCTGCTTTTTCTGTTGTTTGTGCCGCTCACTCACTCATTCCCCCAGCTCAGACGAAGGGTCAGGCGATAGGACTGAATGTACATAGCGAATGTACAGTGTTTTGGAATAACTTTTTAATAGCCTTCTCTGCACCCCCGCGAGTGGAGAGGCGTGGAGAGGAGAGACAGTTTAGCGAGAGATTCAATTTTAAACCACTTTCCTTTCCTCTGAATGGACAAGTCTGCAGCAGTTAAACAAGGATGGCAAATCAAGGCGATGTGGGATGGTTTATAAAAATATCGAAAAATTAATGAATAACTTATTACAATGCAATCCTACTAAATAAGTTACACCATAAAAATTTTAACATTAAGATTCGCATAAGGTACTTTAAAATTTAAATGGCCTCCTAAGAAATGCGTATTTCCATGGTTGTTAGACTGCTGCAGACTGTGGTGGTGGAGCTGGAGATATACAAATTTCTCTCAGGGCTGCTAATTGACCAGAAAGATGACGTGATTAAAGCATGGGAAATGATAACAACCATGATAGTACTACGTCCCACAAACTGGCTTTCGAAGCAGGGATCGGCAGATTTTTATCTCAAAGGCCAGATAAAGAATCCAGCTCATGGCTACGGGCCAGATGAGAGTGAAAAGAAATAGACTATTAGAAAGGGAGGAGGGGCGAGAGGGGATAAAAGAAAATATAGAAGATAACAGGAGAGACGTACGAGGAGGTTGAGGAGAGAGCAGAGAATATGGGACAAAGAAGCAAGAGGAGGGGAGAGAGAAGGAAGAGGAAATAGTAGAGGCGAGAAGATGGAGAGAGAAGAGGGGAGAGATGAGACAGAGGATCGATGAGAGAGGAGAGTAGAGAAGAGTGAGATGAGAGAACAAAGAGGAGATGAGAGTATCGAGAGGGGGGATTAGAAAGGATAGAGGAGAGGAGATAAGAGGGGGAGAGACGAGTGAGAAGAGAGAAGATAGAGATGAGAGAGAGTTGAGAAAGAAGAGAGGACAAAGGAGAGATGATAGAGTAAAGGGAAGAGGAGGAGAGAGGAAAGATATGAGATTGAAGAGATGAGTAAGATGAAAGGAAATATGAGAGAGTAGAGTAGAGATGAGAGATGAAGGAAGAGAGAGCAGAGTGCGGAGAGACGAGAAAAGAGAATAGAGGGGAGAGAGTATAGAAGAGGGAAGAGAAGAGAGGAGTAAGGAAAGAGAGGAGTCAGAAGAGGGGAAAGAGAAGAGTGCACAGTAGAGAGGAGAGTAGAGATGACAGAAGAGAGAGGGGAATGAGAGAGCAACGATGAGAGTGAACAGACGATATAAGAAACGAGAGAGGAGAGTGAGAGAAAAGAGAGAAGACAAGAGAGGGAGAGAGTATAGAAGAGGGGAGAGAAGAGAAGAGGAGAAAGGAGAAAGGAGAAAGGAAAGAGAGGAGTCAAAAGAGGGGAAAGAGAAGAGTACAAAGAAGAGAGGTGAGAGAGCATACGAGTATAAGAGAGTAAAGATGACAGATGACAGAGGAAAGAGGAGAGATAAGAAATAAGAGATGAGAGATGAGAGGTGATACAAAAGGAGAGAGAAGTGAGTGAAGAGGAGGGGAGGGAGAGAATCGAGAAGACAGGGGAAAGAGGGGAAGGACAAGAGATGAAAGGAAAGAGGGGAGAGATTAGAGAGGAGAAGAGAGATGAGACAGGAGAGAGCAGAGAGATGAGAGAGAGAGAGAGAGAGAGAGAGAGAGAGAGAGAGAGAGAGAGAGAGAGAGAGAAATGAGAAGAGATAAGAGAGAAAAGATAAGAGAGCAAAGATGAGAGAGAAGAGAGGTGAGGAAAGAGACGATAGAAGAGATGAGAGGAGAGAGTGGAGAGAAGAGAAGAGAAAGGAGAGAGGAGAGATGAGGGAAGTGTTGAGAGAGGGTAATGTAATGAGTGAGAAGAGAGGAGAGGAGAGGGAAGAGAGAGTAGAGAGAGAAGAGAGAGAAGAGAGAGGAGAGAGCAGAGAGAAATGAGAAGAGATAAAAGAGGAGAAAGGAGAGATGAGAGAGCAGAGACGAGAGAGAAGAGAGGAAAGGAGAGAGAAACGAATAGAGGGAAGAGACAAAAGAAGAGGGGACAGAGGAGAAAAGAAAGAAGAGATGAGAGGAGAGAGAAGAGACAAGAGAGAAGTGAGAAAACAGAAGAGAAGATAGAAGTTTCAAAGGATGCAATGGAAATAGGGAGAGGCAGAGGTAGAGGCCAGAGTTTTCCTGACATTCTGCGCAGCACCCCAGCCAACAATATCAATGTTTGCCCCAAATCCTAATTTTACACGAATGTACTCTATTTTATGTTTAACTCTATCCCAACTAATAAATGTTTTTGTTTGAGTTTAATCTCAATATGCAAAAATAGTTCCGGGATTGGAATTCCCCGGGTTCAAAATCCGCGGGTTTTAACAGCTTGTCTTTCTCTAAAAGTAAATATACTGCTAATCCCTTGTTGAAAAAAATTGTCAAGTTGTTTTCTTTCATTAAAATATCAACTTGCATAGTATTAGTGTATGTGATATGCTTATATTTAGACTTAAATTTTTTGGTAAAAATGGTACCACAAAATGTGAACCCAGTATCCAAATCAAATGCTTACTATTTGGTTGGGGAGAAAGTTCCCACGGTTTCTAGAACTTTCTGTCAAACAGTTTTTAAAAAAAAGCCAATTAAGAAACAAAATAATCACCATCACAATCGATCACCTTCTGCCATTTTTCAGGCAGACTCATAATACCATCACTGTAAAATTTCTCTGGCTTTGAAGTGAAAAAGTTGTTCAGCCAGTTATCAAGCTCTTCATCATCAGCGAAGGTTTTGTTGTTCAAGGCGTTGGCCAGAGACAAAAACAGGTGATAGTCGCTTGGTGCCAAGTCTGGTGAATATGGTGGATGGGGCACAAATTCCCAGCCAAGGTCCAGTAGCTTTTGGCGAGTCACCCTAGCTCGTGTGTGGACGAGCGTTATCATAGAGGAATCGTACCAGGCCATGGTTTGGATGCTTCTGTGCAATGGCGGCGGCCAATCGGTCTAGCTGTTGGCAGTATAGGTCGGCTATAATCAATGTGTTGGGTGGCAGCAGTTCGTAGTAGATGATGCCCTTGCAGTCCCACCACACGCACAGCATGACCTTGCATGGGTAGAGTCCGGACTTTAGCTGCAGCTCAGGTGTCGCGTCAGCATCAACCTATAATCGTCGACATTTGATGTTGACGTACAGGCACCACTTTTCATTGCCTATAACGATGGACTTCAGCCAGTTGTGCGTGCGCCTGTAGGAGAGGAGAGAAGTGGCCACCTCTGCCCTGCGCTCCTTGTCCCAATCTGACAATTGGTGGGGTACCCATTGTGCCAGCTTGTACCACCTTGCCCAGCTGATGCAAATGACTGGTGACCATTTTATGGTCTACATCAAGGACTTGCGCTAACTCACGCGTGGTTTGCCGAGGGTCAGCCTCTACGAGTCTGCGCAGCCGGTCGTCATCAACCTTGGAGGGATGGCCTGACTGGGGCAAATCTTCGAGGTTAAAATTTCCCTGGCAAAACCGCGCAAACCAGTCCTGGGCAGTGCTTTCAAACACAGTACCCGCACCAAATGCAGCGTTGATGCAGCGGCTGGATTCTGCGGCTGACAGTCCAGATTTGAAGTCGTAGAGCAGGAGACCACAAATATAGGCCCGAGAGAGATCCATAATGCTGCTGACTAGTGAGTAATCTCTTTGGTTTAAATAGCATGTTAGAATCACACACACCCACCCTCAATATATACCCACACAGCTGGGCTCTGGAATGTCCCAGAAAGTTCTTAGACAGAAAGTTCTAGAAACTGCGGGAACTTTCTCCCCAACTGAATATATGCTTATTAAGTGACAAAGAACAATGAAATTACACTAAAATATGTATCATCGCGGCATATATGCGAGAAGAAAGAATTTTCCAAATTGCTTCTGTAGAAGCTGAGTAAAATGCAATTTTTCTGATCCTTATAGGACTTCCAATGTGTTACCTGGCTTCTACAGTAATTTCTACAAATAATCTACAAATCATTTTATTAAAAATAAGGCTATATGTGAATATTTGTGCTTGTAGATGTTAGATGTTTCTAACTTTTTAAAAGTCATAAATTTATTTTTTAGCTTTATTGCTTTTAAATTGCCAAAAAACAAATTTTCAAAAAACATGCCCCCAATTTTTGAATTTCGCCAGGAACATATATTGCCTATATCTTGTTCATATAGTCCATAGTTAAGAAAGTGGCATGTCTGCTTATACTTTGTTTGCTTTTTCTATTGCTTTTTCCATTGGGGGGGGGGGGCAAAGATTGCTAGTAAACTCTAAAAACCTATTAAACCACAAAACAAACTCTATAGGAGGACGCCATCTTGGACCTCCTAGGCCTGGCTCACCAATTCAACTTTGTCCAACTGGAGACAGCTCTGTCCGAGTTTCTCAAAGCCAGTCTGACCCACAACAACATAGCGCTGGTGTACAATTTGGCTACTGCCTACAGTCTGTCGTCTCTATGCTCCACCTGTTTGGAGTTTCTCGACCGAAATGCCAGCAAAATTCTTGAGTCCGTGCTCAACACTTCTCAGCAGCAGCAGGTGGCTAAATGTTTTTAATACCTTCTATGGGCTTGATTTGAAAGAATTAAAATTATTTCCGAGCAACCAACTTTATTAATAAATTGATCTTTGTTCTATGGATTTTACCGAGTCTTCCTTCCATGCTCACTTCCTTGCAGCCAATCAGCGCAGCGAACAGCATTGAGCCTCAGCATCTCCAGCCTCATCAGCAGCAGGTGTCGCTGGTCAGCAGCGCCAGCGCCGGCTTCCTGAGCCTGTCCCGCCAGGCCCTGGTGCAGCTCATCTCGCGGGACAGCTTCTTCGCTGACGAATGCCAGATATTCAACGCTGTGCGCGCCTGGTGCCTCGCCCGTCCGCCAAACGAACTGACGCCTGATGAGGCGCGCAGCATCTATGCCTGTCTCCGACTCGAGCTGATCAGTCTGTCTGACTTGCTTCACACCGTGCGGCCCAGCGGCCAGATCAGCCCGGATGCCTTGCTAGATGCCATTCAGGTGAGGCTTCGCTGCCTTAGACAGTTGCTGGTCTCGAAATAATTACTCGAGGATTCTAATCATCACCTGAGGATTCTAATCATCACCTGAGGATTCTAATCATTACCTAAGGATTCTAATCATCACCCGAGGATTCTAATCATTACCTAAGGATTCTAACCATCACCTGAGGATTCTAATCATTACCTAAGGATTCTAACCATCACCTGAGGATTCTAATCACCTGATGACTCTGAGCATCACCTGTGGATTCTAGCCATTGCACGAGGATTCTAATCATCACCTGAGGATTCTAACCATCACCTGAGAATTCTAATCACCTGATGACTCTGAGCATCACCTGTGGATTCTAGCCATTACACGAGGATTCTAATCATCACCTGAGGATTCTAATCATTACCTGAGGATTCTAATCATTACCTGAGGATTCTAATCATTACCTGAGGATTCTAATCATTACCTGATGATTCTAACCATCACCTGAGGATTCTAATCACCTGATGACTCTGAGCATCACCTGTGGATTCTAGCCATTGCACGAGGATTCTAATCATCACCTGAGGATTCTAATCATTACCTGATGATTCTAACCATCACCTGAGGATTCTAATCACCTGATGACTCTGAGCATCACATGTGGATTCTAGCCATTACACGAGGATTCTAATCATCACCTGAGGATTCTAACCATCACCTGAGAATTCTAATCACCTGATGACTCTGAGCATCACCTGTGGATTCTAGCCATTACACGAGGATTCTAATCATCACCTGAGGATTCTAATCATCACCTGAGGATTCTAATCATTACCTGAGGATTCTAACCATCACCTGAGAATTCTAATCACCTGATGACTCTGAGCATCACCTATGGATTCTAGCCATTGCACGAGGATTCTAATCATCACCTGAGGATTCTAATCATTACCTGATGATTCTAATCACCTGATGACTCTAATCATCACCTGATGACTCTAATCATCACCTGAGGATTCTAACCATCACCTGAGGATTCTAATCACCTGAGATTCTAATTGCCTGAGGATTCTAATCACCCGAGGATTCTGATCACCTGAGTATTCTAATCGCATTGAGGATTCTAAATCGCCTTGGGATTCTAATTGCCTGGGGATTCTAATCACCTGGGGATTCTAATCGCATTGAGGATTCTAAATCGCCTGGGGATTCTAATCACCTGATTTAAACCGCCCACAGGAGAAAAACGCTCGCAAGGACTGCGAACTCCGGTATCGAGGCATCCTGCTGCCCGAGGAAAACCTGGCCACTATCCGCCACGGCGCCCAGGTGACCAAAGGCGAGTGCCGGGTCGTCCTGCTGGACGGGGACACCGTCAACTACGATCTGGACCGCGGCTTCACTCGGCACCCAATAGATGATAAGAATGGCTGCATTGTAGTAAAGCTCGGCCAACCTTCCATCATTAACCTGCTGCGACTGCTTCTGTGGGACAAGGACACCAGGTCCTATAGTTACTATATTGAGGTGAGTCAAATAGCTACTATGTTGGGGTGATTTATATTGGGGGTAAATCATAGCTACCATATGCCGGTGAGTCATCTATAACTAAATAGCTACTATACTGAGGTGAGTCATATAGCTGCTATACTGTACTGAGGTGAGTCATATAGCTGCTATACTGTACTGAGGTGAGTCATATAGCTGCTATACTGTACTGAGGTGAGTCATATAGCTGCAATACTATACTGAGGTGAGTCATAGCTACTATACTGAGATGAGTCATATAGATACTATACTGAGGTGAGTCATATAGCTGCTATACTGAGGTGAGTCATATAGCTGCTATACTGAGGTGAGTCATATAGCTGCTATACTGAGGTGATTCATATAGCTACTATACTGAAGTGAGTCATAGCTACTATAGTAAGGTGAGGCTCAATAAATAGCCCCCTCCCCAACACCATCAGGTGAGCATCAACGAGACGGATTGGGTCCAGGTGATCGACCACCGGGCCTACCTGTGCCGCAGCTGGCAGGAGCTGTACTTCCCCGAGCGGGTGGTGCGGTACATCCGCATAGTGGGCACGCACAACACAGTCAACCGGGTGTTCCACTGTGTGGCGCTGGAGGCTTTCTACACCAGACGCCAGTTCGTGCTCACTGACGGGCTCATAACGCCGGAGGAGAATGTGGCTACCGTAGCAAAGTCCGCCTGCGTTATCGAAGGCGTTAGCAGGTTGCGCAACGCTCTAATTAACGGCGACACAAAGAATTACGACTGGGACTCCGGCTACACCTGCCACCAGCTGGGCAATGGCGCCATTGTTGTGCAGCTGTCCCAGCCCTACTACATCGGCTCCATGCAGCTGCTTCTGTGGGATCTGGACCAGAGAGCCTACTCCTACACTGTTAGTGGGCCGTCTTTTTTTTGGGATTGTTGCTGCCAGGACGTTTCCTTAGAATTCGCAATTGTTAGTTGGACTTCTATTACAGGTGTACAAGATAGAATTCCTATCACAGGTGTGCATGATAGAATTCCTGTCACAGATGTACACCATAGAATTCCTATCACAGGTGTGCATGATAGAATTCCTGTCACAGGTGTACACCATAGAATACCTATCACAGGTGTACACCATAGAATTCCTATCACAGGTGTACACCATAGAATTCCTATCACAGGTGTGCATGATAGAATTCCTGTCACAGGTGTACACCATAGAATTCCTATCACAGGTGTACACCATAGAATTCCTATCACAGGTGTACACCATAGAACTCCTATCACAGGTGTACACCATAGAATTCCTATCACAGGTGTACACCATGGAATTCCTATCACAGGTGTACACCATAGAATTCCTATCACAGGTGTACACCATAGAATTCCTATCACAGGTGTGCATGATAGAATTACTATCACAGGTGTACACCATAGAATTCCTATCACAGGTGTACACCATAGAACTCCTATCACAGGTGTACACCATAGAACTCCTATCACAGGTGTACACCATAGAATTCCTGTCACAGGTGTACACCATAGAATTCCTATCACCGGTGTACACCATAGAATACATCACAGGTGTACACCATAGAATTCCTATCACAGGTGTACACCATAGAACTCCTATCACAGGTGTACACCATAGAATTCCTATCACAGGTGTACACCATAGAATTCCTGTCACAGGTGTACACCATAGAATTCCTATCACCGGTGTACACCATAGAATACCTATCACAGGTGTACACCATAGAATTCCTATCACAGGTGTGCATGATAGAATTACTATCACAGGTGTACACCATAGAATTCCTATCACAGGTGTACACCATAGAATACATCACAGGTGTACACCATAGAATTCCTATCACAGGTGTACATGATAGAATTCCTATCACCATAGAATTCCTATCACAGGTGTACATGATAGAATTCCTGTCACAGGTGTACCATACATAGGAAAATATCACGTGGACTCCCACTCTAACCCCCAGGTGGACACCAGCTGCGACCAGACGCACTGGGATCGAGTCTGGGACGCCAGCCGCACGCCCTGTCGCTCCTGGCAGGTGATCACATTCTCCCCCAGGCCAGTGGTCTTCGTCCGCATCATCGGCACCATGAACACTGCCAACGAGGTGTTCCACGTAGTGCACTTCCAGTGCCCGTGCGAGCCGCAGGCTCTGCGCGACCACCTGGCGAGGCAGCCGCCGCCGCTTCAGCAGCAGCAGCAGCAGGCGGGTCTGCCTGCAGCTTCGGGCACGTCAGCAGCAGCGACGGTGGCGGCAGCGACTTACGAAGGCGACGGCGCCAGCTCGGTGGAGGCGCTGGCAGACCAGGCGGACGGCCCGGCGAGCCGGTCCAGCTCGCTGGTGTCCTTTGGGCACGGGCGGAGCGGTGGCGCTGCTGCTGCCGCCACGGCGATGGCAGCCTCTGCCGCTCCCAGCGGCTCGCAGCAGCAACAGCAGCAGCAATACGATGGCCATCCTAGCTGGGCCACTGCCAAGCCTGGCTCCACTGAGTGAGCGCTATTTGGCCTAGCTTGACCGTTTCCGTGTATTTCGTGTAATAACTCGTATTACACGGTAACTAACTGAGGCTCAGCCGCTAAGTAGGTATAATTCATTAACAATGGGCCAGCCTCCCATATCCTCAGTTGCTGGGCCAGTCTCCCAGATCCTCAGTTGCTGGGCCAGCCTCCCAGATCCCCAGTTGCTGGGCCAGCCTCCTAGATCCTCAGTTGCTGGGCCAGCCTCCCAGATCCTCAGTTGCTGGGCCAGCCTCTCAGATCCTCAGTTGCTGGGCCAGCCTCTCAGATCCCCAGTTGCTGGGCCAGCCTCCCAGATCCTCAGTTGCTGGGCCAGCCTCTCAGATCCTCAGTTGCTGGGCCAGCCTCTCAGATCCTCAGTTGCTGGGCCAGCCTCTCAGATCCTCAGTTGCTGGGCCAGCCTCTCAGATCCTCAGTTGCTGGGCCAGCCTCTCAGATCCCCAGTTGCTGGGCCAGCCTCCCAGATCCTCAGTTGCTGGGCCAGCCTCCCAGATCCTCAGTTGCTGGGCCAGCCTCTCAGATCCTCAGTTGCTGGGCCAGCCTCCCAGATCCTCAGTTGCTGGGCCAGCCTCTCAGATCCTCAGTTGCTGGGCCAGCCTCTCAGATCCCCAGTTGCTGGGCCAGCCTCCCAGATCCTCAGTTGCTGGGCCAGCCTCCCAGATCCTCAGTTGCTGGGCCAGCCTCTCAGATCCTCAGTTGCTGGGCCAGCCTCTCAGATCCTCAGTTGCTGGGCCAGCCTCTCAAATCCTCAGTTGCTGGGCCAGCCTCTCAGATCCTCAGTTGCTGGGCCAGCCTCTCAGATCCTCAGTTGCTGGGCTAGCCTCTCAGATCCTCGGGCTGTGCCGGCACTCCGCCTTTACTTTTCAGTTTAAATCGTCTTAATAGAAAGCAGCAAACGAACTATGCAGTCAAAGCGATCTTTAAAATTTTTAATTCATTCTTTTGAAGATTTCTGTTCTTAATTTTTGCGTCCATGCAGTTCTCTGAGGCCGGATCTCTGCTTGCGCTCGTCTCTGTATTCGTGTCGTTAATTTCGCATTTCTCCTTACCCGGGGCTTTGGTGCGTTTCATTCCTCTGTAGATTTTTAGTTGACTTTTTGTTTCAAGCGGCTTATTATTAATGAGCTGAGCAGAGATTTCGGACTAGTAAAATCTTCAGCGGCACGAGCTGATCAGATTTGTGTTAAATGCTAGAAAATCACTGCTCAAAACGCATTGAAATTGAAACGCAAAAAAAACTTACTACGCAATTAAGCTCACTTACCTTGTACGCAAATTACACAGTAGCCACACAAAATGTACACTCTGGCCCAATTCAGCCCCCTCCCCAGTCCCCAATGTACACTCTGGCCCAATTCAGCCCCTTCCCCAGTCCCCAATGTACACTCTGGCCCAATTCAGCCCCTCCCCAGTCCCCAATGTACACTCTGGCCCAATTCAGCCCCCTCCCCAGTCCCCAATGTACACTCTGGCCCCCCTGCCCAGTCCCCAATGTACACTCTGGCCCCCTCCCCAGTCCCCAATGTACACTCTGGCCCAATTCAGCCCCCTCCCCAGTCCCCAATGTACACTCTGGCCCAATTCAGCCCCCTACCCAGTCCCCAATGTACACTCTGGCCCAATTCAGCCCCCTCCCCAGTCCCCAATGTACACTCAGGCCCAATTCAGCCCCCTCCCCAGTCCCCAATGTACACTCTGGCCCAATTCAGCCCCCTCCCCAGTCCCCAATGTACACTCAGGCCCATTCAACGTCGTCAGTCTCCCCAATCCCTAAATTAAACCTTTTTTCTCATTTTTTGCAAACTTCAAAGAAAATTTCGCTTTTGTTCATTCAGTTTGCTTCTCACATTTGCCTTCGATTTTTACTAACTTAACGCGCTTAAATTTATTCACCTTATGTATGACTGCTTTTCCAGATTTGTACTCAACAACATTAAAAATTCGCCACCTTTGAGATTGCGCAGTAAATTCCAGCTCAGGATTGACTTTTGAGTGACGCAACTTGCGCCACGCGACGCAGAGTTGGGCTGCGTGAGGAGGATTGGGAAGAGCGGAGGGCGAAGATTGGATGGATTGAAGCTTCCGCCCGGTTTTCATCGATTTTTCAAGCATTTAAGTTTTTTCAATGCTCACTGGGGCAAAGGGTGGCGACTTATCAATGTTGCTGAGTATACTTAGAACGTAGAGCGATACTAATCCTACCTGGCCATGTCCACAAACAGTTTTTTTAATTGATTATTTACGCGATTTCTTTCAGTTTTTTTGTTTTTGTTAGATCACCAGCAGCCTTTGGCGATGGTAACATACATGTAATAGGAACCGGCGACTCAAATACATTGTTTGAAGACCAGCCCTGCACCTACCGATGTATAGAATTGCGTCTCATTTTGTGATTTATTACCTTTATGCCAACAGGATAGCATCGCGTTAACTTTTTCAACCAACCATCTTGATCGAAACCCTCTACCCCATTGCACTCTCTCAACCCATCCCAATGTACACAGCTCTAACCGACCCTCCACCCACCCCATTGTACACACAGCTCTAACCGACCCCCTCCACCCACCCCAATGTACACACAGCTCTAACCGACCCCTCCACCCACCCCAATGTACACACAGCTCTAACCGACCCCTCCACCCACCCCAATGTACACACAGCTCTAACCGACCCCCTCCACCCACCCCAATGTACACACAGCTCTAACCGACCCCCTCCACCCACCCCAATGTACACACAACTCTGACCGACCCCTCCACTCATTCCAATGTACACACAGCTCTAACCGACCCCCTCCACCCACCCCAATGTACACACAGCTCTAACCGACCCCCTCCACCCACCCCAATGTACACACAGCTCTAACCGACCCCTCCACCCACCCCAATGTACACACAGCTCTGACCGACCCCTCCATCCACTCCAATGTACACACAGCTCTAACCGACCCCTCCATCCACCCCAATGTACACACAGTTCTGACCGACCCTCTCGACTCACTCCAATGTACACACAGCTCTGACCGACCCCTCCATCCACTCCAATGTACACACAGCTCTAACCGACCCCTCCACTCACTCCAATGTACACAGTTCTGACCGACCCCTCCACTCACTCCAATGTACACACAGCTCTAACCGACCCCTCCATCCACCCCAATGTACACACAGCTCTAACCGACCCCTCCACTCACTCCAATGTACACACAGCTCTAACCGACCCCTCCACTCACTCCAATGTACACACAGCTCTAACCGACCCCTCCACTCACTCCAATGTACACACAGTTCTGACCGACCCCTCCACTCACTCCAATGTACACACAGCTCTAACCGACCCTCCACCCACCCCATTGTACACACAGCTCTAACCGACCCCCTCCACCCACCCCAATGTACACACAGCTCTGACCGACCCCTCCATCCACCCCAATGTACACACAGTTCTGACCGACCCCTCCTAAGAAGTCCCACCTACCCAGCCCATGTGTTAGGCCAGGTACTCATAAGCGATCACAAGCCAAATCTGCTATTAAATTGAACTTATTTTCATTTCCCGATACTCCAGACTGCACAATAAGTCAACAATTACACTCGGCGCTACATTTCTAACCAAGCTCGCTCAGTCCCAGTCATGGTAGTCAAGGTGCACGTCGTTTACTGGTGAGTCAATTTTTACGAGCTTGTGAGGGCACAATTCAGAGCAACAACGTATAAAATTTCTCATGCCAGCGGTGACTGGAGCAGTTTTCCACCTGTGCCTTAAGACTTTTCAGTTGATCAAAAGCGAACAATTTCGCGCTAATCCCAGAGCGTTGAGAATTATGAAATAAGTTTCCTGTCAATTTCCCATTCAACCTTAATCGCAGCGGAGCCTGAGGCTACGCCCCCAGGTTCCGGCGCTTCAAAGAGGAGCTGCTGGACCTGCTGGGCGGTTCGGGCGACAATGCGGACTTCACGTACGAGGCGACGCCCACCGCCACGTCCAAGTTCGAGGTGTTCATCAACGGCAGCCAGGTGTACTCCAAGCTGCAGACCGGGCGGTTCCCGGCCGCCGCCGATTGCCAGAAGATTGCCGACGCAGTGCTGGCGGCCTGCAAAGGCTGAGCTGGGGACTCAGAGGCAGGGGCAATGTACTGTTAGGTAAAGTAAGAACCCTGATTCAGTAGGAGTGCTCACCTGAAGTCTGGGCCTCCGCCTTGTCAGCAGCTGATTCGCATGACGGCCATGTCAGAAAATTCTGGCCCCAGTTCCGAATTTCTGGGGCACTGGCTTGTGCTCGATTTACTTTCTATCGCTGCTGGCATTGCGGGGGTCACTGTAATGCCGTGTTGAGAAGATGTTTTTGATAAAGCTTATTTGTAGTTTTTGCCTATAATCTTTTTTAAATATATAATAATCTTATCAACTTTCAACCATAAACTGCTCGAACTATGCTATTATCGAATTCAGAAAGCAAATATTAATTGCTGCGTTGTTATCTATACTCGTATCTTTTCCGGGCATAAAATTTGAAGCCTTGTCAAGGTCAGTGGAGTGGATCAGAAAGTTCCAACAGGTTGCTTTGGGCCGCAGTGGAGTGGATCAGAAAGTTCCAACAGGTTGTTTTGGGCTGCAGTGGAGTGGATCAGAAAGTTCCACAGATAGCCGCTGTTCGATTCGGCTGGACAGTACAGCTTGGTGACGAGCTTTGCCTTTTTGTTGGGCATGTACTGAAGAAAGTGGAGCCTACCTTTGTAAAGTAGCAATGACTTGTCAACAGAAATATTTTGAAGTGGCATGTACTTATTTTGACAGATGGACTGGACTTTGTTTAAAAAGGGTCGATCTTGCACAGCGGATCAGCTTCATTAACCTCCGTGCAATCGTAGCAGCGAAACCAGGTCATGGTGAGCTGGAACCTGCTACGCGACAGACATGACTCAGAGGAAGAAGTCCTGATGATGCATAAGATCAGTTGACCAATACATGCTAATATCTGGCTTCTGTACTACTCCCATGTGCAGCAGAATCCCGATAAACTGCATTTCATTCAGGCTGCATGCAGGCTTCCAATTTAGGAGCTTCCATGGCAGCTCTCCGTTTTCTTGTTGACTTTGCGTAACAGCCCTGTTTGCTCTGGCGGTTGTCCAGGCGCACAAACTTTGCAGAAGACTGTCGGGAAGAAATTGACCAAGGATGGCAGCCATGCAATTTTCAATGTTGTCCGGCACAAGAAAATCCGGACGCAGACCAAGCGAGCCGAGAAACTCGGGAAGTGCTTTGGGCCGATTATCCGTTTCCGGAGTGCAGTATCATGCCAGTTAGCTCCGATGTTGTCTGGCGGATTCACAGTCTGGACCTTTTTAGCCTCCACCAGATGCAGTCACGTATGATTCGTCACCTGAGTCGCTATCCAAGCCTAAGTTTTGTAGGGTTGGATTGCCAGTTTGTATTGTAGAATATTGTTTGGAAAATTAGTGGAATATTAATGAAAAAGATTTTGATTCGTTTGCTTCGCCTTGGTCAATAAACTTGTCACTCAAGCATTTATTGCCTTAGCACTGGTATAAATGGGGAATATATGGTATATGCCAGGGGCCTATTTCATAAAGCACTTGTCGGACAAATTACAAGTGACAAGTGACAATTCCTCAAAATAATGCGTTTCATAAAAACAAGCTACAACTTGACAAATCGAAAAGTTACAAGTGACAAGCGAAATTTGATAAATTACAAGCGCTCCTTCGGGGGTTTCGCCCATAGACATGCACTAAGCTGGATGCTTCTGTGAGAAAATACTTCCTCTTGTCTTGTGTTTTTGACAAGTCGCTGTGACACTTGTAGCTTTATTAAAGCTGTGTATTCAAGCCGGAAAAGAACGCAGAGGCCGTCTTGAAAGCAAGTCTGTCTAAAACTCAGATCCTAAAATTGTGGTCTGTGGTCTAAAGGCTGGATCGATTTCATATGGTATCTCAACCATAGACATAAAATTGAGGTATTTTTAACACGAGCAAGGACCCATGTTTATGAAACCAAAATCGTTGACACTTGTCACTTGTCACTTGTCATTTGTCGACTTGTCACTTGTCACTTGTAGTTTCTTTGTGAAATCGGCCCCAGTTATCTTTCCCCATTTATATTCCCCATTTATACCATATATTATTCTTTTTTAGCTATGGTTAAAACTTTTGAGTTTGTCTATTTAAAGCTCTCACACCAGTCCTTGCCAAGGACTACTTAACAACTCAATTGATTGAGTGTAAACGTCCTGAGTTGTTAATTAGTCATTGGTCCTTGCTTGCTTGGTTGGGAGCTATTTTTAGCAGACTGGCAACTCCATAGAGACCATATGACCATAGACAGCTGTGTATGTGTTTGAGAGTTATAATGCAAGCAACTTTAATTTTTACACTGATATTTTCGCCCCAATCACACTACTTCCTACTGATGTTTCAATTTCGATTTTTGACAGCACTCATGGGAGGGAGAGGGGTTGAAATAATTGATCTGGAAGGAGTTTTCAACTTCTAGATCTATGGCAGCAGAGCCGCTGTGGGAGACTAACGGGATTGGTTGCTGTCTATGGCTCTTTGAGAGCAAGAGCAGAAAACAATCAGTCAATCTGTGGCAATTGGAAAGGACAGTGGAGACGACTATTTTAAGTGTCATAAATTAATTCTTCCTTTGTTCTGGAGATTAACAATTTGAATGCGTCGTCAACTAGCGAAGATCTGCAAATGCTGGACCGGATTGAGAATGAATCTGCGCCGAAATGGACCGAAACTCGACGAAAAGTTCACTCGGCAAGGTTCCACCAGTTCCTCAATGCTAAGAGGCTCTTGCCACGAGTTTGAGCGTGTATTTATCCAAATTCCTGAACGATTATCTGAGGCTTTTCTATTCGTCTCTTCGAAAGCAGGATGAAACATACTACGCGCCGAAGTCTTTCATCTGTTTTCGTGCGGCCATTCAGCGGCACCTGGATTTCAATCGCGGGGTGAACATCGTGTAAAGCGAGCGAAGTTTGAGATTGCGAGAAAACCGACTTGGCGCTCAGGCCTGACAATCGATATATTTTATAAGCCGAAGATTGAGGTGGGGTTTGGGTGTTGCACACACACGGGCGCAGCCGCACGTTGCAAACAACCACCCCCCCCAAACGCAAGCACGTACAAATAGGACTACGAACAACATTAGAATATTTAGGTGCAAAGAATGCTCACAATCGTTACCGGAGAATCATTCAAGCGTTGCAACGGAGTTCCTGTCGTCACTCCGTTGTCATGTTTTGGTTTTTCTATAGCCAAATGCATCAATTAATTTTCCGGCAGCAATCTAAAACAGCCAGCAAACCGGCTTGAATTGTTGCCAAAAGGGTACAAATTGTACAATCCACGATACATGTATTACTTCACCCATTGCATGGTTACAACTCACCGATAACAAAAATGGCTGTCTATGCATTCCCACTCTGAACTCAAACATTTACTATTGGGCCTGTTTTCCAGTGTCCATACGTAACACATCTCGTACATGTAGATAGAAAAATTTCGGCTTTTGAGGCTCTAATATGCCACTTACAAATCAATCCAAACAGTTTATAATAACCTGGTATAGCTACTCATAGTCATAATCCTCATCGGAAGTCTCATTCTAGAACTTATTGGGGACCAAGTCAAGTCAGTAGTGATGCCATGCCACGGAGTTGAGACAATAATAATTTGTAAATTTGTCACTTGCGACTAGCACTTGTCAAAATCACTAGACTTGTGCAACAAACCGTTTGAAACGGCACTAGAGACCAGTTACTAGGCACTTGTCAAAATCACTAGACTTGTGCAACAAACCGTTTGAAACGGCACTAGAGACCAGTTACTAGGCACTTGTCAAAATCACTAGACTTGTGCAACAAACCGTTTGAAACGGCACTAGAGACCAGTTACTAGGCACTTGTCAAAATCACTAGACTTGTGCAACAAACCGTTTGAAACAACACTAGAGACCAGTTACTAGGCACTTGTCAAAATCACTAGACTTGTGCAACAAACCGTTTGAAACGGCACTAGAGACCAGTTACTAGGCACTTGTCAAAATCACTAGACTTGTGCAACAAACCGTTTGAAACGGCACTAGAGACCAGTTACTAGGCACTTGTCAAAATCACTAGACTTGTGCAACAAACCGTTTGAAACAACACTAGAGACCAGTTACCAGGCACTTGTCAAAATCACTAGACTTGTGCAACAAACCGTTTGAAACGGCACTAGAGACCAGTTACTAGGCACTTGTCAAAATCACTAGACTTGTGCAACAAACCGTTTGAAACGGCACTAGAGACCAGTTACTAGGCACTTGTCAAAATCACTAGACTTGTGCAACAAACCGTTTGAAACAACACTAGAGACCAGTTACTAGGCACTTGTCAAAATCACTAGACTTGTGCAACAAACCGTTTGAAACGACACTAGAGACCAGTTACTAGGCACTTGTCAAAATCACTAGACTTGTGCAACAAACCGTTTGAAACGGCACTAGAGACCAGTTACTAGGCACTTGTCAAAATCACTAGACTTGTGCAACAAACCGTTTGAAACGGCACTAGAGACCAGTTACTAGGCACTTGTCAAAATCACTAGACTTGTGCAACAAACCGTTTGAAACAACACTAGAGACCAGTTACTAGGCACTTGTCAAAATCACTAGACTTGTGCAACAAACCGTTTGAAACAACACTAGAGACCAGTTACTAGGCACTTGTCAAAATCACTAGACTTGTGCAACAAACCGTTTGAAACAACACTAGAGACCAGTTACTAGGCACTTGTCAAAATCACTAGACTTGTGCAACAAACCGTTTGAAACAACACTAGAGACCAGTTACTAGGCCCTTGTCAAAATCACTAGACTTGTGCAACAAACCGTTTGAAACAACACTAGAGACCAGTTACTAGGCCCTTGTCAAAATCACTAGACTTGTGCAACAAACCGTTTGAAACGGCACTAGAGACCAGTTACTAGGCACTTGTCAAAATCACTAGACTTGTGCAACAAACCGTTTGAAACAACACTAGAGACCAGTTACTAGGCACTTGTCAAAATCACTAGACTTGTGCAACAAACCGTTTGAAACAACACTAGAGACCAGTTACTAGGCCCTTGTCAAAATCACTAGACTTGTGCAACAAACCGTTTGAAACAACACTAGAGACCAGTTACTAGGCCCTTGTCAAAATCACTAGACTTGTGCAACAAACCGTTTGAAACAACACTAGAGACCAGTTACTAGGCCCTTGTCAAAATCACTAGACTTGTGCAACAAACCGTTTGAAACAACACTAGAGACCAGTTACCAGGCACTTGTCACTTGCTACGATGTAGCGGTACTAAATAAATGAAGCTTAAAGGTGGTGGTTCTTTAGTATCATTGGTTTAATAAAATTGAAAACAAGGTAGTTCGCAAGAGGGTGGTATAGGCAGCAACCGTGCGATTGCGAGTGCTTTATACTCGTATTTACAGTTTTTCCATGGAACATTCCGGAAGAAAGGATGTTCTAGAAATAGTTCGCGCGGGAGTTCAAATTACTATATTTGGAATATATTTATCGCAGAATTTTCTCTAATGAGATTTACTACACATGGTGAAAGTTCGCAAATGTTTAGTACATTGTGTGATTCTACAGCTAACTTGTCAATGCTTGTGACTCGTCAAACTTCATAGCAACAGAGATCACGATTTATTTGTCACTTGTCACGCATGTAGTTGCGAAGGCCTCTGATTGTAGCTAAAAAGTAGCACAGTTAAGGCGTTCAATGCACTCTGAAGCGTGTTACTCTGTTGGCTCTCCGCGGCTATAAAAAACGACTCAACTTTACTAACCCCAACAGGAGGGTCGAGAGAGGGTTGAGAGAGGGAGCAGGTGGCTATATTTTCTTTCCAACCATTGCTTCATTCCATCTAACCAGCCGTACAGTGCAAATACACCGTGCGCTGGGCATAAGGATCGCTCCTGCAGTTTCTCTTTGCAGGAGCGGTTCTCTCCTTCTCTTCCCTCACCTGCTTATTAAGCTTGTACAGCTCCTGAGAGGTGAAACCGCGGGGGAGTTGGGTTAGGGATTTGGCTGGAATGGGGCAGGGAGCAGGTGAAAACTGAGAAGAGGCAAACCGTACAAGGGCCGCGCATTCTCACACAGCTCCGTGCTCCGGTTTTCTGCTGTGCCTTCAGCTCCACAGCCTGAATATTTTCCAACTATCGCCAGTTGCGCACACGGAGATGGTCAGCTCAAGCTGCTTTTATCGAAAGCTGCGACGGGCACCTCTGCTGTCCGGCCTGCTGTCGCTGCTCTGCGTTTCGGTGCTCTTCGGAGCCGGCGGCAGGTTTCTGCCATCCGCCGGTGAAACGGAGGTGACCGACGAAAAAGCCGCCGACTTCCTGCGCGCCAAGGTCCGCTCGCTGCCGCTGACAGCTGGGGACGGCGTCGGCGACTCGGACGAGCAGCTGGCCAGGAACTTCAACAATTTCGAGCACTTCTACAGGCTGGCCGAGCGGCATATGGACTCGGCCTTGCACTGGATGGACCAGCTGGGCACCAAACTACCGCTGATGCGGCTGTCTGCGGCTGAGGAGTCTGCAGAGTATCGGGTGGCGCAGACTGAGCGCTGGCTGAGCACCCAGTCGCTGGCGGTTGTGGCTACAGCTCGCAACGCCATGCCAGGTGAAGGAGGCGGCTGCTGTGAGGGTTGAGCACACGTTTAATAGGGTTGAGCACACGTTTAATAGGGTTGAGCACACGTTTAATAGGGTTGAGCACACGTTTAATAGGGTTGAGCACACGTTTAATAGGGTTGAGCACACGTTTAATAGGGTTGAGCACCCGTTTAGTAGGGTTGGGCACCCGTTTAGTGGGGTTGAGCAACTGTTTAGGAGGGTTGAGCAACTGTTTAGGAGGGTTGAGCAACTGTTTTGGAGGGTTGAGCAACTGTTTAGGAGGGTTGAGCAAATTTTTAGGAGGGTTGAGCAACTGTTTAGGAGGGTTGAGCACACGTTTAGGAGGGTTGAGCACACGTTTAGGCGGGTTGAGCAACTGTTTAGGAGGGTTGAGCACACGTTTAGGAGGGTTGAGCAACTGTTTAGGAGGGTTGAGCACACGTTTAGGAGGGTTGAGCAACTGTTTAGGAGGGTTGAGCACACGTTTAGGAGGGTTGAGCAACTGTTTAGGAGGGTTTAGCACCTGCTGTGAGGATTGAGAAATGTTTGGGCATGGTGAGGTTGTGCAAATACATTGCAAACTCCGCCATCCCGCAGGCCTGGACACAACCATCTCGAACTTGCTCCGCCTGTGCGGCAAGTTTGCCCGGTGCAGCCTGGTCTTCCTCGAGAACGACTCCAGTGACGAAACCCGGCAGCGCCTGCATCAGCTGACCAGCGACCTCGGCTCCTCCAGCACCAGCCGGGTCTCCGCCACCCTCCTCGGCTGCGGGCGCATCAACTCGCCGGAGCCTTGCCGCCTGAACGCATCCTACTCTACTGGCAAACGGCACCAACCCGGCCCCAGGCTGAAGCGAAGCCTCCTGGAGGAACTCGAGCGCGTTCAGCTGATGTCGGCGCTCCGCAACCAGCTGCTGGCCTTCGCGTACAGCCGCCTGGCTGCCAACCACTCGCTGCTGCTGGCCTTGGACCCGGATCTGCACTGGGCCGACTGGGACCTGGCCTCCATCCTGCAGGGCCTGTACTTCTTCCATGCTAGGCCGCGGCTGGACTCGCTGTGCGCCAGCAGCTTCTATTACCACTGGGGCCGGCGCACCATCTACGACCCCTGCACGCTGCGTCTGCCGCCGGCCGACGTTACCGGTCACGTCAAGGAAGGCGGCGACCTGCGGCTGGACACCGATCAGGCGCGGAGCAAGGCGGTGCTGCACAGCGGGGTCAGCGCCCCGGTGAAGGTGGTCACCTGCTTCCAGGGCCTGACCTTCTACCGGATGGCCTCCTTGTACAGGAAACGGCTGCTCTACCGTAAGGGGCACGGCGAGTGGATCTGCGAGCACAACACTTTGTCCAGGCAGCTGAGCGAGAACTACATTGACCCGAATATGCAGCTGCGAGTGCGAATGAGACTAGGGCCTCTGGTCCTGTAGCTGTGAGACTGGGGCCTCTGGTCCTGTAGCTGAGACTGCAGGGGCCTCTGGTCCTGTAGCTGAGACTGCAGGGGCCTCTGGTCCTGTAGCTGTGAGACTGGGGCCTCTGGTCCTGTAGCTGTGTGACTGCAGGGGCCTCTGGTCCTGTAGCTGTGAGACTGGGGCCTCTGGTCCTGTAGCTGTGTGACTGCAGGGGCCTCTGGTCCTGTAGCTGTGAGACTGGGGCCTCTGGTCCTGTAGCTGTGAGACTGGGGCCTCTGGTCCTGTAGCTGAGACTGCAGGGGCCTCTGGTCCTGTAGCTGTGTGACTGCAGGGGCCTCTGGTCCTGTAGCTGTGTGACTGCAGGGGCCTCTGGTCCTGTAGCTGTGTGACTGCAGGGGCCTCTGGTCCTGTAGCTGTGAGACTGCAGGGGCCTCTGGTCCTGTAGCTGTGAGACTGCAGGGGCCTCTGGTCCTGTAGCTGTGTGACTGCAGGGGCCTCTGGTCCTGTAGCTGTGTGACTGCAGGGGCCTCTGGTCCTGTAGCTGTGAGACTGCAGGGGCCTCTGGTCCTGTAGCTGTGTGACTGCAGGGGCCTCTGGTCCTGTAGCTGTGAGACTGCAGGGGCCTCTGGTCCTGTAGCTGTGAGACTGCAGGGGCCTCTGGTCCTGTAGCTGTGTGACTGCAGGGGCCTCTGGTCCTGTAGCTGTGAGACTGCAGGGGCCTCTGGTCCTGTAGCTGTGAGACTGCAGGGGCCTCTGGTCCTGTAGCTGTGAGACTGGGGCCTCTGGTCCTGTAGCTGTGAGACTGGGGCCTCTGGTCCTGTAGCTGTGAGACTGGGGCCTCTGGTCCTGTAGCTGTGAGACTGGGGCCTCTGGTCCTGTAGCAGACCCAGTTTAGCAAAAGGCATTTGTTATGCTCATATTCCACTATTTGTTTGCATGCACGTCTCCGAACTTCCAAGAATGTATTCGAATTGGTAACTTAGAAACTCGACCCTAGACGTTAACAAAAAAGTTTTTCATCCAAAAAAGTTAAACACAGCAAAGAATTTTTTAAACTTTATTCTGATTTTACTGTTTAGAAACGGAAAAGTTTGCGTTATGATGTAACAGTCACCAAGTCTCCGGGATTTTTGGAGGCAATTTAAAAAAATGAATGCAGGCAGCTACCCGATCTTCAGGATGACCTCCCGTTCAGGCGGCTTCGAGTCCCCGCCGTCAGAGGCCTGGCAGTTGATCTTCAGCTCCTTGCCGCTCCACACGGAGCTGTCGGCCTTGGCCAGCGACACCAGCACGGCGGGCGCGTTGTGCCACCGGCTCAGCATGGGGAAGTACAGAGTTGGCACGCTGCCAAACGACTCGGACTCCACCAACTTGCTGTCATTCCAGCTGTAGTAGCGCAACGAGACACTGCCAGCTGAAGTGCTGGCCTTGCAGGTGATGGTCACGTGAGCACCGGTGGCCGGCAGGTAGCCCAGGTGGCGCTTGATCTGCCAGTTGCAGCGGGGAGAAAGAGGCTGCTCAGGGAGTGAAGAGGCTGCTCAGGGAGTGAAGAGGCTGCTCAGGGAGTGAAGAGGCTGCTCAGGGAGTGAAGAAGCTGCTCAGGGAGTGAAGAGGCTGCTCAGGGAGTGAAGAGGCTGCTCAGGGAGTGAAGAGGCTGCTCAGGGAGTGAAGAGGCTGCTCAGGGAGTGAAGAGGCTGCTCAGGGAGTGAAGAGGCTGCTCAGGGAGTGAAGAGGCTGCTCAGGGAGTGAAGAGGCTGCTCAGGGAGTGAAGAGGCTGCTCAGGGAGTGAAGAGGCTGCTCAGGGAGTGAAGAGGCTGCTCAGGGAGTGAAGAGGCTGCTCAGGGAGTGAAGAGGCTGCTCAGTGAGTGAAGAGGCTGCTCAGGGAGTGAAGAGGCTGCTCAGGGAGTGAAGAGGCTGCTCAGGGAGTGAAGAGGCTGCTCAGGGAGTGAAGAGGCTGCTCAGGGAGTGAAGAGGCTGCTCAGGGAGTGAAGAGGCTGCTCAGGGAGTGAAGAGGCTGCTCAGGGAGTGAAGAGGCTGCTCAGGGAGTGAAGAGGCTGCTCAGGGAGTGAAGAGGCTGCTCAGGGAGTGAAGAGGCTGCTCAGGGAGTGAAGAGGCTGCTCAGGGAGTGAAGAGGCTGCTCAGGGAGTGAAGAGGCTGCTTAGTAAAGAGATGTTGCTTACGGAGTGGAGAAAGGCTGTTATTGAGAGAACCGCGGCTGCTCATAGGAAGAAAGCTCCCGTAGTCTAATCAAGATTCTAACCTTTACGAACACAGCTGGTCTGTCCTTGAGCAGGGTCTCAACCTGGCTGATGGCAGCATGAGCAAACAGCGTCAGATTGCAGGGCTGCATGAGCAGGTCTGAGTCCACAGTCTCCTCGCTCCCAGCATCGCACTGCCTCATCTTCGGTGCTTCAGGCTGTAAAAAATTGCTTATCAATTTCTGGCGCAGAGTCTGGTTAAGACTGGCCAGGTTTTCGAACTCGGTGACCTTGCCGGGCTCCGGGTTGCCACCCGGAAATCCGATGCTGGGGCTGGAGAGGCAGAACGAGTGCGGCGACATGTAATAGGGGAAGCTGCCCCGGCTGGTGAGCATCAGGGAGGCCTCCAGCAGCAGCCAGGTGAAGCCGGCGCTCACGGCCCATATGGTAAGGTAATAGACCATCAGGCCGAGGACGCGAAGCGGCGAGCAGTCGCTGCAGCAGGACTGCGAGCCCGTTGACCTGTCTTTGTCAACCTTCTTGGCGGAGGCGACTGGAGCGGCGGCTGCGGGCGCGGCCGCTTTCGGCATCGGCGGCGGAGGTGTTGCAACTTTCGACGCGTTGGCAACGTTTGTGTCGGTGACGCCGGCCTCGCTCCAGATCGGGAATCGAGGCGCCAGACGGCGCAGCTCGGCTCTGCCGCAGTCGCCCCGAGGCCGATGGAAGACGCCGCTGCTGCCGCCGCCGGCGCGGCTGCCGATGTTGTCCAAGGCGAAACGGACGGAATGCACGGGCTGGGCGCGCGGCTGCAGCGACGAGTGACTGGGCGACGAAGCCGACTGCTGGCTGAGGTCTTCGGCTGCAAAAAGGCATTGAAGGTGTTTGCGTTGGAAGCCGCATGGCTTTATAGACCATCTTGCAGTTTTGCTGTCTTCAAGGCGGGCCTTTTTAGACTTTTTAGAGACCAAATGGAATGTCAATCAAGTCAAAAAATGGAAGTCGGCTTAGCAGAGTGGGCGGTTTCTCTGTTTGATGCCAGTATTGGGCCGGCCGTCTCACTCAACGTCAGTTGTTTACTCACTAGGCTTCACTTACTGCAGACAGAGCGCATGCGACACCCTGAAAATGCCCCCAAAGTCTGTTTCTGGAACAATCCCGAGAGCAACTCACGACTCGACCAGTTTTTGTGAAACTCGGCAACCGCCGTGCAGCGACCGCTCGGCAGGGGGCCGGCGACGGCCAGGGCTGGCGCGGTGCGATCCGACGGCTGACCGACTTGCGCCACCGGAGCGGCTCTCGAAGGCTGCACAGGCGGTTCGACAGCAGCGGCCTGATAATTGGAAGTCGACGTCGGAGTCGAGTCATCGACATCGCGCAGGTCCGTCACCGGCAGGCGGAAGGCGATCGTCGATTCGTCCGTCGACGAAGTGACCGGCTCCGGGAGGCGACCCGCGTTGCTATGGAAACCGGGCTGGAGCCGGTTACTATTGGCATTGCTATGGCGATTGTTGCTAGGGCAACTGGCGCCGGAGCTGGCGGAGTCGGTGACGGTGACGAGCTGCTGAACCACAGTCCTGCCGCTGCCGCTGCTGCTGCTGCCGCGGGTGCTCATGTCCGACGTGTGAAAGCTCAGCTCGAGCGGCCCGGCGGCGCCCGCGGCAGGCTCCAAGGCAGCGGCGGACTCGGCGGCCTCGGAGCCGACCGAGATGTGGCCCCACCTGGGGAACTCGAGGTCCGACATCGGCTGCGCGTTCTAATCGAGTGCAAAGTCTATTCGTGCCAGATAATGCAAACAGCCTGCAGTGTGGGACCCGACTTGCTTGCGGACTTTGCAGATGCCCCCGAGGGATTTACCATAGACAGCTGCGAGCGTAGAAATCGAGTCATGTAGCTATTGAACTTTACAAAGACTTACTTGACTTAGCTGCAGGGGGCGTCCGGTGGATGCAGCGAGGAGGCGGAGGAGACCGCCCATTCCGCTAGCCCCTGGCGACCAATGACTTCCGTTGAAGTGGTGTCGCTCAGGGGGACCCGTCGGTCTCGCCTGCAGCGCGGTCCTCCTCACCGACGGTGGGGAAGAAATCAGCTCGTCCGGTGTCCCTGAGGTACCGGGCGAGCAGCGGGATGCTCTCGGGCCTGCAAACGTCGGAGAGAACCGGGTTTGGCCCGAGGTGAGTAAGCCTGGCCCTGGTGAAAACCGGGCAGTGGCAGATAAAATACTCGGCGTTTTCACTGCCTGAGCGGCAGAAGGGGCACCGCTCCTCGGGTACTTGGCCCTGAAGGAAGCGGTGGCGAGAGAAGCAGCCATGCCCGGAGAGGGCCATGCTGATTGCTGACTGCTCTGAGGTCTCTGCGGTTGAGCCTGAGGGCTCTACGCAGGAGAGGAGAGGGGCAGGGGACGGTCGCACGGGATTGCCTACAATTCCGGGTGTCGTGCCACCTGCGGAGATGCTCGGAGTCAGTCCAGCGCTTAACGCGGGAGTTGATCACCGAGGCGGGGATGGGGGCTCCCGGGCCCGGCCCCAGCAGCGCGCCGGCGGAGCCAGCCTTGGCCAGCAGGTCAGCGCGCTCGTTGCCGAGGAAGCCGGCGTGGCCCGGGATCCATCTGAGCTCCACCTGGTTGCCTAGCGCAAGCCCGTTGAGCTGGGTGTTGCAGTCCAGGACGGACCTGGAGCTGGTGGTGCAGCGGCAGAGGGCCCGAAGGGCTGCTTGGCTGTCAGAGTGAAAAATAAATTTCCGACCGCTAAGCTGCCTTCGGCGCAGCTCTGCCGCGCAAGAGCTGATGGCAAGCACCTCGCTCTGAAAAACACTGCAGTTGAGCCCAGTGTGCTGGGAGTAGCTCCACACCACACTTCTACCTTGAAGAAGACGCAAGCTCCGAAGCCTGAAAGACCATGCCTCATAGAGCCGTCAGTGTAACAGTGGACTTCAGAATCGCTCCAGCTGTCACTCGCCTCGTGTCGAGGCTGAACACCTTATACTCCTCGAGAGCCTTGAGGCAGAGGTCAGAGTGCAGGATAAGCGACCGCTTCTTAAAGGCCCGCACTTTTTTGAAGGCCACCCCAGCATAATTCTTGCATCAATGCTGCTATCAATGCGTACGTGAAGTGGGCCGCAGCACCCCTACAAAAATTGCGCTCCCCTAAAAACAAATGACAGAAGCTCAACTTCTATCAGCTTTTTGACGTGCCATCTACCGGCCTAAAAGACAGGAATAGGGGCGTCCACGAAGATACAGTGGCACCAATCAAGAGACAGGGGCGCCCACAAAGATACGGTGGCACCAATCAAGAGACAGTGGCGCTCATCAAGAGACAGGGGCGCCCACAAAGATACAGTGGCACCAATCAAGAGACAGTGGCACCAATCAAGAGACAGTGGCACCAATCAAGAGACAGGGGCGCCCACAAAGATACGGTGGCACCAATCAAGAGACAGGGGCGCCCACAAAGATACGGTGGCACCAATCAAGAGACAGGGGCGCCCACAAAGATACGGTGGCACCAATCAAGAGACAGGGGCGCCCACAAAGATACGGTGGCACCAATCAAGAGACAGGGGCGCCCACAAAGATACGGTGGCACCAATCAAGAGACAGTGGCGCTCATGAAGAGACAGAGGCGCCCACAAAGATACGGTGGCACCAATCAAGAGACAGTGGTGCTCATGAAGAGACAGAGGCGCCCACAAAGATACAGTGGCACCAATCAAGAGACAGTGGCGCTCATGAAGAGACAGAGGCGCCCACAAAGATACAGTGGCACCAATCAAGAGACAGTGGTGCTCATCAAGAGACAGGGGCGCCCACAAAGATACAGTGGCACCAATCAAGAGACAGTGGTGCTCATCAAAAGACAGGGGCGCCCACAAAGATACAGTGGCACCAATCAAGAGACAGTGGCGCTCATCAAGAGACAGGGGCGCCCACAAAGATACAGTGGCACCAATCAAGAGACAGTGGCGCTCACAAAGATACAGTGGCACCAATCAAGAGACAGAGGTGCCCACAAAGATACAGTGGCACCAATCAAGAGACAGTGGTGCTCATCAAGAGACAGGGGCGCCCACAAAGATACAGTGGCACCAATCAAGAGACAGTGGCGCTCATCAAGAGACAGGGGCGCCCACAAAGATACAGTGGCACCAATCAAGAGACAGTGGCGCTCATGAAGAGACAGGGGCGCCCACAAAGATACAGTGGCACCAATCAAGAGACAGTGGTGCTCATCAAAAGACAGTGGCGCTCACAAAGATACAGTGGCACCAATCAAGAGACAGTGGCACCAATCAAGAGACAGAGGTGCCCACAAAGATACAGTGGCACCAATCAAGAGACAGTGGTGCTCATCAAGAGACAGGGGCGCCCACAAAGATACGGTGGCACCAATCAAGAGACAGTGGCGCTCATGAAGAGACAGAGGCGCCCACAAAGATACAGTGGCACCAATCAAGAGACAGTGGTGCTCATCAAAAGACAGGGGCGCCCACAAAGATACAGTGGCACCAATCAAGAGACAGTGGCGCTCATCAAGAGACAGGGGCGCCCACAAAGATACGGTGGCACCAATCAAGAGACAGTGGCGCTCATCAAGAGACAGTGGCGCTCATGAAGAGACAGGGGCGCCCACAAAGATACAGTGGCACCAATCAAGAGACAGTGGCACCAATCAAGAGACAGGGGCGCCCACAAAGATACAGTGGCACCAATCAAGAGACAGTGGCACCAATCAAGAGACAGGGGCGCCCACAAAGATACAGTGGCACCAATCAAGAGACAGTGGTGCTCATCAAGAGACAGGGGCGCCCACAAAGATACGGTGGCACCAATCAAGAGACAGTGGCGCTCATCAAGAGACAGGGGCGCCCACAAAGATACAGTGGCACCAATCAAGAGACAGTGGTGCTCATCAAGAGACAGGGGCGCCCACAAAGATACAGTGGCACCAATCAAGAGACAGTGGTGCTCATCAAGAGACAGGGGCGCCCACAAAGATACGGTGGCACCAATCAAGAGACAGTGGCGCTCATCAAGAGACAGGGGCGCCCACAAAGATACAGTGGCACCAATCAAGAGACAGTGGCGCTCATCAAGAGACAGGGGCGCCCACAAAGATACGGTGGCACCAATCAAGAGACAGTGGCGCTCATCAAGAGACAGGGGCCCCCACAAAGATACGGTGGCACCAATCAAAAGACAGTGGTGCTCATGAAGAGACAGAGGCGCCCACAAAGATACGGTGGCACCAATCAAGAGACAGTGGCGCTCATCAAGAGACAGGGGCGCCCACAAAGATACAGTGGCACCAATCAAAAGACAGTGGCGCTCATCAAGAGACAGGGGCCCCCACAAAGATACGGTGGCACCAATCAAGAGACAGTGGTGCTCATCAAGAGACAGTGGCGCTCATGAAGAGACAGAGGCGCCCACAAAGATACGGTGGCACCAATCAAGAGACAGTGGCGCTCATCAAGAGACAGGGGCGCCCACAAAGATACAGTGGCACCAATCAAGACAGTGGCGCTCATCAAGAGACAGGGTCGCCCACCGAGAGGCGCCTAACAAGAGACATAGTGCGCTGACCATGTTTGAAAAATTTCAAGTTGATAAAATTACCCAATCACGTCAAAATTTTGAAACACTACCCTTTTACATTCATTATCCCAGAAAGTCATTTTGCCTCGCGCCTTTCCAGGGAGCTAAATATAGAAATTTTCAAGTCGACAAAGCATGAGGCCAACTCGCGTGCCACTCCGCATGCATGCGTCACGGCACCAGTGGGATAATAGTAGGGAAAAGAAAATCGGGATCTTACTTTAACTCGCGTGTCTCGCGAGCTCGAATATCTCAATTCGGTGGGACTCCCAAATCCCAATTGGATGAAGGAATCCCGAATCCCCAATTGGATGAGGGAATCCCGAATCCCCAACTGGATGAGGGAATCCCGAATCCCCAATTGGATGAGGGAATCCCAAATCCCCAATTGGATGAAGGAATCCAAAATCCCCAATTGGATAAAGGAATCCAAAATCCCCAATTGGATAAAGGAATCCAAAATCCCCAATTGGATGAAGGAATCTCAAATCCAAAATTCGATTTAGGGTCTCAAATCCCCCAAAATAACAAAAAACTTATGAAAATAATATTTAGCAAATTACAACTCATTTTTAGTATATAGGATTTCAGATATTGCAGTCTAAAATAGCAAGCAATAAGATCTACTTACAGTAGTATAAATATATTTAAAAATATCTGGAATCCTGACAGACAAAATTTAGCGAAGTGGCTACAAAACATTGCATAGTGCTGTGTTTATTAATTGTTAATCAAAGAAGCGCAGATAACGCGCAAAAAATACTGACTCAAAAATTCCTTTTAATTCTGCAGTACAGTCCATCCATCAATAATTGATTGAAAGTACAGATAGCAATACAACTTATCATGAGCATCAGTAATAGCGTTCGATTTAAATAGTGAGCATGAGATTGCTGACCAGATTGGCACACAGTCGAAAGGCCATAAGAGCAGCAGGTTTGTCTGCGCTAAATTTCAAACCTGTTGATTTATCCTAGCAAGTCAGACAAGTAGAGGCTACTTGGTAAGTAGTATATAAGCACACATTGGTGCGGACTTTCGACTGTCATATTTGCATGGATAAATAAGCGCGCAGAAAATAAACAGACGAAATAACAGGTGCATTTGAGACATTATTGCTTCTAAGAGCTGGATAATAGAGCACAAATTATCTCTAATCAGGAGACAAATAGACAGACAGACAGATAGACAGACAGATAGACAGACAGACAGACAGACAGACAGACAGACAGACAGACAGCGGACATTCCCACGCTGCTCACCCCAGCAGCGGTTTGCCATCATCAGCATCGCCCGGCTGACCCTCGTCGGGCTGCTCTGCGGCGGCAGTGGGCGGCTGATTGACGGCGGGCGAGTCGGCAGCCTCCGTCGCAGACACGCGCAGCAGCCGTCGCTGTCGCCGCCGCCTCGCCGGCTCGCCGTAGAGCCCGTAGTGCTGCACGAAGAAGACGCAGTCGGACAGGATGGAGACCAGCCCCAGGCCGAACTTGGTCGGGTCGCCCATGATGGAGGGCCAGTCGTTGTAGTTGTAGGCCAGCAGCAGCATCTGCAGGATGCTAAGCGCGCCGCCGCTGAAGTCTGTGAAGATCGTCCCGATGGACCAGCCGTCTGTCGACTGCCGTCTGGGAGCGTGCGGAGTTCAGTTGGGAAGGAAAGGTTGGAGCCTGGGTCTAAGGATGGGAAGGCGTGCCTAGGAGGATGTGGATTAAGAAGCGGCGGGAAAGACAAGGGATGCAGTAAGATCTAGATAGGGAGAATGAGTGCAGTGTGTGATGATGGGGAGAGTGTGGGAAGATGGGGAGGAGTGTGGGAAGATGGGAAGGAGTGTGGGAAGGTAGGAATGTATGTGGGAAGATGGGAAGGAGTGTGGGAAGGTAGGAATGTATGTGGGAAGATGGGAAGAAGTGTGGGAAGGTAGGAATGTATGTGGGAAGATGGGAAGGAGTGTGGGAAGGTAGGAATGTATGTGGGAAGATGGGAAGAAGTGTGGGAAGGTAGGAATGTATGTGGGAAGATGGGAAGAAGTGTGGGAAGGTAGGAATGTATGTGGGAAGATGGGAAGGAGTGTGGGAAGGTAGGAATGTATGTGGGAAGATGGGAAGGAGTGTGGGAAGGTAGGAATGTATGTGGGAAGATGGGAAGGACTGTAGGAAGATAGAAAATGAATATGGAAAGATGGGGAGTTATGTGAAGAAATGAGCGCAAGATAAGCTATGGTCGGTAGCGATGTGAGGGCACCAAAGCCATCAAACTGTAGTCAGAGGCAGAGCCACCCAAGCCACTCACTTGTAGTTCATGTAAGCCTGAGGCGAGTACTTGATGAGGGTGACGGTCAGCTTCACATAGGACACGCAGTACAGATAGTTGAGCCAGTCGAAGCCGGCCTGCCAGAAGGCGGACACCAGCAGGGTGGCCAGCAGGAACAGCAGCATCGCGGCCAGCAGCAGGCGGGCAGTCAGGGACATCCGCTGCCCGCCGCGCTCGTACAGGCAGCACTGAACCACCTGGCGATCCCGGTGGGGGTGACGGCGATTGAAATATCGGAGAAATTTGATGACGATCCAATGGCACAAGAGTCTGAGCAAGCATTGCAGACTGCAACTGATATATTTGAACCGCTTTTACCTTTAATCCGCTCTTCCAAGAATACGCATGTACACCTCACGAAAATCCTCAAGTTTTAAAGGCAAAATAATTGTATAACAATGCTCTGTCTTCTTTTAGAGCAATGCCCCAGTTGGACAAGCAATGACGTTCGATCAGTTTTCTATTTTTTTACTTCTGAAGAACCTTCGTTTTTGAATTGCGCACCTACTTAGTAGTGCTCATCAGCATTCTCTCCCGGCTGCAGACTCTGATCTGGCAACCAGTGACTTTCTCACCTGCACAGAGGTGATGACAACTGCGTGCAAAGCGAACACCACGTCGGCGATTTCCACGGGGATGACGCCGCGCGGATGCCGCCTGAAGTACAGCTCCTGCACCGGCGCCACCCAGTACAGGCACACGTTGAAGGCCGCGTAGGCGCAGAAGCCCAGCAGGTTCAGCCCTATGAAGTCGAAGTTGAGGCCAACCACCGACCTGCGGGTGCGGCATGGCTGGACTGCAGCCCCCACCACAGCTGGACTGGGGTCTGTGACTGTTGACGGCCAGCCATTTGACTGCCAACCCTAACCCTAACCCTAAGGGGGGCCGTAGCCCAGCGGTAGCGCAGCTGCTCTGATGTGCCAGCGACCCAGGCTCGATTCCAAGTGCAGTCACATTAATTTGGGGCTGAATTGGAATCTCGGCTTGGCTCTGCTCGTGCAATTAACGGCCTTGAGAGCCAACCCCCCAAGGCGCAGTGAAGTGTACATGCCTAACGATAAAATAAAGTTAGGGCCGTTGTACACTCCTGTGTGAGTGTGTGCCTGCGTACGTATCCGCGCGCTTGTGTGCCTGCTCAGGGGAGTCGGCGGAATGGGCAGTAATGCCTCTCGCCGGTTGTGTGCCAATGTCGCTTAAAGTGCGCCAGAGTGCACACAACCCCCCTGCCTCTAATAAAAAACCCTAACCCTAATCTTAGCCTAATCCTAGCCTTAGCCCCTGTGTGAGTTATCACAGAGGACTCACAGCACAGAGGACTCACAGAACCTCACAGCACAGAGGACTCAAGGAACCTCACAGCACAGAGGACTCAAGGAACCTCACAGCACAGAGACTCACAGAACCTCACAGCACAGAGGACTCACAGAACCTCACAGCACAGAGGACTCACAGAACCTCACAGCACAGAGGACTCACAGAACCTCACAGCACAGAGGACTCACAGAACCTCACAGCACAGAGGACTCACAGAACCTCACAGCACAGAGGACTCACAGAACCTCACAGCACAGAGGACTCACAGAACCTCACAGCACAGAGGACTCACAGAACCTCACAGCACAGAGGACTCAAGGAACGTCACAGTAGAGGACTCAAATGAGAAAACTCACTTCCGTCTATAGTTGAGCACAGTCTGCGGGTAAAACGACATGGACCAGAGCACCACGTAAAGAATGCCGACCACAAAGTTGAAGTCGTCAATAACGTCACTCTTAGCCACGGTGACCCGGACAAAGACGCTGTGGTTGTTGAAGAAGTCCGGGTTGGTGGAGTTCACGCCAATGCTGAGGCGGCCAGCATCCCAGCCGGTGAGGTTGAGCTCAGCCGCGGTGGCATTGGGGGGCAGGTAAACAGCCGGCAGAGGCAGCACAACCTGGCGCTCCTGATAGGGCAGCACCGGTGACTGAGAGTCGGCCTGGTAGGTGAAGTACAGGTAGTCACCGGCTGAGAATGACTGATTGAGACTGATGGACAGGTGAGCTGACCTGCCAACAGTCAGGCTGACGGAAGAGTCCAGGAACTGGGCGCCGATGCGGGTGACATTGTCTGACTGGGCTGCAGTCTGTGCGGCAAGCAGGCTGAGCACGAGCAACGGCAGCAGCATCTGCAAGATAGAAAATGCTGCACTACTGATAAGTAGAATAATAGGGCCTTTTTCAACCTATTTTGGCAGTCCAAAATTGTAAAATAAAGCGATTCTCGTGTCGTATTGTTAATCTGCTGGCTAAACTATTTAATTAGCAATGAAGACAAAAAAGCAATCACAGCTGTTTCAGTCTCCAATACGCCAATCCGGACAGCTTCAAAAAGCAAGAAAGATTTTCTCTGAATTTATATTCTTCTGTCATCTGTAAGAAAACAATTATAACAGAGGGGAAGGGGGGCACAAAAACGAGGCTTGGACACGAGAGGACAACACAATCGACAGATAGAATCAGGCTGAGAAGACGGTATAACCAGCACAAACAGAAGCATAGTGTGACACTGCTGTCAGCCTGACAACTACAGTACTGGGTGATTAATAAAATTATTCACGTTTACAACACCCGCTGCTATATACTACTGACCAAAAATGTGCACGCATAAGTAGTGAATATCGAGCATATAAACTTGTTAACGATATTAATAAATAATATAGTGATAGTACTTTAGAATTGCGCCAGAGCCGAAGCCCATGAAGTCGGCATTTCCGCATTGAGTAAGCGATTCCCAGAAACCAATGAAAACGGGCAAGGCGGATGATCATTCATGCTTAGAACCGAGCAGGGCGTTACTTCAATGAATTCGTGTCAGATGGCCCTCAATATAATGGAGCCAAATCTGACACCAACTTTTGGTCCTCTGACACCCACTAGGTAGTTATCTGACACTAACTCAGCAATTGAGACGGATACTAGTGATATTAGCGATCATGCTGACACTGATTTAGGCTGATATTAGTGTCAGATATTAGCAATCATGCTGACACTGATTTAGGCTGATATTAGTGTCAGATATTAGTGATCATGCTGACACTGATTTAGGCTGATATTAGTGTCAGATATTAGCAATCATGCTGACACTGATTTAGGCTGATATTAGTGTCAGATATTAGCAATCATGCTGACACTGATTAGGCTGATATTAGTGTCAGATATTAGCGATCATGCTGACACTGATTAAGGCTGATATTAGTGTCAGATACTAGCGATCATGCTGACACTGATTTAGGCTGATATTAGTGTCAGATACTAGCGATCATGCTGACTCTGATTAGGCTGATATTAGTGTCAGATATTAGCGATCATGCTGACACTGATTAAGGCTGATATTAGTGTCAGATATTAGCGATCATGCTGACACTGATTAGGCTGATATTAGTGTCAGATATTAGCGATCATGCTGACACTGATTAGGCTGATATTAGTGTCAGATATTAGCGATCATGCTGACACTGATTAAGGCTGATATTAGTGTCAGATATTAGCGATCATGCTGACACTGATTAGGCTGATATTAGTGTCAGATACTAGCGATCATGCTGACACTGATTAGGCTGATAGTAGTGTCAGATACTAGCGATCATGCTGACACTGATTAGGCTGATATTAGTGTCAGATATTAGCGATCATGCTGACACTGATTTAGGCTGATATTAGTGTCAGATATTAGCGATCATGCTGACACTGATTAGGCTGATATTAGTGTCAGATATTAGCGATCATGCTGACACTGATTAGGCTGATATTAGTGTCAGATATTAGCGATCATGCTGACACTGATTAGGCTGATATTAGTGTCAGATATTAGCGATCATGCTGACACTGATTAAGGCTGATATTAGTGTCAGATATTAGCGATCATGCTGACACTGATTAGGCTGATATTAGTGTCAGATACTAGCGATCATGCTGACACTGATTAGGCTGATAGTAGTGTCAGATACTAGCGATCATGCTGACACTGATTTAGGCTGATATTAGTGTCAGATATTAGCGATCATGCTGACACTGATTAGGCTGATATTAGTGTCAGATATTAGCGATCATGCTGACACTGATTTAGGCCGATATTAGTGTCAGATATTAGCGATCATGCTGACACTGATTAGGCTGATATTAGTGTCAGATATTAGCGATCATGCTGACACTGATTTAGGCCGATATTAGTGTCAGATATTACCGATCATGCTGACACTGATTAGGCTGATATTAGTGTCAGATATTAGCGATCATGCTGACACTGATTAGGCTGATATTAGTGTCAGATACTAGCGATCATGCTGACACTGATTAAGGCTGATATTAGTGTCAGATATTAGCGATCATGCTGACACTGATTTAGGCTGATATTAGTGTCAGATATTAGCGATCATGCTGACACTGATTAAGGCTGATATTAGTGTCAGATATTAGCGATCATGCTGACACTGATTAAGGCTGATATTAGTGTCAGATATTAGCGATCATGCTGACACTGATTAAGGCTGATATTAGTGTCAGATATTAGCGATCATGCTGACACTGATTAGGCTGATATTAGTGTCAGATATTAGCGATCATGCTGACACTGATTAAGGCTGATATTAGTGTCAGATACTAGCGATCATGCTGACACTGATTAAGGCTGATATTAGTGTCAGATATTAGCGATCATGCTGACACTGATTAGGCTGATATTAGTGTCAGATATTAGCGATTAGGCCAGAGGGGGAATGCAGCTGAGAGGAACACAGCTGACTGGAAGAAAGGCAGGGTCGAGAGCTTTAGGATGAGGGGGTCAAGTTCGAAAATCAGAATCAGTAAATATGATTTAATAAAGACAATATTCTTCAATCACTAGACTCAAAAAACTGGATATAAACAGACAAATGGAATAAAACTTTCGCAGTTTCAAAGCGACTTTACGAGCGCACATTGAGTCTGGGAATCAAATATTTTATCATCGATTAAATTGGAATTAAAGCTGGTCCCCACTGAAAGCAATAATTAACTAGTATTCTCACTATAGCATTTAGTGCTGCTACCATAAAGACCAATTAGTACTGCAACTATAGCAACTATTAAATCAGCTAGTGATACTATCACAGGAACCAGCCAGTGATGTTACGATAGTAACTAAGAATGCTACCGTAGCATCTAAGCAGTGATACTACCATAGCAATCAAGGATGTTACCATCGACCATTAAATGCTACCATAGCAACCAATTTTGCTACCATAGCAACCAATAATGCTACCATAGCAACCAATAATGTTACCATAGCAACCAATTTTGCTACCATAACAACCAATAATGCTAACAGAGCAACTAATTTTGCTACCATAGCAACCAAAAATGCTACTAATAACACAGAGAGCAGTAACTAAAAACCAACCAGCTTGACAGAGAAGCAAGCGCGCACAAACAGAACAAAAACCAATCAGTCAGACATGGAGACAAAATCTAAACAAATTGTCAATGCGGAGTCAGCTGCGCCTCCTCCCGATTTCACTAAATCACAGTTGCTGCACAACTCCAGCAGAGAACTTTTGCTGCTGCTGCAGAGGCGATTGCTGCTCAGGCTCCTGCTGCTCTGCAGCTGGCGGCACCAGCTTCGGCACTGCTGCCGGCTGCTGCTGCTGACCCGCAGCTTCGGGGGAGTCAGCTGGCGCAGGCGGAGCTACGGTCGCAGAAGGCGGCGATTTAGTCGGCTGATTCTCGACAACTTCGGCCACAGCCTCCTTGGGCTGGGGGAACAACTCCTCCATCAGGCTGGGCAGGAAGGCGCCGATGCGGTGCCACGTGAGGTCCCACAGGCGGGACTGGCGCAGGATGCAGGCATTGTCCATCACCAGCAGCATGTTCTTCAGCGACTCCGGGATGGCCTCGATCTGATTGGCCGGGGCGAAAGAAGAGTGTCAACCAATCAGAATGCAGCTAGATATGATAACAATGACACATCAGTCCCAACCAATCAGAATGCAGCTAGATATGATAACAATGACACATCAGTCCCAACCAATCAGAATGCAGCTAGATATGGTAATAATGACACATCAGTCCCAACCAATTAGAATGCAGCTAGATATGATAATAATGACACATCAGTCCCAACCAATCAGAATGCAGCTAGATATGATAATAATGACACATCAGTCCCAACCAATTAGAATGCAGCTAGATATGATAATAATGACACATCAGTCCCAACCAATCAGAATGCAGCTAGATATGGTAATAATGACACATCAGTCCCAACCAATTAGAATGCAGCTAGATATGATAATAATGACACATCAGTCCCAACCAATCAGAATGCAGCTAGATATGGTAATAATGACACATCAGTCCCAACCAATCAGAATGCAGCTAGATATGATAACAATGACACATCAGTCCCAACCAATCAGAATGCAGCTAGATATGGTAATAATGACACATCAGTCCCAACCAATCAGAATGCAGCTAGATATGATAACAATGACACATCAGTCCCAACCAATCAGAATGCAGCTAGATATGGTAATAATGACACATCAGTCCCAACCAATCAGAATGCAGCTAGATATGGTAATAATGACACATCAGTCCCAACCAATCAGAATGCAGCTAGATATGGTAATAATGACACATCAGTCCCAACCAATCAGAATGCAGCTAGATATGATAACAATGACACATCAGTCCCAACCAATCAGAATGCAGCTAGATATGGTAATAATGACACATCAGTCCCAACCAATCAGAATGCAGCTAGATATGATAATAATGACAATTTAGAGCCAGCAAAGCAGAGACCACGGCAAACTCACCAGCAGCTCAGACTTGTCAGCCCGAATGTACTTCTCCATGAAGTCCAATATGGTGAGCCACAGGGCAGTGAAGGTGGGCAGGTTGAGCAGCGGGCTCAGGTGCATGAGGAAAACTTTGCATAGCAGAGTAGAGGCTCGAACCCGGGTCTCCTCAGTCCCTGCTGGATCCGAGGGGTTCACTGGCGCCTCCAGCAGGGTGGACAGCAGCGGGAACAGCACTTTGTTGAAGCACATCTCCCACTGGCCGGGCGTCAGGCTGCGAAGATCGTGGAACAGCAGGGAGCGCTGCAGGTAGGTCAGCGCCTGCATGCGCACCGGCTTGCGGTTGTCGCAGCAGAGCCGCGCCATGCCCTGCAGCAGCGGGCACCAGCAGGTGTCCCACAGGTAGGCGCACGACACGCTGCAGTCCGACGATTTCTCCTGCGGCGACCAGCTTTTGAATATGGTTGCCACCCGGATGTGCAGAGTGTGCATCAGGTCGAGCAGCTGAGGGGGTTCAGCGGGGATTTGGGAGAGTTATGGGATTTGCGATTGACGAAAACTGATATTGAAAATTGGCATTCTGAGACTCTCAATTCAATGGGATTTGGGAAAGCAGCCGTGGCCCAGCAGCTGAGGATCTGGGAGGCTGGTCCAGCAGCTGACACTGGGAGGCTGGAACAGCAACTGACACTCTGGGAGGCTGGCCCAGCAACTGACACTCTGGGAGGCTGGAACAGCAACTGACACTCTGGGAGGCTGGAACAGCAACTGACACTCTAGAAGGCTGGCCCGGCAACTGACACTCTGGGAGGCTGGCACAGCAACTGACACTCTGGGAGGCTGGCACAGCAACTGACACTCTAGAAGGCTGGCCCGGCAACTGACACTCTGGGAGGCTGGCACAGCAACTGACACTCTAGAAGGCTGGCCCGGCAACTGACACTCTGGGAGGCTGGCACAGCAACTGACACTCTAGAAGGCTGGCCCGGCAACTGACACTCTGGGAGGCTGGCACAGCAACTGACACTCTGGGAGGCTGGCCCGGCAACTGACACTCTGGGAGGCTGGCACAGCAACTGACACTCTGGGAGGCTGGCACAGCAACTGACACTCTAGAAGGCTGGCCCGGCAACTGACATTCTGGGAGGCTGGCACAGCAACTGACACTCTGGGAGGCTGGCACAGCAACTGACACTCTGGGAGGCTGGCACAGCAACTGACACTCTAGAAGGCTGGCCCGGCAACTGACACTCTGGGAGGCTGGCACAGCAACTGACACTCTGGGAGGCTGGCACAGCAACTGACACTCTGGGAGGCTGGCCCGGCAACTGACACTCTGGGAGGCTGGCACAGCAACTGACACTCTGGTAGGCTAGACCAGCAACTGAGGATCTGGGAGGGTGGCGGTGGCCCTGCAACTGAGGATACACTAACAGGCTGATGAAGTGTTCTACATCGATGTAGAGGGTACCGACAGGGTAGCATTGGGGTCTGGTAGTGTCAAGTTCTACTGCACACCCAGGGGACCAACTAATTGAGTTTGAAAATACTTCGATAGCAATTATAAAAACATTTGTACCGTCAATAAAACTATTAGTTTTCATTATTTTGTTAGCGCGTGAATATCGAACGGCGCATCAAAAAGCTGCTGACTCACTAGGCGCTAAAGAATATTGAAGGGGAAAAGGGTAGCGTGAAGGGGAGAGGGTAGTGTGAAGGGAGAGTGGGTAGTGTAAAGGGAGAGAGGGTAGTGTGAAGGGAGACAGGGCAGTGTGAAGGGAGAGGGTAGTATGAAGGGGGAGAGGGTAGCGTGAAGGGAGAGGGTAGTGTGAATGGAGAGAGGGTAGCGTGAATGGGGGAGATGATACCGTGAAGGGGGAGGGTAGCGTGAAAGGGGGAGATAGTAGTGTGAAGGGAGGAGAAGGTAGTGTGAAGGGGGGAGAGGGTAGTGTGGAGGGAGAGGGTAGTGTGAAGGGGAGAGGGTAGTGTGAAGGGGAGAGGGTAGTGTGAAGGGAGAGGGTAGCGTGAAGGGGAGAGGGTAGTGTGAAGGGGAAGGGTAGCGTGAAGGGGAGAGGTTAATGTGAAGGGGAAGATGATAGCGTGAAGGGGAGAGGGTAGTGTGAAGGCGGAGAGGGAAGCCTGAAGGGGGTAGAGAGTAGTGTAAATGGGGAGAGTAGCGTGAAGGCGGGAGGGTAGCGTAAAGTAGGAGGGTAGAGTGATGGGTATGGAGATTCGCTGCAGCCAGTTACAGCTAGAAATTTCACTACCGACATGTATCGGAAAATGAATTTTGTGCAAACAATCTGCAGGTGTAACAGAGCAGCCAGGGCCAATCAGGTGACTTCCAGTTGTCCCAGCGGTGCCGCCAATCGTTCATTTTCGATCAATGATTAAAAAATCCAAAACCAAACAAGTCTTAAAAGACCCGCCAACCGCCAAGAAAGCTGTCATGGCAATAAAAAACTGACGATGGAATAAACAGACACAGCTTGAACGCTAAAAGCTGAGCGTGCAGTCTCTACTTCAGTGAACAATACATACCTCCAATGCTAAGTTCTTAAGCTTATCCTGAAATTAAAATTGTATATACAAAATTCATAGGAAAAAACGCTTGTAACGGAAAAAAATCACGATTTTTAGGTGACAAAAGGTGCAAGGAATGGAGTGCAAATGTTACTAAAAGGTTAAAATTTGTGCGGCACTGTTACGACTTGTATTTATAGTTAGTGATTAATAGGTCTATATAAAGGTTACTTTAAATAAAAAACTGAAAATGGTGTGAAAATGAAAACACTTGATTTTAATATGCCTGCGGGGGGATTCTCCGATGAGGTCTCATAAAAGTGATAGAACAGATCACGTGATTAGCGATGCTCACCTGCACGGACACGCTGTGATAAGTGTCCTCGGCGCTGTGCCCGCCTTCGCCGCCTTCGCCCAGGTCCGACAGGTCCGAGGAGTCGTCGATCGCGGCTGCGGCTGCCGCTGCTGCAGCTGCCGCTCTCTGCCGCTGCTTGCCCTGCTGGCGCTGCTGCTGATGCTGGCGCTGCTTCTTCTGCAGCAGGGCCTGCTGATGCTGCAGCTGAGAGGCCGAGTGCGACAGGCCGCCAGGGCCGAGGCCAGCGCCGCCAGCGAGGCGATCGCGCTCCGCTGCTGCAGCGGCTGCCGCGGCTGCCATGCGCCGCTCCTGGCAGCATTTTGACGGAGAGGACAATGGGTGAGCGGCGGCTCCAGGGGCGGATTTGGGAGGGTTTTCTGGAAGGGCAAATCTCGACGGGCAATTCGCTCACGGGCAATTCTCGTGCTCAATTTGGGAGCGGAGGAGGAGTCGGGAGGATAAGAGGATTCTTGGGGGCGGACGAGAGGATTCTTGGGGGCGGATGAGAGGATTCTTGGGGGCGGACGAGAGAGGAATCGGAAGAATGAGGGAGGATTCTTTGGGGCGGATGAGGATGGAATCTTGGAGGGTTGAGAGAGGAGTCGAGGCGAATGGGGGAGGATTATTAGGGGCGGATTCTTGAGGCGGATGGTGATGATCTTGGGGGCGACTGGGGTTAATCTTGGGGACAGATGGGACATCTGGTGGCTTTAAGGAATCCTGCAGAATAGGACCTACGAGTACTATGTATATATTTTACTGTAAGGATTTTCAACATTTATTACGACCAGCCTTATCTGCACCTGCATTCGCTGATGAAGCTGCGAGCGGAAGCTGCGGCGCCGGCTCCGGCCGCCGTGCAGCGAGGCCTCAATGAAGACGCGCAGTGCGTGGATGCAGGACTCGAAGTTGGCCGGGGTGACGTGGGCCGAGTCCCGGATGACAAAGCTAAGAGTCTCGCAGGCGCGCACCAGAGCTTTAGTGTCGTGATGCCGAAGGTCCTCTTGCAAAGCGATGCTGTACTGGTTCACCGGAGGGCAGTTCTGCATCACCTGCATGGCGGAGTTGGCGAAAAACTCATCGTTTATAGACTGGTTTGAATCGATACTTTCGATGCATACTGTCTAGGATTCTCGTGGGCGGATGTAGGATTCTTAGAGGCGGATGTAGGATTCTTAGGGCGGATGTAGGATTCTTAGGGCGGATGTAGGATTCTTAGAGGCGGATGTAGGATTCTTAGAGGCGGATGTAGGATTCTTAGAGGCGGATGTAGGATTCTCGTGGGCGGATGTAGGATTCTTAGGGGCAGATGTAGGATTCTCGTGGGCGGATGTA
>NIVC01000099.1:7500-225000 GCA_002269645.1 Macrostomum lignano | reverse complement strand
CCGAGTACCTGCAGGTGGGGAAGGGAGAGAATTGCGCAATGCCTTGGGTTCCGGTATGTGTTGCTGCACTGGGGGTGACGGTTCTCGTGCGGCTGGGGACGCGCTTTGTCTGAGGATCTGGGGCGGGGCGATCAGCTACTGAGGATCTGGGGTGGGGCGATCAGCTACTGAGGATCTGGGGTGGGGCGATCAGCTACTGAGGATCTGGGGTGGGGCGATCAGCTACTGAGGATCTGGGGTGGGGCGATCAGCTACTGAGGATTTGGGAGGCTGGCCCAGTAACTGACACTCTGGGAGGCTGGCCAAGCAGCTGAGGATCTGGGAGGGTGGCAACAAAGCAACTGAAGATCTGAGAGGTTGGCCCAGTAACTGAGGATCTGAGAGGCTGGCCCAGTAACTGAGGATATGGGAGGCTGGCCCAGTAACTGAGGATATGGGAGGCTGGCCCAGCAACTGAGAATATGAGAGGCTGGCCCAGCAATTGAGGATCTGGGAGGCTGGCCCAGTAACAGAGAATATGGGAGGCTGGCCCAGTAACAGAGTATCCGAGAGGGAGTGGAGCGCGCAGTGAAAGCTTTGGGAGATGCTGGTAGCTATTGAGGGACTGGTGAGGTGATGGCACATAATGATAATGGGTGATAATGACTCCTAATGAGGAACTGATTGGGCACAAAAGTCAATCGCCAACCTTCTTATCCAGGCTCGGATTCTCCCGCAGGAAGGCGGCCACGCTCTCCGGACAGCTGGGGTACAGCAGCTTGTGTTCGCCAAGAAACGCCAGCCCCTTAGCCGGATTTCTGTTGAACAAATCGGCGCCTTGTTGCAGCAGCTTCTTGCGCTCGCGCCGGCGCGCCAGCTCCTTGACGTCGCAGGAGTCCGCCGAGGCCACCGATGTTTGTGACATCATCGCCGATGACATGGCCGATTTCGTGGAGGCTGGGGCGGCCGCAACGGCCTGAGCTGACGCAGCCTGGTAGCCAGTAGTCAGGGAAGCTTGCGTTAATGACAGCTGCTGGCTTTGCTGCTGTTGCTGCTGAGGCTGCTTCTGCGATGCGGAGGCTTTGGTAGCAGACACTGCGGCAGCGGCGTTGCAGTGGGCTTCGATGCAGTCAATGACGGTTAGCAGAGCGTCCAGCGACAACAAGTGCGTGCTGAATATGCCGCCACCGGTGCTGAAGGCGTTCTTGGACAGCAGCTCGGTGATGTCCTTGAATAGGTTGGAGCAGTACAGGTCGCAGTCGTAGTTCAGGTAGACCTCGGCAACGAAGCCGGGAACTCGCCAGAGTTGTACCAGCGATTCCAGAGCCAGCTCGCGGTGGTCAAACGACACCCGGCTGCCCTCCGAGGTGACGATCTCCATCAGGCGGGTCAGGTACAGCTCCAGCTGGAACTTCAGGTGCCAGCGAAGCGAGCTGAAGATCAGGTAGCCGAGCCGGAGGGAGGCGGCGAACACGGAGGTGCCGCTGAAGTAAAGCAGCTGCGGGCAGGCGAATTCGGCAGCCTTTGTACTCCACGTGGATTTTGCCGGTAGGAACCCACAAGCCCTCAGACTTGTCACACTAAGCATAGTAAATCAAGCAGTTAGCCCAGCCCCGCAACTCACAAACACCAGATTCTTGCACAGATCGCTCCGCACCAGCTCCAGCAGGCAGTCACATTTCTCTAAGCTATCGGCGGCAACTTCAAAGGCTTGGGCCAGCAGATTCAAACAAGTCTCCATTTTGGCGTCCGTATTGCTCCGATCGTGCGGGTTCATGTTGGCGATCAGCTGCTTGAAGATCTCGCGCACGCTCAGCAGCCCGTACGGCCCCAGCTGCCGCTTGGTGTTCGCCACGCCTAAAGTCGAGGAGGCGGCGGGGCCAGCAGCACCTGCGGCGGCGTTGGAGACGTCCTCGGACTGCGGAGCGGCCGTTTCCGCGTCTGACGACTCTGTTAGGCGAAGGATTTTCAGGATTCGTGATCGGCATTGTGGGATTCGTGATCGGCATTGTGGGATTCGTGATCGGCATTGTGGGATTCGTGATCGGCATTGTGGGATTCGTGATCGGCATTGTGGGATTCGTGATCGACATTGTGGGATTCGGGATTGATACTATGGAATTCGGGATCAACATTGTGGGATTCGGGATCTGCATTGTGGGATTCGGGATTTGCATTGTTGGACTCGTGATCTGCATTGTGAGATGCTGGATCAGCATTGAGGGATTCGGGATCAACATTGTGGAAGTCGGGATCTGCATTGTGGGATTCGGGATTTGCATTGTTGGACTCGTGATTTGCATTGTGAGATGCTGGATCAGCATTGAGGGATTCGGGATTAGCATTGTAGGATTCGGGATCAACATTGTAGGATTCGGGATCAACATTGTAGGATTCGGGATCGGTATTGTGGGATCGTGAATCAGCATTCAGCCATTCCATGCCAGATTCTGTGGTATTCCGATAAGACACGCAGGTAATGATAAAAAAACGGGTTAAAATATTATTAAAATGTTTAACTTCAAATTAAAAAGTGATACCAATTACCTGCGGTAAATCTGATCCCTTTAGGATTAACATAATCCTTAGCCGGTTGATCGCCTGGCTGCTCGGATTTCTCTGCTAAGAGAGGCTGCAATACCCCAGATTCCTCTGCTTCCGCTTCCGCCTCCGTCTCCGCCTCGGTCTCGAAAATGGTAGCAGCTGGTTGCTCGGCAACATCCACGCTTGGAGAAGCCTCCGGAGCCGCCACAATCGACTCCTCCGCCGCATCCACCTGATCCTGCCCGGCCGGCTCCGTCAGCGACACCGTGCGGTCACGCGAAGACGCCGCCAGAGTGGCAGAAAATTCGGCGGCCTCTTCAGCTGCCTCGCCCTGGTCAGCTGCGGACAGCTCTGCCGTAGCTTTTGGCGCGGGCTCCCCGATCTCAATGCAGCACGAGTCTTGCTGGCGATCCTGCGTCACGACAGCATGAGACACAAGCGGGCTTTAAACATCTGGGAGGCTGGCCCGACAACTGACACTTTGGGAGACTGGCCCAGCAACTGACACTCTGGGAGGCTGGCAAAGCAACTGAGGATCTGGGAGGCTGGCCCAGCAACTGACACTCTGTGAGGCTGGCAAAGCAACTGACACTCTGGGAGGCTGGCAAAGCAACTGAGGATCTGGGAGGCTGGCCCAGCAACTGAGGATCTGGGAGGCTGGCAAAGCAACTGAGGATCTGGGAGGCTGGCCCAGCAACTGATGATCTGGGAGGCTGGCAAAGCAACTGATGATCTGGGAGGCTGGCAAAGCAACTGATGATCTGGGAGGCTGGCAAAGCAACTGATGATCTGGGAGGCTGGCAAAGCAACTGAGGATCTGGGAGGCTGGCAAAGCAACTGATGATCTGGGAGGCTGGCAAAGCAACTGATGATCTGGGAGGCTGGCAAAGCAACTGATGATCTGGGAGGCTGGCAAAGCAACTGAGGATCTGGGAGGCTGGCAAAGCAGCTGAGGATCTGGGAGGCTGGCAAAGCAACTGAGGATCTGAGAGGCTGACAAAGCAGCTGAGGATCTGGGAGGCTGGCAAAGCAACTGAGGATCTGAGAGGCTGGCAAAGCAACTGAGGATCTGGGAAGCTGGCAAGCTACCAAGATACGAGTAAAATGTGGCCTAACATGATAAAACAAACAACCTGAAAGTCCTTGTGCAACTCGGAGAACGTCTTGGCAATGAATGGGGTGGATCCCGTATCAAATTCGCTGCCACCGCCGCCGCTGACGCCGCCACCGCTGGCACCGTCTGGAACGGACTGGTCCGAAGCGGGCACCTGTTGCTGCTGCTGATGGTGCGTCTCCTGCCGCTTTTTCTCCGAAGCTGTGGGCTCGGCAGTAGCAGCGGAAGCAGACGCGGAACTGTCAGCATTGGTGACGGCTGCTGTGGTCACATTTGATGAAGCAGATTCTGCTGGCTGCTTTTCCTGCTGCTGCTGCTGCCGTCTTGCCGCTTTGAGTTTCTGCTGCGTCAGCAAATCGTCTTTGAGCTGCGGCAGGCGGGCAAACAACAGCTGCACCATGTCCATCAGCTGGTATTCTGCTGTTTTGCGCATCAGTTCCGTAACCTCGCGTTCGAAGCACAGGTGCAAACAGGATTTGAAAATTTCGTACACGGTAGCGTTGGACAGATGGGCGCCCACCGGGATCACGAGCAGGGTGCGCAACACCTGGAAATGATAATTCATACGCTTCTGGTGAGACTGTGGACTGCGACAATTACCTAGTAGAAGCTGTAATACCACAGCTAAAAGAGGCTGCAATACCACAGCTAAGAGATGCTGCAATACCACAGCTAAGAGATGCTGCAATACCACAGCTAAGAGAGGCTGCAATACCACAGCTAAGAGAGGCTGCAATACCACAGCTAAGAGAGGCTGCAATACCACAGCTAAGAGAGGCTGCAATACCACAGCTAAGAGATGCTGCAATACCACAGCTAAGAGGCTGCAATACCACAGCTAAGAGAGGCTGCAATACCACAGCTAAGAGAGGCTGCAATACCACAGCTAAGAGAGGCTGCAATACCACAGCTAAGAGAGGCTGCAATACCACAGCTAAGAGAGGCTGCAATACCACAGCTAAGAGAGGCTGCAATACCACAGCTAAGAGAGGCTGCAATACCACAGCTAAGAGAGGCTGCAATACCACAGCTAAGAGAGGCTGCAATACCACAGCTAAGAGAGGCTGCAATACCACAGCTAAGAGAGGCTGCAATACCACAGCTAAGAGATGCTGCAATACCACAGCTAAGAGATGCTGCAATACCACAGCTAAGAGAGGCTGCAATACCACAGCTAAGAGATGCTGCAATACCACAGCTAAGAGAGGCTGCAATACCACAGCTAAGAGATGCTGCAATACCACAGCTAAGAGAGGCTGCAATACCACAGCTAAGAGATGCTGCAATACCACAGCTAAGAGAGGCTGCAATACCACAGCTAAGAGACTGTAAAACTGCAGCAAAGAAGCCGCAATACATGCAGCCATTAGAACTAGCATACCTGTAGAATTCTGGCCAGAACGGCCTCATTGCTGCCGGGATCCGTCCCGTGAAAATTGGCATGCGTGACGGCAACGCCAATCATCTCAATCACGCCAGTTAAATTCGGCGTGGACTCGTTGATGAGCTCGTAGCTCAGGAATTTATTGATGGACGTGACCGCCAGGCCCGTGACGCGGCCCATGGTGGCCTTGGCCGTGATGACCTCCAGGAATGGGGACAGGAATGTCTCGGCGTCCAAGTCGGACAGGTTTTCAACAGCATTGAGGGCGTCCTTGAGCGCGGCGAAGTCTTCGAATAGATTCTCCATGTGCACCTGGTCATCGTGCTGGATTGGGGCGGATTATTTGTGACAGCCGGGTGAATTTCGGAACTCAGAAGTGACACAGGTGATTTTTCATCTATGTATGAGAAAGAACTACCCAATGGCAGTTCACTGTAAAAAGCCACCCCAATGGTAGTTCACTGTAAAAAGCCACCCCAATGGTAGTTCACTGTAAAAAGCCACCCCAATGGTAGTTCACTGTAAAAAGCCACCCCAATGGTAGTTCACTGTAAAAAGCCACCCCAATGGTAGTTCACTGTAAAAAGCCACCCCAATGGTAGTTATCTGAGAGAAGCTACCCCAATGGTATTTCTCTGTGAGAAGCTACCCCAATGGTATTTCTCTGTGCGAAACTAGCCCAATGGTAGTTCTCTGTGAGAAGTTACTCCAATGGTAGTTCTCTGTGAGAAGCTAACCAGTTCACTGTGAGAAGCTACCCCAATGGTAGTTCACTGTGAGAAGCTACCCAGTTCTCTGTGAGAAGTTACCCCAATGGTAGTTCTCTGTGAGAAGCTACCCCAATGATAGTTCACTGTGAGAAGCTACTTAATTCTCTGTGAGAAGCTACCCCAATGGTAGTTCACTGTGAGAAGCTACCCAGTTCTCTGTGAGAAGTTACCCCAATGGTAGTTCTCTGTGAGAAGCTACCAAGTTCTCTGTGAGAAGTTACCCCAATGGGAGTTCTCTGTGAGAAGCTACCCCAATGATAGTTCACTGTGAGAAGCTACTTAATTCTCTGTGAGAAGCTACCCCAATGGTAGTTCACTGTGAGAAGCTACTTAATTCTCTGTGAGAAGCTACCCCAATGGTAGTTCACTGTGAGAAGCTACTTAATTCTCTGTGAGAAGCTACCCCAATGGTAGTTCACTGTGAGAAGCTACTTAATTCTCTGTGAGAAGCTACCCCAATGGTAGTTCACTGTGAGAAGCTACTTAATTCTCTGTGAGAAGCTACCCCAATGGTAGTTCACTGTGAGAAGCTACTTAATTCTCTGTGAGAAGCTACCCCAATGGTAGTTCACTGTGAGAAGCTACTTAATTCTCTGTGAGAAGCTACCCCAATGGTAGTTCACTGTGAGAAGCTGTATTGGTTGTTGTGAGCAGATATTTGCATTGCAAAGTTACTAAAAAAAATCAAGCATTCATGGCAGATACAAATGTAGAAGGCAGGCAGAGACTCACAGTGTGCTTGCTGTGCCGCAGATCTCGCCTAAGGTGGCTGACCAGATAGGCGATCTCGCCCTGCACAATGCTAATCCCATTGATGGGAGCCATTTCAGCCTGTTTGGGACATGAAAATTTACTGAAATCAAAGTTTTAGACATCTTTAAATTTTCTGATCATTGGTTCTGATTAAATAGGCAATGATTTTTATGGCAATAACTCTTAGTTTTAAAATGATAAATTTTCTACTGTCACTGTTTGCATAAAAGTAAAAGACCTTTTCTAAAGAAACACAATATTTTAATTCTGTCTTTTGTGTCCATTAAAATAAATGCTATATTAGTATACTATTACCAATAGTGAATGAACTAGTAGTAGCTAGTCAATCAAGCTTTATAAATACTGTGTGTATCACTGTATCAACCAATCAAGGGCATGTTTAGGGACTCAAATTTTAACTATCACTGTCCACATCATGCCTATAAACTGCAAATGCATAGCAATTAGAGTTCCACTGTAGCTATAGATGTAGCTATAGGAAATTATGGATAAAGTTTTAGACAGAAATATTGATATGGATATAGTTATGGGAAATATATTTTCATATCTAGGACAATCAATAAACTTAGAAGACTTAAGACTTGAAAGATCATTAGAGCCATTGGTTTGATAGATAGGGGTAAAGCAATAGAAAATTTTCTAAAATCAATAATGTTTCTAGTTTCAAAGCTTGTACATTGTGGTTGGGATAGTGAAGGCTTAAGTTAGATGAATCCTATTGAAGAGGAAAGAAAGGAAAAAAGAAGGGAGATGGGAAAGAGAGAATAGGCAAAAGAAGAAAAAGAGGGAAGAAAATAGAAAAACAATAAAAAAATCAAGTTAATAGCCATATTAATAGGCATAGAGTGCCTATAGAACATAAGTCATAGCTACATTCTTTTAATTATAATAGCCAATATCAAGAATTCCAAGTGTCCCATCTATGAAATTCTTGCCAAGTATTGCTAGCTAGTGGCATATTGCAAGCATAGCAAGAAAGTTACTAGAAGTATAGAAGCTATAGATAAAGATATAGATATAGGTGTATTATATACAAATTGAGATACAGCTAGTAGATATAATTAGACATAGGTAAAAATTGTTTATGGTAGAACTCTAATGGCAATATTAATTTATTATAACCTTTCATATTTTTATACCTTTCTATGCAATTATAATATAAGATATTAAATAGCAATTATATATTAGACTTTGAAGCTCCAATGCACTAGCTAGGGCATAGGCCTAATAGTCAGAAGCAACTCTACACTATATATGGTAACTATTCTATCTGTAAAATAACATTTAATATATAAGTAAAAAAAGTTAAAGTCTATAAGAACTATAAATGATAGGCCTATGTCAAGCATAAAAAGATCTATAATATTAGTAGTCTAACTAATGAATCATATTCTTGACTTAATGAATGAAGAATGAAGACTAGGCCTTATTGCCAAATCCTTAAATAAAATTGCTAGTAAACTAGACTAGATTGCCTAGCTAAATTCTATAGTTTACAAGTGTTGACAAAAGATAGGCCTAGATAAATCATACCAAACTAACATTGTTAGGTTCCTTGATTGGTTGATTGCTTACTAAAGCTAGATTATTTGACTAGATAGCTTATATGTGTCATTTTGTCTATGGGTACAATAAGTCTATGACTGATTTTCCTCTTTATTCTAAATACATATATCTCTTGAAATATTAAATCAAAATTGATTATAGGAGTTTAAGTTCTTTTTTAAGAAAATCATTTTAAATACTTTCAAATGACACAAAAATTATATCTATTTATATATAGCTTTTTGTATTGACCTAGGCTAGGCCTCAAAGTATTTTTTCTTTTTCAATTTTGTATAGGCCTAATTTGCTCTATAGGCCTAGGCCTATTGTATTGAATTTGAATATATTTGAAATTGAACTAGGCCCCTTAATTGAGTTTTTTTAAGGTCCTGTTTAAATATTATAAAATAATAGGCCTAGGCCACCTAGTGGAAAATTGGAAGGCAGGAAGGGTAGAGTAGAGAAAAATCAATGGTATTACTGTGTTAGGCCTAGTTAAAGTAGAAAGGGTCAAATGGAATGGACTAGGCCTAAAAAGGCAGGATGAAATATTCTACCAAAATGTGCTTAAGCAAAAAATAATGCAATAATAATGCGCCAAAGTGGCAAATATTGCAATTGCGATAGGCATAATACAGCAATGAATTATAAATACATTTTTTCTTAGGCTAGGCCTAGCCAAGGCTCAGGGGACTAGGGGAGTCCGAGTAGGTCCCTCCCTAAAACTATAACAATACAGTGAAAGACGCTGAAGGCGTTGCATAATGCCAATGCGCACTGATCATCTCTTTTCTTGCACTGAAATAGCCGTCTTTAGAACATGTAGGCCTAGTCATCGATTCATAAGAAGATTAAATCTTTAACATTATCAGTAAATAAGTTCAACAACATTCTCATCAAATTAATTCTTGTTCCATCAAATTGTCGTGTCAACAAAGCAGAAACACAATAAATTTGAAAAAATTCAAGAGCTTTAGCTATTTAATGCGATAGAAACGTCTTGGTATAATTATAAGTTTTATAGCTTTAACAAAGTTAATTCAATTAATTAATTTTGTAGCACAAAACTATCAAAATATTGTTTTAACGAATTTTTTTAAAAACCCGGTATCATTGCTTTCAAACTTTTCTCAGTCAACTCGATATACCCGATATCTTTATGTCTCTGTTTAGGTTAAGGTTTAATATTATGTGATCATTATGGTTATGGTTAGGGCTACGGTTTTGCCTTAGACGTATCTGTCCTTATATATAAATTATAGAGATTTTTCAATTATTTATTTGTTACAATGCAATTGAACTTGAATAGGCCTACTTTGACAGAAGAAATATATTTTATTATTGGTAAGTCGAAATTTAACAGTGTATTACACTTTGCTTTTACAGATAAGATTTTTAATCTCGTATTGTGTGGGTAAATCTGCCAACGGTTAAATCTGTTCATTCAGAAGTTTAACCGTCCTGCTTCAACACTATGTCGGCACAAGCTTGTCCGATACGACACAAGGCCTTTTCATATTGCTTGTTCTGGTTCTAGAAGTATATTAAAGTATAAATTTTTGTCTCCTAGCTAAACTAGAGATCGATGTACGTGCAATAAAGAATTGTAATTCAAAATGTTACTGTCAAAGTCCAACTTTTACATATACATGTAATAACGTTAAGTCAAAAAAGTTCTGTAACCAAGTAACTAAAAAGCTCATTTTAGGACGTTTAGTATCTGTATCTCGTAATGTTAGAGCTTCACTCGATCCACGATGGCCCTGAACAACATTGACATGTGTATTTATAATATGCTAGAAACGACTATATGGCATGCAATGCCGGGCGATGCATTGGTTCAGAAAGTTCCGTGCAGACTTTGGGATGCAACAGTTTGAGCAAGAGGGGATCAGCTTACTAGTAAAATCTACAATACAAAAACTTTGAGATGTTTAAACAGTAATCGGCCGAATCCTGGCGGACTCCGAGCTTGCGTATAGGCAGAGTAACTGCGAACTAGTGAGTACAATCGGTGGATGCTGATAAGCTCAAAATCAGCCTGTTGAGTAGATATTCAACAATAAACTGCTACTACATGTAACAAAAAAGGCCAAGCCTCAGCTTAACTACAGACGATGATCAACGAGGGCTTCAAGAGCATAAATGCGCACCTTTTGTTGGGTCATCTTTAAAGAGGCTCATAAACTTAATATGGTATTCAATTAGACGCATGGCACGCCACAGAGTTAATGTATTGAGAATTGAGTATGTTTATGATTGTCGCTTCGCTCGTAGAGCCTGGTAATAACAATAATAGTAATCAATACTGCAACAGCTGTTTGTGTCCGCTTTTTATTAGACACAGGCCAGTGGGCTGTGTGCTTCCTGGCACACTTAAAGCGACATTGTCACACCACAGGCGAGAGGCATTACTGCCCATTCCGCCGACTCCACTGAGCGCACGTGCACAGTCATACGCACAAGTACACACTCACACAGGCGTGTCCAGGTCCAGGAGCCCTAACTTTACATGTATTTATCGTTAGGCATGTAGACATCACTGTGCCTTGGGGGTTGGTCCTCAAGTGCGTTAATTGCACAAGCAGACCCCAAGCCGAGATTCCAATTTAGCCCCAAATTAATGTGCCGCATTTGGAATCGAGCTGGCGTTAGACTACTGAGCTATGCCCCCCAATCATGTAAACTATATGGTATACTGTACACTGTGTACTGCACTCTGCTATCAGAAGCTGCTCGGCATTTTGTATGTACATTAGTCCGTACTGGTACTTTTCTCTAGGCGGATTCCTAAGCCCTGCAGTGTTTGAATCGCTCCCCAAACAGCTCTTCCCTACAGCCCTTGCTGTAAAATGTACGGCATAAAATGATGTGCACGAAAATTCGCACAGCTTTCTGCAATCAAAGAGTCAGCGCAGGGGTTTGTGGTAGCGGCAGGGGTATTTAACAGAAAAATAGAAAACATCATCATTGAGCAGGTAATTCTGAGGCCTCTCTACTCGTATTCTTCTACACAATCGAAATTTTCTGCATCTTTTCCCGCGTCAATGTTGATGTACTGCGCGAGTGCACGTAGCCTCGGTGCTGATGCTGCAGCTGGTGCTGAGGGTACTGCTGCTGCCGCTGCAGGCTGTAGCTGTGGTGCCCGTTGAGATTTCGAGTTGCTGTCGTGGCGAAGCCGCCGTCTACTCGGTCGCCAGTCTCCGGCATGAGCTGCCTCATCGCGCTCAAGTCGAGCATGTCCGAGGCTGCTTGCTGGGCCTGCTTCTTGCTGCTGGACTTCCTGTGCTCACGGTAGAGCACGAAGGCGACAATGGCGATGAGAAGAAGCACCGTCACGATCACGCCGATGCCAACGTGAAGAAGCTGATAGGCGGCCTCCGTTGGACCTGAAATTTTAAGTTTATTTTCGGCATTTATGGTGATTGACGGTGGCATTTCGTTTCTTAGAAAACCAACTAAACGGTCCTTTGTTATACAGCAAGGATAACCTGTTAGACAGCTAGGACAACCTGTTAGACAGCTAGGACAACCTGTTAGACAGCTAGGACAACCTGTTAGACAGCTAGGACAACCTGTTAGACAGCTAGGACAACCTGTTAGACAGCTAGGATAACCTGTTAGACATTCCCCAGTCGCAAAACCGCGATAGTTTTTAACAGTCTTAGTCCATCTGCATAGTAAATTTTGTTAGTGAAGCAAACGCCGCTCAGAGTTAATGAAACCACACCGCAAACTAATGGCACTTTCAAACCGCAGGGATAAAGCAGATGTTTTTGCGAATACATTTGTTTAATATTTTTAGCAATGGACCAATCCCAACGTTAGTTTTTGTTTAAAAAGAGTAAAGCAGAATAAACCTTAATAAAAAGCATTTTGAATAAAGACGATACTGCAAACGGATCGTCTCAAGTTAACATTTTTGTTACGCAAAACTGCATGCCAATGAATCAAAGCTTTGCAAATATTGCTTTCGATGCAAATGACTGCCGAATCAGCAGAATTCAATTCACCTGTTGCTTTGGCGTAGATGCTGTGGCACTTCTCCGCTAAATATAAAAATTAGTTTTTAACTTGTAAGCAATTTTTACACAACAGGTAAGACAGTTTTTGCTATAAAATATTAAGCTTAAGATATGAGTGAGGTTGGTGCTGGAGTGAGGTGGCTGCCGGAGGGAGGTGGGTGCCGGAATGAGGTGGGTGCCGGAGTGAGGTGGTTGTAGGAATGAGGTGGGTGCCGGAGTGAGGTGGGTGCCGGAGTGAGGTGGGTGCCGGAGTAAGGTGGGAGGCGAAGTGACGAATATAGATAGCTATTATGCACAGTTGGTGATGAGAAGCAATCCCACATGATATAGCTTTCAAGCTATGCCGATATGCTCTAACTCTAATAATTTATATCGACTGGTTAAATTAACACAGAGTACACATCTGCCACTCGGGTGAAGCAGCAAAAATCCCCATTCCTCCCAAGCACAACCAGACAGAATCGGTGCTCACAGTTGATCTCCTCATCGCTGTTGTCCCTCTCGTGCTTGGTGTGGTTCTTCCACCTGAGCCGATCTTTGTCGAAGTCGGCCGAGTATTCCACTGCCCGGGAGCCGCAGTTGGGCAGCCGGTTGCACTCGAGCCGGTGGTCGATGCAGTGCCGGGTCCGCTTGCACTGGAATCCTGGGCAGTGGCCTTCGGGGAGGGGTTTGTATGTTTATGTACTTTTATACATGTACTTTTACTGTGATGGAGTTCACAGATAAAGTTAGTAATCAATGCAAAGACAACTTCACTAGAGACGGTCTTTATCCTTTTCCTTCTCTATCTTCCTGTCTATCTCTCCCTCTCCCTCCTGTGTCTCTCCCCTGTTTCCCCTCAATCCCTGCCCCATCGTACTCACCCGTCCCGGGATGAATTTTCAAGGCCTCGGTCCAGGAGAACTTGAACCCCTTCCCGCCCCGGCTGCCAGCAGTGGTGAGCAGCCTGATGCGCACGTGCTCGCTGCCGCTGCCGTAGAAGGCCGGGATGCCGTTGTCGGCGCCGCAAACCTCCGAGGAGGGCACGTGACTGTCACCGTTGTACATGCGGAGCACCGCCATGGAGCAGCCTGGGAGGGCGTGCAGTGGAATAAGGACCAGATACTGATGCTGGTGGAGATAGACAAGATGGAATGCTGGTGGACAAGATGTGATGCTGGTTGACAGGGTGACCTTCTGATAGACGAGATGGAATGCGGGTGGACAAGATGGAATGCTGGTGGACAAGATGTGATGCTGGTTGACAGGGTGACCTTCTGATAGACGAGATGGAATGCGGGTGGACAAGATGGAATGCTGGTGGACAAGATGTGATGCTGGTTGACAGGGTGACCTTCTGATAGACGAGATGGAATGCGGGTGGACAAGATGGAATGCTGGTGGACAAGATGATTGCTGGTGGACAAGATGATTGCTGGTGGACAAATTGATTTGCGGGTGGACAAGATGGAATGCTGGTGGACAAGATGATTGCTGGTGGACAAGATGATTGCTGGTGGACAAATTGATTTGCGGGTGGACAAGATGGAATGCTGGTGGACAAGATTATTGCTGGTGGACAGGGTGACCTTCGGATAGACGAGATGGAATGCGGGTGGACAAGATGGAATGCTAGTGGACAAGTTGATTTGCTGGTGGACAAGATTTGATGCTGGTGGACAAGAGGATTACTGGTGGACAAGTTGATTTGCTGGTGGACAAGATTATTGCTGTTGGACAAAATGGTTGCTGGAGGACAAGATAGAGAGCTAGTGGACAGAATTCTGATGATGGAAACGGGATGCTGATGAAGAAGAAAGTCTTAATTTGCCAATAAAAAGATCGGCACTCACTCTTGGTGGATCCCTCGAGGTGAAACTCGGGAAATTGCACGAACACCTGGTTGCCGGGCTGGCTGGGATAAATGTGCCACTCGCAGATCAGGTCCGGCTGGTAGGTGGCTTGCTCATTCTTTGGCACCTGGATCACGCCGCCGTGCATGTCGGAGCTGATATTGCCGCCGCACACGTCAACTGCGCGGGGATGGAGAAGTTCGCGGAGATTGCAGAAAAGTCTGCGATCGGGCTCCAAGCTTTCACCACTTAATCAGGGGTCGGCAAACGTTTTACCTCAAGGGCCAGAATCTAGATCATCGCTGCGGGCCAGATGAGCGTGGGAATTGGAGATGGAATGGGGAGAGAGAAAAAAGAGAAGATGAGAGATGACACCTAAGAGAGGAGAGATGAGAGAAGAGAAGAAAGGAGAGAGATGTGAAGAGAGAAGAAAGGTGAGGGGATGAGAGGAGAGAAGAGACTAGATGAGATTAGAGATGAGGGGGGAGTAGAAGAAAGAAAAGAGGGAAGAAAAGAGAGAGGAGAGAGCTGAGAAGAGACACCAACCTTGAGCGGGCCGGATTGCTATTGTGAAGTTTCAAAGGACCGGGGGGGGCGGATTGAGAGGCTTCGCGAGCCGGAGTTTGCCGGCCCCTGGGTTAACTCGACCAATTAATTTTCTTCTTTTCTCTGCTCCGAACCTCTGCGATTTACATCTACCTCTCCCTTCCCTCGCTCCCCTGCGATTTACATCTACCTCTCCCTTCCCTCGCTCCCTGCGATTTACATCTACCTCTCCCTTCCCTCGCTCCCTGCGATTTACATCTACCTCTCCCTTCCCTCGCTCCCCTGCGATTTACATCTACCTCTCCCTTCCCTCGCTCCCCTGCGATTTACATCTACCTCTCCCTTCCCTCGCTCCCCTGCGATTTACATCTACCTCTCCCTTCCCTCGCTCCCCTGCGATTTACATCTACCTCTCCCTTCCCTCGCTCCCCTGCGATTTACATCTACCTCTCCCTTCCCTCGCTCTCCTGCGATTTACATCTACCTCTCCCTTCCCTCGCTCTCCTGCGATTTACATCTACCTCTCCCTTCCCTCGCTCCCCTGCGATTTACATCTACCTCTCCCTTCCCTCGCTCCCCTGCGATTTACATCTACCTCTCCCTTCCCTCGCTCCCCTGCGATTTACACCTACCTCTCCCTTCCCTCGCTCCCCTGCGATTTACATCTACCTCTCCCTTCCCTCGCTCCCCTGCGATTTACATCTACCTCTCCCTTCCCTCGCTCCCCTGCGATTTACATCTACCTCTCCCTTCCCTCGCTCCCCTGCGATTTACATCTACCTCTCCCTTCCCTCGCTCCCCTCCACCCACTCGCAGCCCGTCTGTCACTGCACTGCAGCCACCTCGTATCCGTCTCCCAGAATCTCACCCGCCCCCAGCAGCTCACATTTGTTGGAGAACAGGCTGGTCCTGACCGGGAAGTCGTACTCAATCTGAAACCCGCTTGCGGTCCGCTTGCCGTACTCTGGGTGCGCCCACTTGTCCCAGGTGGAGTGGAACAGCACCAGCAGCTCCTGTGTGTCAAACTGGGTCACGTAGGGCCCCGGAATGGAGGTTCCGCAGTAGGTGAGGATCTTCTCAAGCCGGAATCGGCCGCTGTTCTTTGGGCTCTCGTACCGCTCATAGATCTCCACGCGGTCGCCGGCGCAGGGCACGTACGAGCCGACGGTGTGGTGCTTCTTATCGTTGCCCAGCTCCTCGATGAAGAAGTCCTCGACGTAGAAGTGCGTGAACCGAATGCGCACCCGCTGGTTTGGCTCGGTGGCCACGAACCGGTAGCTGCAGGTGGTGTTGTGCGGGTAGTGCGCCTTCGTCACCGGGTTGAAGAAGGGCGAGTTGGTGCGGCCGTGCGCTTTGTCGGCGCCGCTGACGTACTCGAAGGCGCAGTCGTCTTCGTTTGGCTGGTGGCCGGGGATGCCGAAGTCTGTGTGGCGGGTCGGGAGAAAGACATCAGCTGGATTAGCAATCCATTCTATTCCTGTATCCATGATAGGCTAGATTAGCAATCCATTCTATTCCTGTATCCTTGATTGGCCAGATTAGCAATCCATTTTATTCATGTATCCTCGATTAGCTAGATTAGCAATCCATTCTATCTCAAACTGCAACCTACCTGGAACAAATCGATAATTGATTATGAATGCCGGGGCCAGCTGCCACGTCTCCAGGTGGCGGGTGTCGAACACGAGGAACAGCTGCGGTCCGGAGCTGCGGAACTCCTGTGGCTCGCCGAGGCTGCCTCCGCGGCCGTCGCTGGCTTCGCCGACGGCCTGGCAAAAGTCGGCGTCGGGTACGGCGTCTGCGCCTTGGCCTCTGGCGTACACCTTCAGGTGGCCTGCAAGGCCTGGACACCTGCAGTTGATTTATTGGCATTTCGCTCTCATTTTTCACTGGGTATCGCAGTTTGGATGTTGCTGTTAGGGTATCGCTGTTGGGGTATTGATTACTGTTGGGGTATTGAGCGGTGTTGGATTATCTTATGAGGAGCTTTAGGAGAATCCCTGTCAAAGCAGTGGTGAGAAGCACTTTTCAGATCGCATGCCACTGCAGAGATTACTTCGTGAGTAGAAATCACTGTCAGGGAGTCTTTTGCTCAAGAATGCCAGCGCTGCGGACGCAGGACTCACCGGCCATCCTGACGCCGACCAGCGGTGATGCGCGCCATCCCGTCGATGCGCAGCAGAGACATCTCGGAGCGCTGCAGGTTGTGCACGCCCTGGAAGAACACCCGGCAGAGCCGGCCGCCCCGCACCGACGGGAACTGGAAGCGGTCGTGCGAGTTGCCCGCGCTCTCGATTAGAAAGTCGCATTCTGAAAGTTTTTTTCAAGGTTTAGAATTTCAAAATATATCCTGCCTACTAAAAGTAGAAACACGGAAATATATTCAGCTAAGCTTAAGTTTAGCTTGTTGTGACAAGGTGGCAGCTCTGAGCTGCGGTAGAAAGACGACAGTCAAGATTTGCTTATTGGCTGTGTTTCTGTTTGTTTTATTAAATTTTCGTAGGTTTATTTGTTTATTTTTATTTGCTTCATTTAATCAATCATTTTATTCGTTTAATTTTTTATTTTCTTTTACGCTCGTACTTAATTGTTATGCTGTGTCTCTTTTGTTGTTTTTGTTTTTTTGCTTATTTTTGTATTTTTGTATTTGATTCATTTGTTTTACTTTTCATATGTTTTGTTTATTTATTCGTACTGGCACGAACTGGTACATCGACGGTATGCCGAATTTCCGGTACTCTTGACGACTCGATCTCTTTACAAAATTTTATTACTATGCTAGATTATTAAGAAAGTGGCGGAGAGGGACGAACTTCAGGGAAGTCAATTACAGCGCACGCTACTCACCTGTCCCTGTTAGGTGGTTGCTCCGCAGGCCGCGGTCAATCCGCAGATATTCGCTGCTGATATTGTACCGCAGGCGGAAGCCTTTTCGTTGAAGCTCGCCCAGGTCGGCGCTCGTCACGGTGCGGCTCCGGGGAATTCGGCCGGCGCCGGTGATGAACTCCAGGCGCATGCGGCTGCCCGTGCTGACCACTGTGAGGCCGGCCTTCTGGCCGCAGAAGTCCGAGTAGATCTGTCTGAGCCGCTGGTCCGAGTCGTAGATCCGGACAGAGTCGATTGGGCAGCTGGTTGTGAGCAGGGGTTTGGGAGAGTCGTGTAGGAGTTGCTTTCACTCTGAGTAAGAACTGGACAGAGTCGATTGGGCAGCTGGTTGTGAGCAGGGGTTTGGGAGAGTCGTGTAGGAGTTGCTTTCACTCTGAGTAAGAACTGGACAGAGTCGATTGGGCAGCTGGTTGTGAGCAGGGGTTTGGGAGAGTCGTGTAGGAGTTGCTTTCACTCTGAGTAAGAACTGGACAGAGTCGATTGGGCAGCTGGTTGTGAGCAGGGGTTTGGGAGAGTCGTGTAGGAGTTGCTTTCACTCTGAGTAAGAACTGGACAGAGTCGATTGGGCAGCTGGTTGTGAGCAGGGGTTTGGGAGAGTCGTGTAGGAGTTGCTTTCACTCTGAGTAGGAACTGGACAGAGTCGATTGGGCAGCTGGTTGTGAGCAGGGGTTTGGGAGAGTCGTGTAGGAGTTGCTTTCACTCTGAGTAAGAACTGGACAGAGTCGATTGGGCAGCTGGTTGTGAGCAGGGGTTTGGGAGAGTCGTGTAGGAGTTGCTTTCACTCTGAGTAAGAACTGGACAGAGTCGATTGGGCAGCTGGTTGTGAGCAGGGGTTTGGGAGAGTCGTGTAGGAGTTGCTTTCACTCTGAGTAAGAACTGGCAATCAGCGCCCCCCGTTGGGGGAGCACAAAGAATGGAGTACAATTTTTTTAATAAAGTACATGTAGCTTGTGACCTCCTTGGCATCTCAGCAACTATAGCTATTCCCTCCGAGCCTTGACATCGTAGCAATTCTTAAATAAATCTTCATATTCGACATGACGTTTCTTTTATGTTTTACATGACGCTTCTTTCATGCGCCTACAAGACGCTTCTTTGGTTTTACATGACACTTCTTTTATGTTTTATGCCCCCCCGTGAGCCTTGAAATCTCAACGAGTCCCCTAACCCTAACCCTAACCCTAACCCTAACCCTAACCCTAGCAGAGAAGCAGCTCTATGGTCGCTGCTCTCCCGCTGAGCGTAGTGACCATAGAGGCTTGCCTGCCCTAACCCTAACTGGAGAACTGAAGAGAACTGGAGGATAGAGGGAACAGGGCCGTGTACATTAAAGGATAGCAATAAATGGGCCATGTACACAAGAATAAATAGAAAATATTTAATCTCCACTGATGAGTAGTACAAACGAGGGAAAACGCGAAACATGTACAGCCCGAATGAGAAAGTGCATGACGAAATCAGAAATCAAGCAGCCAGAGATGAATTCTCACGAGCTGATCGTGTGCCCAGCCTCGCCAAAAGTTTCCGCGTGAATCTCGTAGATGTCCAGCTCTTTGAAATGCACTCGAACTCGCTGATTACCGAATCCTCTGAACAGGTAATTGCAGTGCAGATTGTCCGGGTAGAGACCCGGATAGCCAGGCGAGTTAATTACTCCGTCGATATCAACAGATGAGGTCTCCATCAGGAAGCTGCAGTTGCCGCTGTAGGCCAGCAGCCGTGGTCCGGGCTCGTAGTCCGCTGTTGAAGTGAAAATGCATAGAAAATGCCGATATTTCTACTAACATAAGTAGGCAGTCATGAAAATTTAACTATTTTATACGCCGAGCGGTAGACGGAATATTTTAATTATGGAGACACCAGCCGATAATCAGTTCGCGCCTGTCAGGCGGTTGTCAGCAGATTTTCAGCAGGTGTCTGAGAGATGCTCGCTGAATTAGCAGCGTTTAATTAGTGCTGCTTTTGCTCGACAACGCCTGCTTCCCGTGACTGAATATGAGGATGGAGAGGCTGCCTGATGTTCCAGGAGAAGTGACCTCATCAGAGCAGAGAAACAAAAATTCAGTAATGAATGGGCAGCATCTGAGCAAAGGTATTACAGACTTGGGGCAAACAGCCACAGTCGGACTCTTGATCTGTCATTAGCTCGTAAAGCTCTCCAAGTGTGACTTCTGCCTCAGTCTCATTTTTTCACTTGAATATTTTCATTGCTACTTCATTCCTTTACACTTGAACTCACACAAACACTCATGAACTCATGAATGCATGAAATCGTAAACTCATGAACTCGTAAATTCATCAACTCGTGAACTCATGAACTCGTGAACTCGTGAACTCATGAACTCATGAACTCATAAACTCGTGAACTCATGAACTCGTGAACTCGTGAACTCATGAACTCGTGAACTCGTGAACACGTGAACTCATGAACTCGTGAACTCATGAACTAGTGAACTCATGAACTCATGAACTCGTGAACTCATGAACTCGTGAACTCATGAACTCGTGAACTCGTGAACTCATGAACTCGTGAACTCGGGAACTGGTGAACTCATGAAATCATGAACTCATGAACTCGTGAACTCATGAACTCGCACACTTATTCAGCCATTCTCATTGAGACTGGCGGGATTCCAGTGTTTGCAACCATTGCAAGACTAGTCAGTGAAATTTGACCCGACCAAATTAATCGCGAACAAAAATGCACCCACAGCAAACGAAGCCAGCAGTCGTCAACTCCAGCAACAACCTTCTTGGGTTTCAACGTCATTTCGCCACCAACTGTGCATCCAACATGAGCCAATTGATTTGGCTTATCTAGGTCTATTATTTGTCCAAAGGAAAAATGTCTTTCCGAAGAAGTCTACCGAGAGACTCACAGCTGAATACATTAGAATTTTCATTTGAGAGTCGCCTCACCCTTCGGCACGAAGCTGTACTGCGCCTTGAAGCCCAGGGCCACCTCCATGGCCATGTGGTTGTCGTTGTTGTACACCTTCTGCGTGTTGCCGTCCGTGTAGAAGTCCAGGACCAGCACCGAGTGCAGACTGACGACTGTGCGCGGCACCGAGGCCAGGCTGTGGCCGCAGAACCTGCCGAGCAGGGGTGAGTGAAGCAGCGAGGCGTTCTCCTGCTCGAGCTCCGTGTACACGTCCAGGAAGTCCTTCTCGCAGCTGGGGGCGGATGATAGATAGATAGATAGATAGATAGATAGATAGATAGATAGATAGATAGATAGATAGATAGACAGACAGACAGACAGACAGACAGACAGACAGACAGACAGACAGACAGACAGACAGACAGACAGACAGACAGACAGACAGACAGACAGACAGACAGACAGACAGACAGACAGACAGACAGACAGACAGACAGACAGACAGACAGACAGACAGACAGACAGACAGACAGACAGACAGACAGACAGACAGACAGACAGACAGACAGACAGACAGACAGACAGACAGACAGACAGACAGACAGACAGACAGACAGACAGACAGACAGACAGACAGACAGACAGACAGACAGACAGACAGACAGACAGACAGACAGACAGACAGATTCCGTGCCACTAGCAGCGCTGTCCAGGAGTCATATTTCACCCAGGGGAATTGATGGTTACGCAGTTCTGAAAGCTCCGCATTCGGCTGCCCCTATTTTGTCGCAATGTAAGCACAGGCTGAAGCGGCCCAGCTGTCTGTTAGTTCTGAGATACACAGACAGCCAGACAGCGGCAATACAAAAGAAACTGACAGACGCGGGGCTCAGAGGCGGCCGCCCGGCCCCTTCATTTTCGCTCCGCCGTAAGCGGATCCACGCGACAGTTGCCCGCCTGCGCCTTCTTGTCTCTCGGATTGCCGCCGATAGCCGATCCGTCTTCTGCCGCGGCCCCTGCTTGCCGTGCAAATTCACCTGGATTTTCAACGGCAGCTTGAAAAGTCTCGAGGCCCCTCTCCGCCTGCTTTTGCGGCTCTTCTGCCGGCCTGATGGATGGCCAGGCGGGCTGAAAGAAGCGCCCGAGGTGGACACCGGGGGCATCGATTCTGCCCGCTCCCCGCGTGTCCGTATCCCACCCTGCTTTGGTTTTCTCTGCTTTTTATAAAGCATAAAAAACTGCCTTTTTGCGTCCAACGGAAGTGACAGAAGAATGTGACCGAAAAGAACTATTTTGCTTCTTTTGCGTAGAGGGACTGGGAAATTTTTGTGTCAAAATTTCCCAATTTTTACGGAGCAGCTTCGTTGCGGCAGATGCTGCGGTCAGTCAAACGGACCGGGTTTTTAGTCGTCAGGCAGGCAGAACCGATCTGGACTTTGATATGGCAATGAGTGCGAAAGGATGTGCAATGAGTGCAGAAGGGTGTGCAATGAGTGCAGAAGGATGTGCAATGAGTGCAGAAGGATGTGCAATGAGTGCAGAAGGGAGTGCAATGGGTGCAGAAGGATGTGCAATGAGTGCAGAAGGGAGTGCAATGGGTGCAGAAGGATGTGCAATGAGTGCAGAAGGGAGTGCAATGGGTGCAGAAGGATATGTGCAATGAGTGCAGAAGGGAGTGCAATGGGTGCAGAAGGATATGTGCAATGAGTGCAGAAGGGTGTGCAATGAGTGCAGAAGGATGTGCAATGAGTGCAGAAGGATGTGCAATGAGTGCAGAAGGGAGTGCAATGGGTGCAGAAGGATGTGCAATGAGTGCAGAAGGGAGTGCAATGGGTGCAGAAGGGAGTGCAATGGGTGCAGAAGGATGTGCAATGAGTGCAGAAGGGAGTGCAATGGGTGCAGAAGGATGTGCAATGAGTGCAGAAGGGAGTGCAATGAGTGCAGAAGGGAGTGCAATGGGTGCAGAAGGGAGTGCAATGAGTGCATAAGGATGTGCAATGAGTGCAGAAGGATGTGCAATGAGTGCAGAAGGGAGTGCAATGAGTGCAGAAGGGTGTGCAATGTATTAATAATCAGCGGTACCGGCGCTCGCCAGACAATCGTTGTCACGCACTGCGACCGCTGATTCTTTGCATTGTTTTTCTGTTTGACGAGCCTACAGACAATGCATTGTTTGTAGTAATGGATTGTTCTGCATTAAAAATGTGAATAATGATCGTCAAATTGCTAAACAATGTGTTGTGTTGTAGATTGTCTATGGTATATACCAAGAAACATATCGTATAAAGCTCAAGCCCTCAAGTGAGACGGCTGGGTTTTCTGTGTTTGCTCAACTCGCACAGCAACACAATGAGTGCAGAAGGCGCAGCTAAATCTATTTCCAGAGCTCCTCCGTAAATCCCAAGAGCAGACTGTGGCTGCATCCACCGGAGACCAGCGAGACTGAGACACACTTTCCGCCTCGCTGGACCCGCAGGGACACTCCAGCTGAAGTGTTGCTTCAAGAAGATTGTTTGATTGGGTCGCGGAGAGGCGTAGCGGCCTCGTAAATGGGGGAAGGGGAAGAATCTCCACTCCCAAGCTGCTGATCCGCCATGCACTGTCTTTGCCGCCGCCGCCCAGGGCCCCTGATTCCCGCTGTCCCTCAGACAGGCTGACACTTTTTGAGGATGCGTGCCAGAAGCGAGGGGAAGAGTGGAGCGATGCTCTGGGCCTCATCGTGACGGGAGAACACTGTTGTGCGCAGATGAAGCTGAGGAATTGGAAAATGATTGCCGGAGAGGCGGCTGGGGCGCAGTAATAATTTTAACATATGAAATTTGTCTCTTAGGCTTCCAATTTGGGCGCAGCATGCGGGAGTTGCCTGTAGATGGTGGCATTGGATTTTGTGTTGGGTTGTCGGGCTGTGGTGCCGCATGCTTTGGCTGCTAAATTTACCTGACCTTGAGAGTACTTTGATCTGGTTTATTTTGAGTCTACGGGCAATTCAGCAATCAGTTCTATTCCTGCATCCATTATTGACTAGATTAGCAATCCATTCTATTCCTGCACCCATGATAGGCTAGATTAGCAATCCATTCTATTCCTGCACCCATGATAGGCTAGATTAGCAATCCATTCTATTCCTGCATCCATTATTGACAAGATTAGCAATCCATTCTATTTCTGCATCCATGATTGGCTAGATTAGCAATCCACTTAGCAATAAGCTACGAGCCTCCAGTTGTGCCACAATTCCAGTTTTCAAATCAAATTCCTCAGCACCCTGCGGCCTACGTTTATCCCACACCGGTGCCCGTCGCCCTTTTGCCATCCCAAGGCACGGAAACCGTGAGGAAATGCCCAAGGGCCCGGGTGATCGCGGGGACAGCTGCTGCTATTCAATTCTAATCCTGTCACAAGCCGCCAGTCAAGTCATCGGAAAGCTGGCCTTTTCCAAGCCCGGGTTTTATTCCCCAGCTGGGGAATGAGGGCCTTGCTAGCAGAAGAAATCTCTCCAAAGACACTTCATTGCTTCTGAATACCACTTGTTGTTTCCGTTTTTGCGTTCAGGCTTCACAATTTCTCGGACAGAAAAAACTTTGCCAATTAAAAAAGTGTTTTTACGTTCAACTGCGTACGAGGAAGTATGCGGACGGAGTGGGATCGCTGGCGCCCGGGTTATTGCCCTGGGGATATGCCCCCCCGGGACACAGCCAAGGGCTCTTAGACCAAGACAAGCAAAGAGCACCAGTGCTTCGGGAAGCTACCTAAGATGGAAAGGAGAGTTCAGAGATTTTAGAGATTCCGCCCTCGCGCTCACCTCGGCCCGAGGCCTTCAACATTGAAGGCCAGAAAGTTCAGTCGGACCTTCTCGTTCCGGCCGGCCACGAACTTGTAGCGGCAGCGCGCGTCCTCCGGGTAGGGCCTCGGCCAGCCCGGGCTCGTCACGAATGTCTCCTCGTCTGGACAGTCAGCGCCGGCGTCTCCATAGCAACCGGGACCGGCGTCTCGGCCTGCCCGGACAGCCGGACTGTAGATCATAATCTCGCCGCGGTCGCAGCGGTCTGTGCGGTGAATGATTGATAGGTGCATTGGCATGCTGTCTGACGGGTCTGCTTATCGCTAGGTAGATCGATTGGTAGCTAGGCTAGAACTAGTGAGCACCAAGGCAAATAGCTGCTTGCATTATCAATTGAACTGAGCTTCAGGGTCAGCCCTGCTGTGATTGGTTGGCAGCTCTGAGCTGGCGGCCTCCACAGTGTCGGCACTTGCAGAGAGAGACAAGTCTGTTTCAAGTCCCTATGCGTAGGTTGTATTTTTTAGCTTGTAAATCTTGTCAAGGCTTTACGAGTATCGGTAGATTGATAGATTGGTAAATTGGTACATTAGTAGGTAGACTGGTAGATTGGTAGATCGGTAAATTTATAGATTGGATGTTTGGCAAATTTATAGATTGTTAGATTCGTAGATTGGTAAATCGGTAGATTGGCAGGTTGGTAGATCGGCGGGATCATAGACTGGCAGATTGGTAGATTGGTAGATTTATAGATTTGTATAGACTTTTAGATTAGTAGATTAATAGATTGGCAGATTGCTAGGTCTGTAGAGTGGTAGATTGTCAGGTTGGTAGATCGGCGGGATCGTAGATTAGCAGATTAACAGATTAACAAGCTGCCACTGACGATAGAAAGCTCCCGCAGCTCAGCTGCCGGCCGCACCGGGCGCTAAAGGCCTCCCGCCGTGCTGCCATCGATTTTTTGTCCATCCGGGCATCGCGCCGCGAGTCCCCCCCCCCGAGCCAGTGAGCGGGTGGCGGGCGGCGGCAGCCGAAGGGAAGGAGGGCGGCTGGCGGATAAGCGACTCGCAGCCACGTGAGCCCTCCTGAGCCGCTGGCAAGATGGAGCGGCTCAGCTGCCGGATCATTGATAAATATTTCAGCCTCCCCGCCCCGACAGCCCTTGGACATCGATTATGCGTCCCCAGGCCCCACCTAGCCGCGAGCTGGGGCGGAATTCGCTGAGGTGGGCGGGGATCGCCCGGCTTCAGAGGCTGCTTTAAGCGATAACTGCCTGCCGCGAAGGAATTGGAAAGTCGAACAGGCAGCAAAGTGCGCAGGCAAACAGCCGAGCACTGATGCGGTGGCCGCTCAGACTCTCCCTTCCCCTTCGCCTCCTCTCTTTCACTGCCGGTGTTCCCGCGCCCTCCGCCGCTCGCTGCAATCAGGGGAAGCAAATACATAATCCCATTTCCCCTCTCCTTATCCTAAACTGCGCCGGCCCTGAGTAGCCTCCGACTCTCCTGAGCCTGAGCCCAGGAAAACAGACAATTGCATTGCCGACCGCAATCTCTGACTCCCGCAGATGAGGATCTTCTACACAGGATGAAGCGCTCCAGAATCTCTCGCGTTCCGCCCTTCCGGCCCGGCGCGCGAGGACTCGACTGGGGAGGGAATGGGGATGCCGGGATGGGGATGGGGGAGGTCCTCAGCTCAACCGACGATCGGCGCCGATCGATTGATTGAATTCTGGCTGGCTGATGTTTTGCCTGCGCTGCCGCACCGCGCCTCCTATCGCAGCCAGGCCTGCCGCCGGTGGCTGGGGATGCTGGATGATGATGATGATCTCCCAGGCTGGGCCAGCCGCTCCCGCCTGTGGCGCCATCCCGCAAATTGGCCAGATTGAATGCCGCAGGGCGCCTCCCTGTTTCTGTCTCACTCCATGTCTCACTACTCTCTGTCTCACTACTCTCTGTCTCACTCCTTGTCTCACTACTCTCTGTCTCACTCCATGTCTCACTACTCTCTGTCTCACTCCTTGTCTCACTACTCTCTGTCTCACTCCATGTCTCACTACTCTCTGTCTCACTACTCTCTGTATCACTCCATGTCTCACTACTCTCTGTCTCACTACTCTCTGTCTCACTCCTTGTCTCACTACTCTCTGTCTCACTACTCTCTGTATCACTCCATGTCTCACTACTCTCTGTCTCACTACTCTCTGTCTCACTCCTTGTCTCACTACTCTCTGTTTCTCTACTCTCTGTCTCACTCCATGTCTCACTACTCTCTGTCTCACTACTCTCTGTATCACTCCTTGTCTCACTACTCTCTGTCTCACTCCTTGTCTCACTACTCTCTGTCTCACTCCTTGTCTCACTACTCTCTGTCTCACTCTACTCTCTGTCTCACTACTCTCTGTCTCACTACTCTCTGTCTCACTCTACTCTCTGTCTCACTCTCTGTCTCACTACTCTCTGTCTCACTCTACTCTCTGTCTCACTCCTTGTCTTACTACTCTCTGTCTCACTCTACTCTCTGTCTCACTACTCTCTGTCTCACTACTCTCTGTCTCACTACTCTCTGTCTCACTACTCTCTGTCTCACTACTCTCTGTCTCACTCTACTCTCTGTCTCACTCTCTGTCTCACTACTCTCTGTCTCACTCTACTCTCTGTCTCACTCCTTGTCTTACTACTCTCTGTCTCACTCTACTCTCTGTCTCACTACTCTCTGTCTCACTCTACTCTCTGTCTCACTCTCTGTCTCACTACTCTCTGTCTCACTCCTTGTCTCACTACTCTCTGTCTCACTCTACTTTCTGTCTCACTACTCTCTGTCTCACTCTACTCTCTGTCTCACTCTACTCTCTGTCTCACTCCTTGTTTCACTCTCTGTCTCACTCTACTCTCTGTCTCACTCTCTGTCTCACTCCTTGTCTCACTACTCTCTGTCTCACTCTACTCTCTGTCTCACACTACTCTCTGTCTCACTCTCTGTCTCACTCTCTGTCTCACTCTCTGTCTCACCCCAGTCTCACTCTGTCTCACTCTCTGTCTCACCCCAGTCTCACTCTGTCTCACTCTCTGTTTCACTCTCTGTCTCACCCTCAGTCTCGCACTCCGCCGACACTTTCCCTGATCTGAAGCTCACACAGTTGATGCCAATCGCGGATGCTTCGCAGCTAAATCTCAAAAGCTCCAAGAATCTCAGCTCTCACCAGCGATCAGGTGGGGTCGTTAAACATACTAAGTGAACCAAAAAGCAAAGCCCAGCTCAATGAACCCATGGGGAAGGGGGCTGCAGTGCTTCGTACTCTCATTATACCGTTCCTGCTGGCAAACACTAAGGCCAGCCAGTTAATGACAGGAGGCGGCATGCGGACTGGGGGGGGGGGGCAGCGCTGCGGGCTGACTTGACAGCCCCTGACCGCCCCCACCGGCTCTCACAGCCTTCAACTGTGAGCTGAGGCGTGTGCGCGGACACTGCAGCATGAGAGTTATATACTACTGCTGTCCTGGCCAGCCCGCCAGTCAGACATTTCCCTTGCGACTGCTCAGCGCCGTGGGGGTGGGAAGTTGGGGCACTTGGCGAGATTATCTCCTGGAACAAAAGGTAGCTGAAAGCCTTAGGGAACTGGCGGTTACAGGCAGCATGGTCAGCATAAGGGTTGGGAGCTCTGGACGCAGGGAAGAGCTCAATTATGTGGGATTAGCCGTTACTGCTGGGCAATAGAATAAGGTGGTTGTCTTGGTCTCCGGGCCTGAGCTGCACTGAGCTGCTGGCTCGGGCATGAGTCACCTGGCAGTGGAGATTAGCGCTGCCTTAACTCTCCTGCTCGACTGCTCAGCCCTCAGACTGGGGTCGAGAGTCGGCTGCGACAGACACTATAGGCCTGTAGGCTAGCTAGTTATGTATAGATCAAGGAGTGAAAAGGATTGCTGATCTATCCAATTATGGATGCAGGAATAGAAAGGATTGCTAATCTAGCCAATCATGGATGCAGGAGTAGAATGGATTGCTAATCTAGCCAGTCATGGATGCAGGAATAGAATGGATTGCTAATCTAGTCAATAATGGATGCAGGAATAGAATGGATTGCTAATCTAGCCTATTAAGGATGCAGGAATAGAATGGATTGCTAATCTAGTCAATAAGGGATGCAGGAATAGAATGGATTGCTAATCTAGTCAATAATGGATGCAGGAATAGAATGGATTGCTAATCTAGTCAATCATGGATGCAGGAATAGAATGGATTGCTAATCTAGCCTATCATGGATGCAGGAATAGAATGGATTGCTAATCTAGTCAATAATGGATGCAGGAATAGAATGGATTGCTAATCTAGCCTATTAAGGATGCAGGAATAGAATGGATTGCTAATCTAGTCAATAATGGATGCAGGAATAGAATGGATTGCTAATCTAGCCTATTAAGGATGCAGGAATAGAATGGATTGCTAATCTAGTCAATAATGGATGCAGGAATAGAATGGATTGCTAATCTAGTCAATCATGGATGCAGGAATAGAATGGATTGCTAATCTAGCCTATCATGGATGCAGGAATAGAATGGATTGCTAATCTAGCCTATCATGGGTGCAGGAATAGAATGGATTGCTAATTTAGCCAAGAATTGCTAAGATGTCAAGGCTTGGGGGAATTTGCTGAGATATAATGGCTGAGGTCAGAAGCTACGTGTAGTTTGTTTAAAATTTTTTATTGCACTCTTCGTTTGCTCCCCAGCGGGGGGCGTAGATTGCTTGTCTAATCTACAACTGCTGAACTTACCAACAAATCCCAGGCTCGGCTGCAGCAGCTGTGCCATGGTGACCAGGGCTGCCATCAAGCGGGCAGCGGCTACTGACGACCCCGACGTCATTCCCCCCTGCGGCGGCCCGAGCTCTGCTGCTGCCCGGCTGCTGCTGCTGCTGCTGCTGCTGCTGCTGCTGCTGCTACTGCTGCTTTGCCAGCCAGTGGCGCAACTCAGTGACTGAAAGTGATGAAGCGCTTTTTAATTGAAATGTATAGGGAGAATAGCGGGATTGCGGCAGACAGACAATAAGAAAAACAGGCAGACACTACGGCAGACACTAAGGCAGACACTAAGGCAGACACTAAGACAGACAAGGCAGACACTAAGACAGACACTACGGCAGACACTAAGACAAACACAAAGGCAGACACTAAGACAGACACAAAGGCAGACACTAAGGAAGACACTAAGGCAGACACTAAGGCAGACACTAAGGCAGACACTAAGGCAGACACTACGGCAGACACTATGACAAACACTACGGCAGACACTAAGGCAGACACTAAGACAAACACAAAGGAAGACACTAAGACAGACACCAAGGCAGATACTAAGTCAGACACTAAGGCAAACATTAAGGCAGACACTAAGGCAGACACTAAGGCAGACACTAAGACAAACACAAAGGAAGACACTAAGACAGACACTAAGACAAACACTCAGGCAGACACTAAGACAGACACTAAGGCAGACGCTAAAGCAGACACTAAGGCAGACACTAAGGCAGACACTAAGGCAGACACTACGGCAGACACTAAGGCAGACACTAAGGCAGACACTAAGGCAGACACTAAGGCAGACACTAAGGCAGACACTACGGCAGACACTAAGGCAGACACTAAGGCAGACACTAAGGCAGACACTAAGGCAGACACTACAAAAAACAGCAACAACAAAGCAAAGATAAAAAAGAATTGATATCCGACCAACTTCGCGCGCACCCATCCACAATAACTTTAAAAATGCTTTAGAAAATTTCTCAGCCTCCAAAACTCCCTCGCCGGCACTAGGGGTCACCCCACGACTCAGGTGTCATGGCAACTGCTGTCATGGCAACTGACGCGCCAGTCAGTGTTGGGCTGTCGGGGGGGGGAGGGGGGAAAGCTCAACAGGGCCAGCGGAATCGCCAGATTTCTCACCCGGAAACTGCAGAAACTTGACACTGGCTGGCTGAAAATGCAGAATTTCGGTAGCCTGCACCTCCCTTCAGAACCGTTCGCCATGCAGTTGTTGGGAGTGAAATAAAAAATTGAAAAATTCTCCCAACGCTTTCCAGTTGAAATCGTGTGAGAAGGCGCGATTAGCGCTTGTTGGGAAAACCATATCTGCTTAAATATTATTTAGAACTGCTGTCATGATCCAGCTCTCATCTGACTCGCACTTTTGTGTCTGACACACTGCAGCTCTCATCTGACACTGCAGACTTGTGTCTGACACACTCCAGCTCTCATCTGACACTGCAGATTTGTGTCTGACACACTCCAGCTCTCATCTGACACTGCATATTTGTGTCTGACACACTCCAGCTCTCACCTGACACTGCACATTTGTGTCTGACACACTCCAGCTCTCATCTGACACTGCACATTTGTGTCTGACACACTCCAGCTCTCATCTGACACTGCACATTTGTGTCTGACACACTCCAGCTCTCATCTGACTCGCACTTTTGTGTCTGACACACTCCAGCTCTCATCTGACACTGCAGACTTGTGTCTGACACACTCCAGCTCTCATCTGACACTGCAGATTGGTGTCTGACACACTCCAGCTCTCATCTGACACTGCAGACTTGTGTCTGACACACTCCAGCTCTCATCTGACACTGCAGACTTGTGTCTGACACACTCCAGCTCTCATCTGACACTGCAGATTTGTGTCTGACACACTCCAGCTCTCATCTGACACTGCAGACTTGTGTCTGACACACTCCAGCTCTCATCTGACACTGCAGACTTGTGTCTGACACACTCCAGCTCTCATCTGACACTGCAGACTTGTGTCTGACACACTCCAGCTCTCATCTGACACTGCAGATTTGTGTCTGACACACTCCAGCTCTCATCTGACACTGCAGACTTGTGTCTGACACACTCCAGCTCTAATCTGACACTGCAGATTTGTGTCTGACACACTCCAGCTCTCATCTGACACTGCAGACTTGTGTCTGACACACTCCAGCTCTCATCTGACACTGCAGACTTGTGTCTGACACACTCCAGCTCTCATCTGACACTGCAGACTTGTGTCTGACACACTCCAGCTCTCATCTGACACTGCAGACTTGTGTCTGACACACTCCAGCTCTCATCTGACACTGCAGATTTGTGTCTGACACACTCCAGCTCTCATCTGACACTGCAGATTTGTGTCTGACACACTCCAGCTCTCATCTGACACTGCAGACTTGTGTCTGACACACTCCAGCTCTCATCTGACACTGCAGATTTGTGTCTGACACACTCCAGCTCTCCTCTAACACAGAATCCTGACTAATCCAGCACCATACAGCTTTGTGAGCTCGCTTTTGTTTAAAAAAAGTTGGACTTTTCACCAATTTGCCCGATGTTCGCTGGCCACCCAGCTGCCTGCTCGGCCCTCCTGCAGGCAGCGAAAGTTATTGATGGCTGGGCAAACATGCGGGCATCTGCTGCTGCTGGAAACGCAAACACCGGGATGTAAAAATTTTGGCTTTAGTACCGGTGGGAAGAATAATCCCTAGATAGAGACTTCAGGCAGAGTTTGCCCCATGGGCACTCAATTGGAAGTGAAGGTGTGCAGACCATTGTCTTCTGGCTTATTGTACGGGCCCCGAATTCCCACGGGTTTGTTAGCATTTATCTATTTATCTATCTGTCTATCTATCTAGTCTATCTATCTATCTATCTATCTATCTATCTATCTATCTATCTATCTATCTATCTATCTATCTATCTATCTATCTATCTATCTATCTATCTATCTATCTATCTATCTATCTATCTATCTATCTATCTATCTATCTATCTATCTATCTATCTATCTATCTATCTATCTATCTATCTATCTATCTATCTATCTATCTATCTATCTATCTATCTATCTATCTATCTATCTATCTATCTATCTATCTATCTATCTATCTATCTATCTATCTATCTATCTATCTATCTATCTATCTATCTATCTATCTATCTATCTATCTATCTATCTATCTATCTATCTATCTATCTATCTATCTATCTATCTATCTATCTATCTATCTATCTATCTATCTCTCTATCTATCTAATCCAGGCACTCTCAGCCTAAGCCAAACCACTTTTCCGTGGAAAGCTTTGCAGCTGGACAGTTCTTTGCCTTTCACCTGTAAGAAATTGGCGCATTCATCAAGTGGGGGGAGAGGAGAGAGGGCAGTTCGAAGGCGGGGGCTCGAAGATATAAAGGAATGCGCAGGCGTGCGCAGTGCAAGGTCGCAGGCCCGGGTTATAAAAAAGTACATTGGCTGAATTTCTTGCAGCTGCCTTTCGCCGGGTCGCCAGTCGCAAGTCGGGCCTCTCGTCACTTTCGATTTCTTTCAGCGCGCAATTTTTTATTTCCCGGACCCACTAGAAAATGATGCCACGTCTTACCTGCCTGCGGGTTTACACCTTCCTTGGCGGCATGAAGTTGACTTTCCTCGGACCGAATTCTTCAAGGATCCTGGAGAGCCTCTGACGTTTCAGCGGTTGTCAGAAGCGCAAGGTGCGGCCTGGATCCGGGAGGACCGATCCGTTCTTGGAATCTTGCCACACCCTCCCTGACTTCTTGAGTTGTTGCCTCGGCTATCCGTCCAGGTTGAGGCACAGAAGCGCGCTTAGCAGCACAATAACTGGCTTGCTGTCGCTGCTGCTGGCGCTCTGAAGGACGTTTAACTGTAATCTTTGGCCTAACTAGGCAAGTTCTTCTCTTGACTGAGTGGTCAGCTGGGAGAGGACTTACAAAAGAAAGCGGGATAGGAATAATTTGAAGGAGAGAGCCAAGAGTGTGGGGGGGGGGAGAATCGGGTCCGTCGCCTGCTTCAGGCCCTTGTCGGTAGTGGCTGAGAGTTTCTAAACCGCCGGGCGTGAAAGCGACACCCGGGGCGGTGACGCCAAGCTTCGCTGACAAGGCAAGGAAGAGAATGCGACGGAAAATGTTTGAATTCGGGATTGTCTCCGGGGGCTTCGGCCAGCGCCTAAGTTTCAAGCATTGCGCTTATGAAGGACGTGCGGGAATCAGCGACCGTTTGACTCTCTCTCTCCCCGCCGCCCAGTCCGGCCTCTCCTCTTTCTCCTGCTGAAAGTCCAAGCGAGCCCCGGCCAAATCCAATTGACTGCCCCGGTCTGTGCGCGGGCAGCCGGGACCGCTGCAGCCCAAGGCCGTGCAGGACGTGCACTGCAGAGTGGGCGGGAGGGCCAATCAGGGGCGACAGCGCTGACCATTGGCTGCAGGGCTGCAGATTGCAGAGGCACACAGGGTGTAGGCGTCCGCATGTCAGTGCAACAGTATCCGCATGTCAGTGCGACAGTATCCGCATGTCAGTGCGACAGTATCCGCATGTCAGTGCGACAGTATCCGCATGTCAGTGCGACAGTATCCGCATGTCAGTGCAACAATATCCGCATGTCAGTGCAACAATATCCGCATGTCAGTGCGACAGTATCCGCATGTCAGTGCAACAATATCCGCATGTCAGTGCAACAATATCCGCATGTCAGTGCAACAATATCCGCATGTCAGTGCGACAGTATCCGCATGTCCGAGAGTACTTGTGAGCATCCGAATGTCAGAGAGTACTTGTAAGCCAACGCAAACTACCCAAGCAGCCTTCAGCTTTACAGCAACAGAGGTAGATCTAAGGGGTGTTATAATAAGAACCTGAATGGACCCCCAGGTTCAGCTCTAGACAGAACCGACTGCAGTGGAAAACTGGCAGGGACCAATCGATTAGAAACCCAAAGACGTCCAAGGACTTTTACTGAGTTTAGAGAATAAAATTTTGATTGAATGTCAACTGTAAAGCTACTCAAGGCGATCACAGCTCTGGATCCTGGGCAGTCTCAGGGAACATGTTTAAAGCAGACTCATTGCAGACCTCCTCAGACTGACATTTGAGAATGGCAAAATTCTGAGAAATCCCGTGTGATCCTGTGAGATTTCGCCGCAGTAAGTTGACAATAAATCTCCACTTTTAGAGCCTAAGTAGACAATAATCTGATCAAATAGTTTATTTTCCCAAAATTTCTCTGAGATAGATCTCCCTACTAATCAGATGGCGAATGAATTCTAAAAAAAACAACAGCTCACCTTTCAGAGTCCCTTGCGTCTCTCTCTGGTCTGCAGATTTGGCTACTCCAAGCCTGCCATTGCCGAGCTTTCGTGCCTGTTTCTCTACTCAAATGAGCTAAACTGAGCAGCAGGTCAGTCTTTGAGACCGCTGCTGCTGCTGCTGCTGCATTGCTGGGCACAGGTCGGCCACCCCACCGCCTCCAACCCGCTTGCCTGCGCGCTCTCCATCCATTATTTTGATTTCAGCTTCTCTGTCTCTCCCGAATTAAAAGCGAGAGACGGAGAAGAGTGACTGCGTACACCAGACCCACGGGCAGGCTCTGCTGAGGAGTGAGCTGGGTGGCTGGCAGCGGGTGCTCGCTGCTGCCCACCCAGCACCCCCAGATCTCTGACAGCACTCCGACTGTCCCCGCAGTTTGCCCAGCTGACTCCATCGGCCTTTAAAATTCTATTTTTGAAACTATTTAGCAATCGAGAAGCGGGACAGCAGATCAAAGAGGTTTTCTGATAGTTGAAATTAAAAACCCACTTGGGTTGGAACTGGATGGCGAGTGACTGTTGCGGACATTCGCCTGCTAATCACAGAGCCACAATCCCTCTGAATCAGATTAGTCACGCTCGCATTATTATTATATTCAATGTATACTACTTTCGAGTAAGCAGGCAGTAGAGGTGGTTCTTTGATTTTATATAATTAAGAAAGCTTTATAAATAAACTGAAAATTTTCTATCAAAATTTACCACACGCCTCTATTCTACTCCCCAACGACTTAGTAAGTTAGTAGTCGAATATCGACATTAGAGCCATCTTTAAAATTAAAGAAAACAAAAATATGAAGACAGCAACTCCAGTAAGTAGTTGTGTAATAATGAAATGGAACGCGATGAAGTTTATTTTAAAAGTATTTAATGTTTTCTTTAAATTTGGTTATAGATAAATTGTATTACCTAATGTTAATAGGGCTAAATAGTAGATGCTGAGGAGGGGTCACAGAGTGTCTCGCTGACTTTATAGACTTATCATGTTCAGCGCTTTTGGGATTAGACTAAAAAGTGATATAAAACACGTGTAGCACTACTGTTATAATGGCTGATACGAGTAGACATACTGTAAATGTAAATTAACTGAAGGTACGAGTATTATTGAAAACTGCTTTGAATTTTTAGTACCTAAGAAATTGATTTAATGGAAATAGGGGGTAGCGATCTGCCAGTCAAATTCCAGTGCTTCCGCTCCTGTTAGTCTTTTACTAAATTTAACTTTAAGTTTTCAATCACAGCGCGCTTCAACGACGTCATTCTTCTTTCTTCAACCGCTGGCTTACTCAGTGCTGTAGGTTGTCTTCTGGGTGTGGGTGGCCTTTTCCTGTTGTAGCGATGGTTGGGTTGGCTTGGTTCAAAGAGATGCTTAAGGTATTGTGGGTTGGAAATTAGACTGAGGCAGAGAGGGGTAGGCAGTGTGGGAGAGACTGACGCAGTGAGGGGTAGGCAGTGTGGGAGAGACTGAGGCAGAGAGGGGTAGGCAGTGTGGGAGAGACTGACGCAGTGAGGGGTAGGCAGTGTGGGAGAGACTGACGCAGTGAGGGGTAGGCAGTGTGGGAGAGACTGACGCAGTGAGGGGTAGGCAGTGTGGGAGAGACTGACGCAGTGAGGGGTAGGCAGTGTGGGAGAGACTGACGCAGTGAGGGGTTGTGGGAGAGACTGACGCAGAGAGAGGTTGTGGGAGAGACTGACGCAGAGAGAGGTTGTGGGAGAGACTGACGCAGAGAGAGGTTGTGGGAGAGACTGACGCAGAGAGAGGTTGTGGGAGAGACTGACGCAGAGAGAGGTTGTGGGAGAGACTGACGCAGAGAGAGGTTGTGGGAGAGACTGACGCAGAGGTTGTGGGAGAGACTGACGCAGAGGTTGTGGGAGAGACTGACGCAGAGAGAGGTTGTGGGAGAGACTGACGCAGAGAGAGGTTGTGGGAGAGACTGACGCAGAGAGAGGTTGTGGGAGAGACTGACGCAGAGGTTGTGGGAGAGACTGACGCAGAGGTTGTGGGAGAGACTGACGCAGAGAGAGGTTGTGGGAGAGACTGACGCAGAGAGAGGTTGTGGGAGAGACTGACGCAGAGAGGGGTAGGCAGTGTGGGAGAGACTGACGCAGAGAGAGGTTGTGGGAGAGACTGATGCAGAGGTTGTGGGAGAGACTGACGCAGTGAGGGGTAGGCAGTGTGGGAGAGACTGACGCAGTGAGGGGTTGTGGGAGAGACTGACGCAGAGAGAGGTTGTGGGAGAGACTGACGCAGAGAGAGGTTGTGGGAGAGACTGATGCAGAGGTTGTGGGAGAGACTGACGCAGAGAGAGGTTGTGGGAGAGACTGACGCAGAGAGAGGTTGTGGGAGAGACTGACGCAGAGAGAGGTTGTGACAGAGACTGACGCAGAGAGAGGTTGTGGGAGAGACTGACGCAGAGAGAGGTTGTGGGAGAGACTGACGCAGAGAGAGGTTGTGGGAGAGACTGACGCAGAGAGGGGTAGGCAGTGTGGGAGAGACTGACGCAGAGAGAGGTTGTGGGAGAGACTGATGCAGAGGTTGTGGGAGAGACTGACGCAGAGAGAGGTTGTGGGAGAGACTGACGCAGAGAGGGGTAGGCAGTGTGGGAGAGACTGACGCAGAGAGAGGTTGTGGGAGAGACTGACGCAGAGAGAGGTTGTGACAGAGACTGACGCAGAGGTTGTGGGAGAGACTGACGCAGAGGTTGTGGGAGAGACTGACGCAGAGAGAGGTTGTGGGAGAGACTGACGCAGAGGTTGTGGGAGAGACTGACGCAGAGGTTGTGGGAGAGACTGACGCAGAGAGAGGTTGTGGGAGAGACTGACGCAGAGAGAGGTTGTGGGAGAGACTGACGCAGAGAGAGGTTGTGGGAGAGACTGACGCAGAGGTTGTGGGAGAGACTGACGCAGAGGTTGTGGGAGAGACTGACGCAGAGAGAGGTTGTGGGAGAGACTGACGCAGAGAGAGGTTGTGGGAGAGACTGACGCAGAGAGGGGTATGCATTGCGACCGACATGAGTTTTCGCAGTTTACCTCTCCATCAGCGTTGGACAGCAGCGTGACGATGTGGGAGCCCATGCCCCAGCTCTGGTCGTTCATCTCCAGATCTTTGCTGTCGGCAGGCCTTTGGCCCTTGGCCCAGATCTGCGGAAAATTCAGAGTAGAGACGTTCACATGTCACGACTACTGCTAGTAGTTTGTGTCCACCTTTGCTAGCTTCATGAAGCTTTTCCCGGTAGGTTTACCTTAATGGTCTTGTTTCCGCTATCCATGACGGTGTCCTTCGGGAAGGTGTATTTCACGATGAGCTTCTCGTTGTCGACGTTTCGCACCAGGGTCCAGTCGCTCAGATCCTCCTTCTGTAAGAGACCAGATGAGGTGCTATTTTAGGGAAATTTCAAGTCAGAGTTACACCTAGAGAATATTAGTCAATAGACGAACCTTCTTGCCGGTGAACTCCAGAGTTACGAACTTGCCCTCGCTATCGCATTCCTGGATGGTGATGCTGCCCTTCGAGGTGCGCTGGGCCGAAGTCTTGGCGGTCATCGAGCCCTTCATGATGCTCACTACAATCGGAGGGGTGGGCAGTTGAGTTTTTAAGGAATAGAGCCATGGCGTATCGAGTAAGGTTGAGAAGTGAGCTTACCCTGCTGACGAGCTGGAAGGGGAGTTGTAGGGAGATATCGAATGTACAATTTGTTTTAGTTATTTAATACAATTTCTGCTGCATAAATATTTGCACATTAATGGATGTGCCAACCTTGCTGCTGAGAAATTTGCTGCTGCTGCTGCTGCTGCTGCTGCTGCGACATCTCAGAACTGGAGGAGGTCTGCTGCTCGATGACGGTGGTGGTCCTTGAAGAGGATCCCTCGCGGCTGCTGATGCTGGTCTGGTTGATCCTGCAGCGGTTGAGGGTATTGGGCTGAATAACATGTTGGCACATTAGACGAATGGGATCTCCTCTCGATTTTTTACTGGCAAGACAAAACTCTGGATGACTTTTGACGACCAGTTGAATACTCGTAATTTGTTCGGAAAGTTATTAATCAGAGTTTCTGGCCCCTACCTGATCTCCTCTCCCTCGAGCAGCTTTCTGTAGGCGTGGATCTCGAGCTCCAAGCTAAGCTTGGCGTCCATCAGGGTCTGCAGCTCGCGCAGGTACTCAGCCAAGGTGGCGTTGCAGCTGGACAGGTCGGCCTGCAGCTGGTTCTTCTCCAGCTCGCTTGAGCGCATCGTCTCCTCCAGCTCGCGGCGCAGATCTTCGATTTCGCGCTCCAGCTGTGCGTTGCGCGCCTCCAGCTCCGGGATCCGGTTGCGAGCGTCTCCGATCTGATCGAATGGAAAATTTCAGAGGAAAAGCGTACGATTCTCGGGCATTTTAGCATTACTGTATTAAACGGAGCGACGCCGCCGTACGCACCTGGGACTTGATGCGCCGGTTCTCCTCCTTGAGGTGGGTTAGCTCCATGTTGTCACGCGTGTTGCTCGTGCGAGCCTCCTGCACCTTGATGCTGTACTGAGACTCCATCTCGCTTCGGACAACGTCCAGCTTAGAATCGTATTCGCGCTGGATTTCGTGCAGAGCCTGGGCCATTTCGTTCTTCCAGAACTCGCGGTTTTCCGAGGTTGTGTCGCGGTAGGCCAGGGCTGAAAGTTCTTTGAGCTCCTGCAGAAATGAAATTTAAATTATATGTCCGATTCAACCTACTAGCCGTCTGGTAACAAAGTACACAGTTCACTTACAGAATCATGCAGAGCACGAAGGAATTCAAGCTCCTCGCGCAGTGACTGGGCAGAATTCTCGGCGTTGATGTGGTTCAGCGTCTCCGTGTCCAGGTCCTGCGAACGGGGGCGCAGAATTCCTAATTATACGTAAATATCTTGCCATTCGTTATGAAATCTATAAGTTAAGAAGAAACGTGAAAGAAGATGAAGCCTTTAGCAATCCTATTTAACGAAGTCATATTTTGTCCTAACATAATATTGGTTCGAACTCCAAAAACCTTGTTTGAATGAAGCGCACTCACTTACTGTAGAAGATACTGACAATAACTCAGTTCTGCATGACTCAGCGAACACGTTTTTTATTGTGCCTTACGATACCCAACACACATGCGCTACAAATTCAAAGCACCCAGACCAGACTGTCATTGACCAAGCGCCAAGGCATCACCAAATTTGTCCACTAAGAAACTTCTTTCGCTCGGCTCCATGACCTGAATAAGCGGTCAACGCCCTATTTTGCAGTTCTGGGGTTGTGTTTGTCTGCTGTTTGGAGAATGAAAAATACGGGCAGGGTGCAACAATTGCCTCATGTCCCAAGGTAGTATGGATATGCGATGTCTTGAGGGGGTCATCGTGGGTTAGAGCTGGACAATAAAGTTCCTATTCTTTCCAAATTTCATTATATCCAGTAGGGGACTTACAATAGACTGAAGCTGCATTTTTAATTGTGAGAAGGTAGCCCCACCCAGCCTAGTCATGAGCGCTAGACGGCGCAGTTGCGTTCTCTCGCTTTTTCTTCCACTGCTGCTATTCAATTCAACACAAATTTGCATTTTTCATCAAGTGCTTTGTTATTTACGGCTGCCTGAGTCGCTGGCTGAGATGGAGAATATTGCCCCTGGCGCCATATTTTTGTTGGGACTGTTTGAGTTGCAAGCTGGCTTTCATTCTATTGATGTTCTCTGCCGCACGAGTATAAAGCGATTGCCATGCTCCAGCCAGGGCCTCAGGCACCCGCTCTTGTTGGCGCCGCCGCAGTCTTAGGGGACGTGACTTGGCAAGAAGCATCTAGTAGCCCCCAAATAGAGTTGGACAATGGGTGGCAATTGTTGCTACTTAGCCTACGTGTTTATTCGCTGTCGCAAGCGCTTTTCACCCCGCGGCAAAGTGCTGAATCATGCGTCACGCATAAGCTTTATTAGGGCTTGAAAGCTACAGTAGTTCAGTGCTAGAGAACCAACCTTCTAGAGTCACCAATGCAGATACATATTGCTACATAGGGTACATCATACTGCTTTGTTTGCAGAGACCTCTACCAAGCGAAATAAACATTTATAAAATAATTCTTCTCTAGTATCGACTGATTTGAGCTTCCAGCAAAGTAGGATCACACCCGTGCAAATCAAAGCCACAGGCAACCCCGATGAAACTCACGCCTCTGAGCCGGGCCACATCCTGCCTCAGCCGCTTGATCTCGGCCTGGTCGCGCGCCCGCTCGTCGTCGAATGAAGCGACGCGCCTGCGCAACAGCGAGATCTCGCCGTCGTAGTCAGCCATCTGCTGGTTGAGCTTGTCGATGGTGTCCCGGTCGTTAGCGTGCACGCGGTTGGCCTCTTCCAGCCTGAAAGTGCGATGGGTTACCTTGTGGAATACCTTATGGAATATATCCTGCACTCGTACTAAAGTTGATAGAGTATATCTGTAAGCGTTATTTTAACATAAGCCCTAATATCGACTACACCTTGACATGTCCATACTTGAGAAAGGGTTGAAAGTCTTTTTGAACTCACAGCTGCTCCATCTCGTTCAGCTGATCCTCAAGAGTGGTGACGCGAACCTCCATGGTCGCCTTGTACTGATCCGCGTCTTCCAGCAGCTTGCGCAGCTGGGCCAGCTCAGTCTCGTATAGGGACCTCACCTTCTCCGTCTCCTTGCCCCAGGAGTCGCGCAGCTTCTGGAGCTCCTCCGACAGCTTGCGGTTCTGGGCCTCCAAGAAGCGAACCTATAAGAAATGTCAGATTTAAAAATTAGTCCCCGTCCATGCGAGCACGTGCATGCTGGAGATATGCGGAACGGAAAGCACTTATTGCCTACCTTCTCGATGTAGCTGGCAAATCGTTCGTTCAGCTCCCGCATGTCCTTCTTCTCCTTCTCCCGTCCCGTCAGCATGTTGTTAAGCCCGGCTGTTGTCTGCTGCAGCTCGCTAGAGGCGGCGGTGTAGCTTCGCTGCACTCGCATGGCGGAGTCAACGCTGTCCCTCGTCTGCACAGACAAGCTGCCAGGCAGCGACCTGTTGATAACGACGGTCTTTGACGCGGTGATTGGGCCACGTTTTGTGAAGCTACCGCTGCTGCTCTCAGAGCGGGAGGTGACGGAGCCGCCGCTGGTGGTGCCGGCCTGACCGCCGCTGGTGGAGGTGATGGTCTTCACCGTCTTCACGGTCTTGGTTTCGTTTGCAGAAGACATGTTGGTGCTCTACCTTCCCTCTTCGGACTTGGACCTTCGAAGCTCGGCTCTTAAGCTCTCAGCAGTCTGGCAGACGAAAATGAGATGATGCAGCAGCGAAAAAAGCAGGTGCTCGAGGGGGCGAGCGGCTTTTATGGAACCGAGAGTGTGGGGTGGTCACTGTGGCGGGGTTTGAGCTTGTCTGTGAGTCTGAGTTTTTTGCCATTGTGCTTGCACTAAACCTGGTCAAATTTTTATTCTCCATTGGGCAACTTACTCTCAAACGCGAGAGTAACAACACAATAATGCTCGCTCGCCTGAGGCTAAATACCAGTGAGATAACCGGTGAGTGCCTGAGGCTGGGCGGCAGCTTCGCAATTGCCGGTCTCTCTCGGGCGAATTTCAGATGCATTTTTTTGCCTGCAGCTGCAGTTTGCGTCGTTCACAATGTATCTAAAATTTTACAATTTTCTCTCTTCTTTTTAGCTGCTTGCTTGATTTGGTATTAAAAACTAATTAATTTTGGCATATCTCTTTTCCGCGAAACTGCATGTAATTCACATTATTTTTGACTGGTCCATGCAAATAAAACAGCTCGCGCTCGTTTCTTATGCAGCAACATGAATGCCATGAATCAGATCTTGGAGCTGTTCGTCAAGACCAGTCTCTATGATGTCTCTTTGCGTTCTGTCTGGGCCATTTCGTGCTCAATCTGGTCACGAGAGCTAGTTAAAAACTCAGAAGCATTTGAGCATGGACAGCAGTTCACCTTTTGAATTCAATACGAGTAGGCCAATTTTGCGGTAATTTGGGCCAGTTAATTTGCATTATAAACTTATAAAGCCTTTCCATAGTTCCTTGGTAGTTAGTTTACCTGTTCAATCGCTGAAGGCTAATTTTTAACGTTTGATGCTGCCTCTTGCTTGTCTTGCTAATGGCTGATGTGGACCTTAATAATAGGTGCTTAAGTGTACTTAAATCTCATGTCATGTAGAGTAGGACGTAAAATTATATTTACACGTACAAATTGTTGACATGGAAACGTACATCTCGATTTTCGCAGTTCCTAGTCATTTCGTCGTCTGCCATTTCGTCATCTGGGGTGGTGCATCACCCCACCTCGACTAGGGTCACTTCGTCATCTTAATTAGCAGGCACTACCTGAAGAGAGTCATTTCGTCATCCACCAATCATATTAGTTTCAACGAAGCAAATGTGGCAATCAAACATATTTACATGTACTTGGAATCCTAATGAATTCCAGTCATTTTGTCATCTCGGTTGATAAAACCTGTCGATCGATCCGGTTCTGCTTGCCGGAACTTATAGTTAATAAAAAAAAATAGTTTCCACCACAGATACTATATAACTATTATATAGTATCTGTGGTTTCCACTAACTCGAATCCCCAACCCTCGTCGACTTCGTAATTGTAACAAAGTTACAAATTACAATGGTGCTTGAAATGATGCCATTAAGTTGGTGAAGTGTACATGTACTACTGTGTGGGGCGAACATTGATGGAGTTCGAAAGTCGAAAATCGAATGGGATAGAACAGGATCAGTATAGGAGTTTATAGTAGAATATAGTGGCTATGATAAGATTGGGAGGGAGGGAGGTGTGATAGTGAGCTGAAATTAAAGGGAACAGAGGCGCGTCCAGAGGTTTCAGGATGTGGGGGGGGGGCAGTCGTGGCCCAGTAAAAACTTAAGGGGCAACATCTCGAATCGAATGAGCTTTTTTTAATTATTGTAAAAGCAAATTTTCACCGAAAAGTTAAAATGACATCTAAAAAATACATCGCAATGAATGAATACAATAGCTAAGCTGATTTAACTAACAGTCTAAATGTTTTTAGCACAAGAAAATGCTTTTTAGGATTTTTACTAGATACATGTAGTTTTGCAATTGCAGGAAGGCTTTTGAATAGAAAGCTAAATAAAATTTTAAATACAAATTCATTTATATACAACTTCATACTACTTTCCCGGCAGATCCTCATCAAAAAACTCCCGTAGCTTATTCCATCGGAAGATTTCATACATTTACTGTGAGAGGAGAGGAGTGATCAAGGAGAGGGGAGAGAAGAAGGGGAGAGAGGAGGGAGAGAGAAAAGAGGGGCGAGAGAAACGGGAGGAGAGAGTAGAGGTGAGAAGAGGTAGAGATGAGAGAGATGAGATGATCGAGTGAGGAGAGAGTAGATATGAGAAAGTAGAAGAGGAGATACAAGAGAGTAGAGATGAGAGAGTAGAGAGATGAGACAGGAGAGAGGAGTTATGAGAGAGGAGAGCAGAGAGGAGAGGAGACGAGAGGAGAGAGAAGCGGGGAGAGACGAGAGAGGAAGGATGAAAGAAGAGACAAGAGATGAGATGGGAGAGATGAAAGAGGAGAAAGGAGAGATGAGAGAGCAGAGACAAGAGATGTGAGAGTAGAGCTAGAACAGAGGAGAGAGAAGAGATTACAGAGATGAGAGGAGAGAGGAGAGGGAAGAGAAATATGTGAGAGCAGAGAGGAGAGAGACAATGGGAGAGAGAAGTGGAGTGAGGAGAGAGTATAGATAATCGAGAGAATTCGGGAGAATCGAGAGGACAAGGAGAGAGGGAAAGGGAGAGAAGAGAGAGGAGAGGAAAGAGAAGAAGGGAGAAGGGAGAGAGTAGAAAGGAGAAGAGAGAGAGCGGAAAACAGCTGCTGCTGCGTGCATACGAGTTAAAAATATTTGAAGTCAGGAAGGATGTTTTGGGAAAAAATAGCGGAGAATGACCAGATTCAGATGCAAGGCTAGAGACATGCCTGTACCGGTAGACACATTTTCGACCAATAGTCTTAATTGATTGGTAAGCTACTCGTGATTGTGCATGATTTCAATAACTCATTCACGTCTTCAATATACACGGCCTTTTGCGATCTAGTTTGCCGACTCATATATCACCCGTATGTTTACACAATGCTGGATGAGTATTGTCATTTTGCGCATAGAAATTAAGCTGCCCTTTAAGTGTTTTATGATCTCCATAGAGAGCAGATGTGCTTGACAAAACAGTTGCTTAGTAACTGCACAAAAATATGCGTACTAGTTTCGATAACAATCTCAGCTATAGCTATCTTTCCCAACTCCTCCATCTGCGCCTGTACCTCATCGCAAAGTCGTTATTTTTTAGTTTGAGAGACCCGTACACATTGCTTGTCTCAAAACCCACCGGCAGTAAAGCATAGAATGCTACAACAACAGCACAGAACCTGGAATAAAAAATGCATTCGCTGGCTCATGCAGCTGTCAACTAATTTAATCCGCGAGTGGCAACTTCCAGAAGCACATATGCCCAGTGATTCGTTTGCTTTCGATTTGTTTCGAAACTGCGGGGTCAATTCGAAAATAAAAAACTTATTTAATTGCTACCCTAACTGTAACCACATAATATTCAAATTATCTATCAAGCTGAATCTCAAATAGCTGTAGTTGCTGAGTCAACCTCGGTCTGGCTGTCTGGACAAACTGCCAGGAATTAACGGAATCTGTACTACTCAAGCATGTAGAATCAACTCAATCTTACTCAGTCTCTCACCCATTCTCACTCTGCACTCTGTCACTCATTCTCATTCTGCACTCACTCACTCTCTCACCCATTCTCACTCTGCACTCTGTCACTCATTCTCATTCTGCACTCACTCACTCTCTCACTCATTCTCACTCTGAACTCTCTCACTCATTCTCCCTCTGCACTCTCTCACTCATTCTCACTCACTCACTCACTCTCTCACTCATTCTCACTCTGCACTCTCTCACTCATTCTCACTCTGCACTCTGTTACTCATTCTCACTCTGCACTCTCTCACTCATTCTCACCCACTCACTCACTCTCTCACTCATTCTCACTCTGCACTCTCTCACTCATTCTCCCTCTGCACTCTCTCACCAATTCTCACTCACTCACTCACTCTCTCACTCATTCTCACTCTGCACTCTCTCACCAATTCTCACTCTGCACTCTCTCACTCATTCTCACTCTGCACTCTCTCACTCATTCTCACTCTGCACTCTCTCACCAATTCTCACTCTGCACTCTCTCACCAATTCTCACTCTCTCACTCATTCTCACTCTGCACTCTCTCACTCATTCTCCCTCTGCACTCTCTCACTCATTCTCACTCTGCACTCTCTCACCAATTCTCACTCTGCACTCTCTCACCAATTCTCACTCTCTCACTCATTCTCTCACTCATTCTCACTCTGCACTCTCTCACTCATTCTCACTCTGCACTCTCTCACTCATTCTCACTCTGCACTCTCTCACTCATTCTCACTCTGCACTCTCTCACCAATTCTCACTCTGCACTCTCTCACCAATTCTCACTCACTCACTCACTCTCTCACTCATTCTCACTCTGCACTCTCTCACTCATTCTCACTCTGCACTCTCTCACTCATTCTCACTCTGCACTCTCTCACTCATTCTCACTCTGCACTCTCTCACCAATTCTCACTCTCTCACTCATTCTCACTCTGCACTCTCTCACTCATTCTCACTCTGCACTCTCTCACTCATTCTCACTCTGCACTCTCTCACCAATTCTCACTCTCTCACTGATTCTCACTCTGCACTCTTTCACTCATTCTCACTCACTCACTCACTCTCTCACTCATTCTCACTCTGCACTCTCTCACCAATTCTCACTCACTCACTCACTCTCTCACCAATTCTCACTCTGCACTCTCACACTCATTCTCACTCTGCACTCTCTCACTCATTCTCACTCTGCACTCTCTCACTCATCACTCTCTCACTCATTCTCACTCTGCACTCTCTCACTCATTCTCACTCTGCACTCTCACCAATTCTCTCACCCATTCTTGTGACTCGTACAAATTAGTAATACTTCTACACTGCACTCATATAACTGTCACATAAAAACAGATTATCGCACTCTCTCACCGCCGACCAGTTATTCAATTTTTATGTACAGATATTACTCGACTTTTCACTCTCCTGAAATGAACCGCGCAGGGATAAACTGCTCTTCCAGTTATCAGTTTCTGTACGTTCGAACATTTCAAGTTTGGCCTCGCAAAAGTGTTTTGTTTTGAAAATTAATTTCTGACCTACTCAGCGAGCTATACATGCACGTTTGTACATGTATGTATTGAATGTACATACCCTATCTCCTTTATTCATTGATGTCTTTCATTTCAACTTTAACTGTATTTGATAAAATAAAACCGCAAGACAAGGAACGACAACGATTTTTTATAAAGAAGTTTTAGCGATTGATTTATTGTAGATATAGTAGCTGGTATATAATAAATAAATAATTATAATATTGAGAGTATTGCGAAATTCACAAATGAGCAAGAAAATATGCAAGAAAAAATAACAGAACTTCCCGCTTAGAGACTGTTGTACTGCTTGTACACAAGAGTCACAACTGGTTTAAACCAACTTTTCTATTAATAAGGAGTTACTTCCAGGAGTACATGTTAACAACACAAATACCAGTATATGTGCATGTAAATGAAATTTATTTATTTTCAAAAGAAGTCGCGAAAACATTTTTGCATATGCATAGAAAATCATAAAGTTGCAAGCAATAAATACATTGTTCTTCTCAATTGCCAGAATAAAAACGCCAGTATAGAGCTCACGAAAGAAATAAATCACTGCTGCACAAGATTCACACCAATGTGTCCGAATCGCGGGATGTGGCCGAGGCGGGAGCAGTCTTGTAGAAATTCTCTTAGCGATAGCTGTCCGGCGTCATGGCGTGCCCAGTACCGCTCCACTTTCTCCTGCATATCCCGGTACTTCACTTTGTGCTGACGCTCTTGGACACCTTGCTGAACCAGGGCAAGCTGAAGTGGCACGAGAGTCGCCTCCCTGTGCAACAGGTCGATTAGTGGATATAAGGAAAGCTGCACTCTATCTGATCTCTCCCTGAGGCGCCTGTGCAGCCCTCGACTGCACGCGAAGGCGTATTCAGCATGCCAGTGAAGTATGAGACAGACTAGGCCTACGAGCTAAGGTCTGCGATGCTTCACGCCTGCCCCTATCTTTAGCACGTCAAGGCTGGTGGGAGGTCTGCACCCTCTATTTGCTTCTGGCAGCTGCAGACCCCCCCCCCCACGCTGTCTCGCAAGTCGACCCAGTGGTACTCGTCCCCGCGTGTGTTCAAGGCAGACCCTAGGGCTGCTGGACAGACTGGGCTCCGGCGCTGGGGACCCATCCAGTGGCTTCGGCCGAATTTGGGCATGCGGGTCTGGCTTGCCAGCCTGCAGGCCGTGGTACTGCTTAACGTACCCTCTAATGCCTAAGGTGTTTGACCGTGCCGATGGGCTGGAAGGCCGGGGAGTAGTCCGGTCGCTAGCGGTCCTTTTTTCAAACCGGTTGGCTTGAGGTGTCGGCCAGTCGGGTTACTCAACTCGCGTAACGAGTAGCCCTCCCCCGCTTTCAGCTATGGCCACTAACGCCACCATCTCAAAAGAAACTGACCCGGTCGCCTCTGGCTCACCGGGATCAGCCGCTCCGGTAGCTACCACTGGTAGCACCAACGCCCAACCTGGTCCAACAGGGCCAGCTGACGCTGCCGTCGAGCACCCTGGCCGCCAGGCTAGCCGACCGCGCACGGCCGAGTCCCGACGGCAGCGAAATATCCGCCGCAACCGTAAGCGGCAGGAGAAGCGGGCTGCTGCTGCGTCCGCGGAGGGCGGGCAAGCCGCGGTGAGGCCTTCGGAAGCCACCGCAGCGGGGAGGCCCTCTGGAGAGTCCGGTGGCACTGCTGGGCCGTCAGGAACCGCCGTGTCCTCGGACTCTCAGGGGGGCAATCCTGCCGGCCTACCGCTTTCCAAGGACAAAGCGGCCCCGCTCAAGACCTCCGAATCCTACGCCTCCAAGGTCAAGCAGCCGCTGCAACCCGCCATGATGATCCTCGGCGGGGATTTCGACCTGACGCCCGAGCAGCTCGACGTCGCGTGGCGTACCATCGACGAGGGCTTCCTAAACCTAACCCTGGAGGGCGTCTTCGTGGACATCGTCAAGTCCACCAAGGCGAACGGGTGCATCCTACTGTGGTGCAAATCCGAGGAGAGCACCCAGCTCCTGCGAGATCAACTGCCCAAGTGCGACTGGCACAGCGACCTGGGCCAGCTGACCTTCGCCCTGGAGAGCGAGCGGCCGAAGAACATCCGCCATATGATTTGGGTCCCGGCCGACAGTGCAATCAAGTCCGGGGAGCAGCTGCGGCAGCTCCTGCTCAAGCGGCACCCGGATCTCGACGTCAGTGGTCTTGTGTACCACAACACGGTCCGCAAGGGCACGACCGGGGCCACCGTCATCCTCGGCCTGACGGAGGGATGGGCCAAGCGGCTACCGCATGGCTCAAACCTCCACCTTGGTCTCCATCAACTGACCATCCTCCGCTGTGAGGAGGGCAAGGTGGAGACCAAGAACGACGGGAAGCGCGCCGCTCCCGGAGCTGGGGCTCAGGCTCCGCCGGCCAAACGGCAGCAGCAACCCGATCCCGAGCCTAACAAGCCTAACAAGACTCGCGCTGCTGAGTCCGCCTCGCGCGGGCGTAGACCCGCCCGCAGTAACCGGCGGTCCGGGCTAATCCAGCGCGCACTTGACGAAGCTCAGTCTCTGAGACTTCGCCTCGAGCGGACTCGTGCCGCTCGCAAAAACACTGAAAGCCAGCTGAGGGAACTGGACGACGGCATGGCTCAGCCTTCCAACTGGTGGGATTACTCTCTGATCACAGAGATCAGATCCTCTCTAGAGATCAGATCTAGCGTCCCTCTCTGATCACAAGTTCATCTCCTTCACGCTGGCCAGCGCCCGAAACGCAGGCCAGCTTTACTGGAAACGGAATGCTAGGAATACCGATTGGACCGCCTTCAGGCTTGACGTGGAGGAGACCTATCGTTGCACTAGCACTCCAGTCTCCATCAAAACCTGCGAGGAAGCAGATGAATTTGCGGCCGTACTTACGGACTCGCTCACTGCTGCCTTCGAAGCCTCATGCCCACTAAAGGCATATAAAGGCAAACAGTCGGCCCCATGGTGGAACCCGCAGCTTGCGACCTCCGTCGCAGAGCCAAAAGACTTCACCGTAGGCCCAAAAAACTAAAAATCCGGCCGACCAAACCGCCTACCTGAACTCAATCCACGAGTTCAAGAGGCAGGTTAGGAACGCCAAAACCAATAAGTGGCGCGAATACTGTGGGGAACTTGAGGGCTCCCGCCCCACCTCCAGAATCGTTAAAGCCCTCACTCTGGACAAAATGTCCAAACTCTCCTCAGTAAAGAAAGCCAACGGCTCGCTCACTGAGAACCCAGGAGAAACGCTGGAGGCGATGCTAACAGCGTTTTTCTCGTGCGAGCCAGCCAGGCCCGACCCCCCCCCCTGATCATTCAGTGGGTGGACACGTACTGGCTGACTCAATCATTACGGAGGACCGCGTTGCTAAAGCAGTCTCCTCCTTCAAACCCTTCAAATCCCCAGGACCGGACGGCATTGTGCCAGCTTTCCTGCGAGAGGCGGTGAAATGCACCGGTTTCCTGCGGAACCTTTGCCGGCTTCTGAAAGTTTGCATTGCTCTCGGCTTTGTTCCGAAACCCTGGACCGAGGCCAAGGTGGTTTTTATCCCCAAGCCCGGCCGACCGGACTACCGGTCCATTAAATCCTTCAGACCAATCAGCCTCACCTCCTCACTGGTGAAGCTGTTAGAGAGACTGGTGCTCTGGCGCCTCCTCTCTGTGGAACTGAAGAACAAGCCGCTCAGTGAGAACCAGCATGCCTTTCGGGCAGGCCGGTCCACGGAGAGTGCGCTTCATGTCTTGGTCGACATGCTGGAGAAAGCCGTTCTTGGTAATGGCTACGCTCTCGCTGTCTTCCTCGACATTGTTGGAGCCTTCGATAATGTCCTCTTTGAGGCTTTCGACAGAGCTCTACGTGCTAGAGGAACCCACTCGCACCTCACCCGGTGGATCATGTATATGATCAGCCACCGCACTGCCACCGCACACCTGCTGGGCCACCAGGGCGGTGTCCTTTCTCCAGTTCTCTGGAACATGGTCATCGATGAGCTCCTTCAGGACAGCCATCTTGACCCCATCCTTAAGGTCGGTTACGCCGATGATGTTACAGCCGTAGCATCCAGACCGTCACCCAAACCCTTAGGGATCTTCTGCAAAACTTCATTCGCTCTGCTGAACAATGGGCGGACAGGTGCGGCCTCAGACTCTCCGAGACCAAAACTGTCGCGATCATGTTCACTAGCAGGGTTAAATGGCGTATTCGCCCACTAAAACTTTACGGGGTGAAAATCCCATCCTGCAAGCAAACCAAGTGTCTCGGCGTTACGCTGGACCACCGGCTGAGCTGGTCCACCCACGTTCAGGCCAAAACCAAAAAAGCCCTCGCGATTCTTGCGCAGCTGCGCAGAGCCGTTGGCACCACCTGGGGCCTCACCCGAAACGGCTCTGGTGGATCTACACCGCAATGGTCCGACCGGCCGTTACTTACGCCGGTCTAATCTGGACCTGCGCTTTGCAGATTAAAACTTGCTACGAAGCCCTTAAAAAGGTGCAGGGACGCGCGTGCCGCATGATTCTGAATGCCCCGCTCTCTGCTCCCTTTGACGGCCTCAACGCCTTTCTCTGCCCCCCCCTTCTGGACATCTTTGTCCGTCGCGAGGCTGCTAAAACCACCCGCCGGCTAATCGAGGGTGGCGTTAGCTTCAAGCCACAAAGAGCGATGGCGAAGCGCAAGCTCCGGCCGCACTCTGACCTGTGCCTTAAAGTTCTGGAGGAGAGCGGGAGTACGGCTGTTCTTTCGGACGCTGAGCCGCGCTCCCTCAATCTCTACCAACGCTTCAAGGTCACTATCCCCTCCAGGGAGAACGCCAACGACAGCTGGGCCCCTCAGGAGGTTCACTGCTTCACTGACGGATCCTCCAAAGACGGTTTATCCGGCTTTGGAGTCTGTATCCTTATCAACGGCCGCGTGATCTCTACTCACGCCCAACACACTGACAGACTCTCTAGCGTCTTCCAGAACGAAGTCCTTGCCATCAGCTCCTGTGCAGCTGAGCTCCACTGCAGGGACTTCAAGGACAGAAGAATCTTCTTCGACTCTGACAGCCAAGCCGCTTTGCAGGCCCTGTGTCACACCACTACGAACTCCCGAACAGTCCGTGACTGTATCGGGCAGCTCAACAAGCTGGCTTGGAGGAACACCGCCCGGCTTACGTGGATCCCAGGACACGCTGGGTTCAAAGTTAACGAGCTCGCAAAGGCGGTAGTTCTGGCTCGCTCCTTGGCCCCGTGCCCCTGGCCCCCATCCCCGCCACGGTCATTAATCGTGAGATGAATGACTGGGCGGACATCCTGCACTTACGCATATGGGGTGGCATTTCAACTGCCGCCAGTCCCGTGCTGCAGTGCCCAATCCATCCCTCAAGCTGCATAGAATCCTTTTGAATCAAAATCGAAAAGATATCCGCGCTCTCACTATGACCTTCACAGGTCACGGTTGCTTTGCCAGGCACTGCTTCCTCCGAAGTGTTCGCCCGAGTGAACTCTGCCCCTTTGCAGCCTCGAGAACGAAGATGCCAAGCACTTCGTCTGCTACTGCCCGGCCTTCAACCGAGACCAGCCACCTCGGGCCCAACCCGTCCCTGGACGACGTTTGCCGGCCCGAGAACATCCCACGGCTCATCCAGTTCCTCCAGGCTACCAAACGAGCCTCTGTCTTCCCCACCGAAGACAACGCTACAGACAGGACCGGCAGACCTCCCTGACCGGCCCCGCGCCCTAGCCTTTGCGGGTCTTTCAGGGATTAGCGAAATGGGCGACGCTCGCCTCCCCGCTGCGTCTTCGGACCGCCCTGCAGCGGAACTTAGTGCATATCCACATGAATGCTGTATCCTGCATTATTAGCATCTTGTAGTCTTTTTTCGACACACCTGTTCCGCAGCAGCGATGTTGCCATTTCTTGCAGACGTCACACGAAATGGCTTCATCATCATTGCGCACTGTTTTTGAGCACGCAACACACAATTGATTCTTGCACTTTCGCGGTCTACGTTTATCCGGCATTGTAAAGAAATACGTTATGCGTACTGTATAAGGGTGTTGCGTGGAGAATTTTCTAATTCATGGCAAAAGAATATGTTCTTGAAAGTTTTATAAAATTTTTAATATCTAAAAGATTCGGTGTCTATTCGACTATTTTTTTCTGATTGGTAGATGTGAAAGGCCGGATACCAATTTCTGGTTTATTTTTTGTGCATAATTGTTATCTACGTTAAAAGCATCCCCCATATATTTCACTGATTGATTGATGACGAAGTATCCAGCATAACTAAATATTTGGTCACTTCGTCATATTATTTTTCAAAGCTACTTTGCTCCTGGTCACTTCGTCATCCGGTATGACGAAATGGAATATGACTATCTGACCAGTGACCATTTTCGCGACTTTTCAATATTGTTAATTTAAGTTCTTTATCGATGAGCTGTTATCAGCGTTCAAAACGCTGATATGCTATTACAAACTTACCATAGATATTTAATGTTAGACCCACGCATTTGCCAGCACTAAAACAGCCACGCAGACCACGCAGTGCCCTCTCTGTGTTAATTCATCTAACTAGCTATCTATGCAAAAAAGCAAATAAGATGGGTGGGCGGAAAAATATCACGCCACCACCCCAACACTGCCCCCGAGCACAATGCCGAGCGTTATAAATACAATTGCAATTGAAAGAGCCGAGGCTCTCCACTGCCGAGTTGAGTAAAGTTTAAGCAGAGGGGTAGCAGGCAGGGTAGTAGCAGGTTACACGCCGGCAGAGGGGTAGCAGGCGTGTAAGGTAGTTGGCGTGAGAGGCCTTCAGAGACTACCGATAAACGACCTGTTACAGGTGGTTCCCTGACCGGAAGTCGAACCCGGGCCGCCTGGGTGAGAGCCAGGAATCCTGCGATATTTAATGCTTTACTGATGCTTGGATGTACCGAATTTATAACCGTATTTATAACAAATAAAAACAGAACTGAAGAGAACACATTGTCATTAAAGGTTGACGTGAAATCCACGGAATTACATGGCTTACTAAGCAGGCAGGCCCTGATACCGCCGGCGTAGAAGACAGATTAGGAGCAGTAGAAGCGCGACAAACAGTAGGAGGCCACCGCCCCCCACCCCGCTCAGCCAACCGCGAAGAGCGCGCAGCCCGCCATCCTGAACCGCCGACCGAGCCTCCAGATTGAGTAGCCAGCGTTCTAAACCAATAGAGCGATCTTCCATGGCCCGTAATCGCTGCTCCAGCTCACAACAAGACGCACTATCTTCCGCACAGTAAACTCAGACATGATGAGATTAGATAGTATCTACGGCGCAGAAATCGGCCGAATAGTCAAATTGTGGGGGCACGCTTCCATGCGCCGCGTTTTGAAAGGAATCGAAAGATTAGGAAGGAAAGGACCCCTTCGTCAGACGCGGCACGGCTCCGAACCCAGCTTCTAAAAACCCCACCCCTCACGTCCCGCCGCACTCGCCACACCATGTACGCAGAGGATAGAACCAATGTAAAGTAGGCCCACTAAGGAGGATAGGCAGATGAGAACACACGCCAAACCCCCAGACGTGATAATCAATGAATACTCTCGCTTATTTCTTTCCAGCACACACTCAGCACAAAGATGGCCGCCTACACACCAGAAAAGGCTTACACCCGGCGACCTGACCAGGCTTTTGTGGACGTAGACCTCCACTTTCGGAAGTGCGTCAAGAAAGACGCACAAACACAGGTCGCCGAGTGCGATATCGATGGCGACCACTCCGTGGCTACACAAACGGCCGCCGACTATAACGACTGGGGGGTGATCCTGGCCCCCAGAAAGACTCCATGGGACGGGGGCCCATATGAGGCGGCCGCCACCATTAGGCCATGGCCCTCACCACAGGGCTACCGCCTATATCTATGGAAGATAGGCAACGGCCCGGTCAAGGACGAATACTACTAAACGGCCTCGGCGCAACATACGAGCTATATAAAACAAACTATACGCTTGAAACTTTTGCTTGAAGTATAATCCATCCTCTGACACAATCACTTATCTACCTCTGCTAGCACATCCTCTTCTATCCCTAATACAACGTTTACTACCTTTTGCAGATTTCTAACGTCTTATATTTGATGAAATACGCACCGACAACGCGATTTAGTTCTAGCATAGAGGACCCAAATCCTTGTTATCACAAGGATTTCGAAAAAAAGGGGAATCATATAAGAGTTAGACATCTGAAGTTTTAACCCTAAGTTAGAAGATAGGTAGAAATTTATGAAAGGCCCAGCCGCAGTGAAGGCCGAGGCAGAAAAAACACAATGGAACCCCTAGATAGCTATTAGAAGGGCAAACAGAAGCAGTTCTAAGATAATTAATCAATTGTCAAGTCAATTTGAATAGCCGAATCTAATAAAGCCCCTTTCCATTCCAGTCAGTAGCGTCACCCTGCCGCAGGAACAATGGCACTCAAACCGGCTGGGAAAAGCAAACTGAGCAGCGACCTGACTTAAAGAACGACGCGGCACGCAGCAGAATCTGGCGCACCCTGAGGGAGAAAACGTGAGGCCCACCTACAGATTCCTACCCAACCTGAAGCGGCCCAAGAAGGCGAGATCAACCCCAAACAGCTTGACAACCGAGAGCTGAGAGAGAGACTGTTTAATCATCCATGGACAGAGTTAAGAGACGGAAAATTAAGCTCTTTTTCTATAATCGTTCTACGAGCGTATCCCAAATTTTATCCAACTCAACACATAGATTTGCAAAACCCTGAATAATCTCTAACCCTCGCACTTAGCAGCCTACTAGAACTAACTAAATTCGTGTACAACTAGGGGACTGAGTCCCAGAATTTTATTGCTTAAAATTAATCCCCCGCCTTTGCTAACCACGCGAAGACACCCCACCGACGGCGGGGGGGTCAAAATTGCCAATCGGTATAAAATAGACGCCAATCTCAAACTGGAGCGGCGCTTCGTTTTTTCCTGCGCAGTTTTCAGATCTCAACTCGCTTCTTTTGTATTGATCTCTGGACTATCCAGTTGGCTCAAATTCAAGTCTTCAACCCAATTATTTGCCTTAAAGTTACGCAGAGCGAAATACTCGTGAGATTCAAATTCAGCCTAGATACTAGGAGATCCCGTCAGTTTATACGGTTTTCTCTGGCGGCCTGATAAAGGATATAAAGAGCTGTTTATAGAACCCTAGACCGCGCGCTAGACCTATATTATCGAAAGTGATCGAGAATACAACAAAAGGCCCCAGAGACAAACGCGTATAAGCTGCCAAAAGTGACAGAGACCAAGTTTTACGTTTACCCGGTCTTACTGTATTTTACAGTAGTAGAAGTCGAATATTCCATAAAGAATTAAGATTACCAATGCTTTTAAACCCACTGACGATTAGATCACGAAAAAAGTATAACTACGCTATTCAAAGCAAATCAACCGATCAATAAGATTGCTGCAATAGCTGTCCACCCAAAATTGACACCCCTAGCTAATCAATAAAGCATGTCAGAATAATCATGTTAAATATCGTAATCCTGCTAAAATAGTTCCCCCCGGGGTTCGCTATGTACATGTACATGTATTATTTTGCTTTAAAGACCTTTAAATTAAGTTACAAAGTGTGTAGTTGCGCGCTAAGTGTTAGATTTGAAATTATCTACAACGCTGAAACGTGAACCCTGACCACCTTGCAGGAGCGGCAGCTGGATGCTGCGCACGCTGGTCTTTTGAGCGCTTGCTACACTTGCTAGCTTGCCACGATCGCAGCACCACTTTACTTTATACATATTTATACAACAATACTCTAGCTTAGCCTATCTGTTACAAAATATGTGGTCTAATAAGGTTCCTATTTTTTTCTTTAATGCTTATAAATTTTCGTGACATCTAGGTATAGAAATAGTCTATTTTGTTTTATTTTGCGTTTGTTTCAAACCACCGTCTTTCTAGAACAAAATGAAGCTGGTTGTGTCTGCAAGTCATTGTCGTACTATTTTCTAATATGTGGGTCACGAAATAGAACCACAGCACCCCTGTTGTACCAATTTGTCCTTTTAATTGCCTCGTTTTGCTTTTAAAGTTGTCCTTGTAATTTGTGTTCATTGACATTGATTATGAAACTGAACATGCTATGTTATGTGGTCGTATGCCATTGCCACATCACATGTCATGACCTTGGCTACGCTACTCCACTGGGCTTGTTTCAAAATGGTTAAAAACGATAAATGTAGTTAAGTTAGCTAGGCTAGACCTAGCTTAGAGATACTAAGAGTAGATAATAATCTCAATTAAGAACTAGGTCATAGACTCATACTGTCATAGGTAGGTCTACATCGTCCATCTAGGCCTAAAATAGGTAGACGAAATGACTGCACACTGGCAGCATAGGCCTAGTAGTAGAAATCACTAGTAGGCGTTGACATATAGAAAGAGCCTATTGGCTATTGGATATATATAACAACTTTTTGTCGGTTTAATTACATTTTTTTAAAGTAAAAGTGCCATGAATGAAGCCTTGCCCTTGGCTTTGGTATTTATCAACTATCAAGTATCAACTAGGCGGGCTAATTATTATTAAATATTTTGTGTTTATAAAAATTGTTTAGGCCTTTTATATGGCCTAGGATAAATTTGTCACAAGCAAATTTGTTATAGAGTTGAGCATAGAACATAAGATTGGTCAGATTCACCAACTTATTAATTATTTATAGTATTCATACAAGCATACAAATATTAGAGATTTAGTATATTTAGATTGGTGTAGGACCAAGACCGCCACACACCAAGACTGCCACACTTGGGGGAGATAGGAGGGAGGAATTTGGCTCACCATGTTATTGGATAGGGCTGAGGAGGGGTGAGATGGGGAGAGCCAGCAAGACAAGGCCACGAGAGAGGAACTGGTAAGCAGGCTAGCCTGGCTAGGTAGGTGAGTGAGCCAGGCTTTTTTCATTTAATTTGAATTGTTAAAATTGTCCTGGTTGACTTGCAATCATTTTGGGCCACTTATTCATCTTATTAGTGACCAATCTTAGGACACTTCCTCCTCATCTAACTCCACAACCCATCATAACCAATAGCAATGCTGGAAGATTGGTAGCTTCCCCTCAATTCCAATAGTCAGTAAGAGCTGTGGTGGTCTTGGTATGTGGCGGTCTTGGTCATGCGCCTTCATATTGATAGCTCTTTTTGATACTTGTGCTTTGTGGTAAGCCTACCTAGCATTTTGTTATCCAATTTGCTTTTTGGTACCAAAATTATCAATTAAAAACAGATAAAAATATAATTAGGTAGTAGGCCTTGGCCTAATCTAAAAATGCTTAACAGTAGTTTTGCTTTAAATAACTTATTGTATTGTAATTCATACTTAAAATCCATAGTCCAGAAGGTGGCCTTAATACTGGAATTTTCTAGCATATTTTTGGTCTTGCTGACAATCTTGGCATACATTTAGTATATAGAATTTTCTATTTCAACAGTAAGTGTACATAGTTGGCATACAAAAAAATAGCCAAGTTCAAGGCTAATGTAATTGTGTAGCTATTTAAATATCAACCAACGTCAAAAGCTCTTTAAAAATAATCAAAAACTAAAATAGAAAATAATAACACAATTACGAGAAACTCAAAATTAAAACCAAGAATATCAGTTTTAAAAAAACAGCCATTTTAAAGTTTAGTAAAAGTTTTAAATTCTTAAAAATGTATATGCTTTGAAAAAATGGCGTATAAAATTTTAGTCTTGGTGTAAAAAATTTATAAAAAAACAATTTTATTCACTAAACAATTTTATTCACTAAACAATTTTAGTCTTGGTGTAAAAAAAATAAAGGTAAACATAAAATGGAGTAAAATCATATAAAATTAGGATTTGAGGCAAAAATTTGATATTGTTGGCTGGGGTGCTGCACAGAATTTCAGGCAATATCTGTCTGACTCTAAAACATGTATTGGCAAACTCTGGCCTCTGCATTGGCTTCTCTCTCTATGTCCTTTGGATCCTTTGAAACTTCTATCTTCTCTTCTATTTCCTTTCTTTTCTATTCTCTTATCTTTTCTTTTTTCCTCTTTCTCCTCTCCTTTCTTCTCTTGTATCTTTTCTCTTATCCCCTATCTTGTCTCTCCTCTCTTTTTAAATTGTATATTCTTTCTTCTTTCTATTCTCATCTACCCTTGGCCATGAGCTGGATTCTTTATCTGGCCTTTGAGGTAAAAGTCTGCCCATCCCTGCTTGGAAAGCCAGTTTGTGGGACATAGTACTATCATAGTTGTTCTTATGCTTTATATGAATTTATATGAATTTAAATTTTGAATCTTTATTTTAGCCTCTTCTACCCAACTATAACCAGTGGTGGCTCCAGAATTTTTAAAGTAGGGGTAGTCCTGGGCAGATTGGTCCAACTTTTTGGGTTGGCCCATAATAAGCCCTAAATAAGCCTAAAATTGCAATATTCTCCCTTATATGCAAGTTTAGCCACAGGAAAAAAGGGGGTGGTTGCTCCCTTCCTCCCTCTGGATCTGCCACTGACTTTGATATGGACATGGCATTGAAAATCTATGTTAATGCTTGAGTCCTAAATTCCATCAACTTAAAAGTTCTCCTCATTTTAAAACTGGCAACATTAAGTTATTTTTATTACCCTACTCCCATCAAATCAACAGCCCCAAGCCCAATGATCTTTCAAGTCTTAGTTGAGTTGTATTACTAGATACAAGAACTAGAAATGGGAAATATATGTTCCTGTAACCATATCTGTATTCATATACTTTGCCAAAAAACCTCTATATCTGTAACTTCCCATAGCCATATCTGTAGCTATGGTGGAACTCTAATTTTGATCATTGAATACTACATGAGTTGAATCAATGCAATGGTTTTTACAGTCTATCTAATAGTATATAGCTAATAGAATTTAATAAAATGAGAGATTTTCTAAAATTAAAAAGTGGATTAAATTAATGAAAAGAATAACACTTTCATTAGATAAAGACAGAAGTGTTGTAAAGTATTTATTATATTTTTTATGAAAAATTTTTGTATTTACACTAAGCTATGGTACTAAAATACCAGGTACCAAAAAAGCACAGGCACCAAAAAGCATGGAAACTTTTATATTGATATGTTGTAGGGGAAAAGTTCTGCCCCCTAATGACATTCTCACTGTTTCCTAATGAAGCCACCAAAGTTATGCTAGGGCTAACTTTTGTCTTGTCAAATTACCTTAAGTTGTCATAAGGCTCCTAATATTCCTATTACTTATATGCTTTTACTAATGTTTCATGTATACAAATATTACTGGTAGTGTATGAATGTACTTATTGATAGTATATGTACTTATCTACTAGTAGCAAGTAGCATATGTACTATTTCTTGGCCTGTGTGGTCTATTGACACTAAACCCAATTTCTATACTTCTAATTACTCTTTCTAAAGTGGAATTCTCTCAGTCCAAGGCATTCCCGGGATCAGAGGGTCACAGCTTCTAGGTGTTTTATTGCTCTGAGGCAATTTTACTGCTCTATGGCAATATTCCTTATACTACACTACTGAGTAATTCTTGCTTTCAGTGGTTCTTAATGCTTCCAAATTGGGGCTATTAATCCTTTAGAAATTTAATATTATTAGAATATTACTGGTATTTTGGGACATAACATTTAAACAAAAAGTTTGTTTTCTAGTGTAAATTTGAATGTAGCCTATTCTAAGAAAAGTAATCATAGAAAATGAATATTAAAAAGAATATACTATACTATTAACAGAGCATACAGATATTGCTAGAAAAAGGAGGCACTATCACATATATATGCTATTTTTTACCTATATTTTTTATTGTTATCATTAGTATTGTTTTTATATTTTATATGTAATGCAAATTGCAAAGTCTATTCAATTATTAAAAAGATAGAATTGAAAATTTTGTTTAATACAAAAGCCAAATTGGCAAATAAACTAGGCATGTATTAAATAATCTATTGTCCATGAAATATATAAAGTTTGAAATACAATTAAAATAGTAATTTTTAATAGGCCTAGACTCTATAACAAATCATGCATATATTGATAATGGCTTTGACTACAATAAATACCAATAACACAGAATACTTGTTTGACTTTTTAGATGATTTTCTATTTTTGACAAAATGATTAAAGTTAAACAAAGAACATTGGTTTAATAGCACTTGGCTTAGAACTTTAAAGTAAGTAAATTGTCTATAATATCATATGATTATTTACTTTATGTGATAACATCTAAAGCTAATTTTTATGATGCCTATTAAATTATTGAGAGGCAACAGTTTAAATAAATAATAATATATCAGCAATGACATATTATTGTCAAAATGATACATTATCTTTGTAGGAAAAAACTTGTTGTCTATGGCAAGGGATAGCTTACCTTATCTATATCTGATGCCCTTCTTACTAAATTGTGGGCTATGTAGAAAAAATTTGAAAAATCAGCATCTTATGACTTATATATAAATCTAGATGATGAATTTATAGATGATGAAATATATATTTGATCTATATCTACAAAATTTGTCTGGATACCTTATCAAGTTTGCAAGAATGTAAGGAAAGGATATTCTTAGGTGCTTAACTACATAGGATCATGGCAATATAAATTTTGTTAACATTACTATATATTTTTATTACTTTTAAATTATAGAATAGGATTTTTGCAATTTGAATATTAGAATCCTTCAATTTAGGAATGTTCAAACTTGACAATTGATTTCCTTATTTATGTATCTGACTATCAATAAAGATCTCTATTTATTCCAATAGCAATAAAGATAGAAGCATTTATCATTTTTCTACTAGGCAGGGTCCAAGCCAAGGCTTTAATATTTATGAAGTATTCAGGAAAGAAAGTTGATAGGAAAAGACAAAAAAGGTCATTTATTATTGCACATACATGTAAAGCCCCAAATTACACTAGCTAAAATGCAGCTTACTTTTGTTACTTACTTAAACAGAGTAAAAAGCATCAGAAAGTCTTTATTAAGTCCAATTAAATGGATTCAAAGTGTCTTAGGCTTGAAGGTATCATAGCTTTGCTTGAGTTTACCAAGCAGCATAAATTTGAATTGTATTGATTTTTATTATTAACTATTATGCTATCTCCAAAGTTCGTTCAATTTAAAAAATGGCTCTTAATATTTTAGTTTTACATTTGCCCAGTGAGAAAAATGCGATGTTTTACATTTTTTAAAAACTAGTATCGGAAGTTGGAAACTTGAGATAAACTTAAAATCGAAATACTAGTATCAGCATTGTAAGCAGAGGGCAGCAGCCCCCCCTTCTGCAGTGGTCCTGGGAGGTCAAGGTGGTCAGCGGTCCCTCCCTAGTAAAGTTCGATTCTTGTGTGATGCCAAATGGCGGGCTTAGACTTTCTCTTTTTGCGTAAAGCACTGCAGCTGTACAATATTTTAAATGAACAATAGCTTCAGCTGTGAAGCGGCTCAATCTGCGATGCGCAACGAACCGACAGCAGCCGCGGCAGTGCCCAACTCTGCCTCATTGGCAGCCGCTGTTGGCATACGGAGGCGCTGGGCCATCGAATTCTCGTTGCTTCATCATCGCTCGCCAGCTTCCCAGTCGCGTCATTACGATTCGCTGAGCACGGCGACTGCTCAGCTGGCCGCCCCGGCCGGCTACATGGACCGGCCACCACCTCTGGCCGGCGGCCGGGAGCCGGACGGCGCCCTCATCAGCAAGAGAGGCTGGGACGCGGCCCTCGGCCCGCTGAAACAGTTGCCAATGAATCTGTTCATCATGTGGATGGCTGGGAATTCCGTATCGATATTCCCCATCATGATGGTGCTGATGCTGTTCATGCGCCCCATCCAGGCCGTGTTCGCCATGCAGGCCACCTTCGCCCAGATCGAGGGCGGGCAGGCCTGCCTGCAGCGCTTCGTCTACCTGATTGGCAACCTGGCCGTGCTGGCGCTAGCGGTGTACAAGTGCCACACAATGGGCCTGCTGCCTACCTACGAGTCCGACTGGTTGTCCTTTGTTGACAGTCCCCGCCGGACGGAGGTGTCCGGTGGCGGCTTCCTGCTCTAGCGAACCGCTCATTTCAGTGGACACTCACTGTTCTGGCCTGGGAAAGTTACTAAAAAGACTTGGGATTTCCATATATGTTAAATGCAGCTGTTAGTTGCCATCAGTGTTTTGCTGCCGCACTCGAACGGTGGGCACACGCCTGACCCGTTGAGAACGATACCGTGAGTGCACACGCCTGACCCGTTGAGAACGATACCGTGAGTGCACACGCCTGACCCGTTGAGAACGATACCGTGAGTGCACACGCCTGACCCGTTGAAAACGATACCGTGAGTGCACACGCCTGACCCGTTGAGAACGATACCGTGAGTGCACACGCCTGACCCGTTGAGAACGATACCGTGAGTGCACACGCCTGACCCGTTGAAAACGATACCGTGAGTGCACACGCCTGACCCGTTGAAAACGATACCGTGAGTGCACACGCCTGACCCGTTGAGAACGATACCGTGAGTGCACACGCCTGACCCGTTGAGAACGATACCGTGAGTGCACACGCCTGACCCGTTGAGAACGATACCGTGAGTGCACACGCCTGACCCGTTGAGAACGATACCGTGAGTGCACACGCCTGACCCGTTGAGAACGATACCGTGAGTGCACACGCCTGACCCGTTGAGAACGATACCGTGAGTGCACACGCCTGACCCGTTGAAAACGATACCGTGAGTGCACACGCCTGACCCGTTGAGAACGATACCGTGAGTGCACACGCCTGACCCGTTGAAAACGATACCGTGAGTGCACACGCCTGACCCGTTGAGAACGATACCGTGAGTGCACACGCCTGACCCGTTGAAAACGATACCGTGAGTGCACACGCCTGACCCGTTGAGAACGATACCGTGACAAGAGTCGCTATAAAGTCGTTGCAAGCAACTGTCTAGTGGCGTCGTGTGAGCTGTCGTGAGAGAATCGTGAAAGAGTCGTCCAAGAATCGTTGTGTTATCGCTTAACTTTCGTTAGAGATTTGATTCTGATTCATCAAGCGACGCGAATGGACTTCAAAGGCAAGCCAATGACTCTACAGTGACTCTAGAACGCCTCAGACGACGACTTTTCGGCCATTTGTACCGCGACATCTCGTCGTCTGAGTCATTTAGAGTCACTTCTTTCCTCTTTTACCTGCGCTATCAGCAACGACTGGGGCAGCGCAAGTGACTCCGGGACGCTTCTTGGCGTAGGTACCGTTTTCATCGGGTGACGATTAAAAAGTCAGGGCGCTGTACACCCTGTGTGAGTGCTGCCTCGCTGTCTTCAGGCTGATTGTTTATAACTAGGCAGGCGAAATCGTATCATTCTTTGGTCCTCCTGCATCCGTGTTGCTTGATTCAGGTGCGAGCAAAAGCATTGTCGGCTTTTAAGTAGCGCTTTTATCGGGTTTTATATATGCTACTCTTAGTATCTAGTCACGTCTCGGTATTAATTTCATTTTTCTGTTGTCGCTTTGCACTCAGTAATCTCTAGTCTTGACCAGTTTAATGTGGTATCTGTTAGCGTTTGGAATGTGCGTTTTCAGCGTTACTGTGAATTGTGTTCGCGTTCGAAATAAACTCTAGTTTTAGTTTAATTTTTCAATGCTGTTTGCTGATTTTGTGACCCGGTTATTATTGGTCACATTTTCACTCATTGGCTGTTGTTATTTAAGCGATCCCTTGTCCTCGGCAGTTATTTGTCAAAAATCTTTTTAATTCTGTTATGCAGATGACAGCAGGGCAAGGCGCAGATGGGGAAGGCGGCAGCAGGGCAAGGCGCAGATTGGGAAGGCGGCAGCAGGGCAAGGCGCAGATGGGGAAGGTGACAGCAGGGCAAGGCGCGGATGGGGAACGACAGTAGGGCAAGGCGCGGATGGGGAAGGTGACAGGGCAAGGCCCAGATTGGGAAGGTGACAGCAGGGCAAGGCCCAGATTGGGAAGGTGACAGCAGGGCAAGGCGCAGATGGGGAAGGCGGCAGCAGGTCAAGGCGCAGATGGGGAAGGCGACAGCAGGGCAAGGCGCAGATGGGGAAGGCGGCAGCAGGGCAAGGCGCAGATGGGGAAGGCGGCAGCAGGGCAAGGCTCAGATGGGGAAGGCGGCAGCAGGTCAAGGCGCAGATGGGGAAGGCGACAGCAGGGCAAGGCGCAGATGGGGAAGGCGGCAGCAGGTCAAGGCGCAGATGGGGAAGGCGACAGCAGGGCAAGGCGCAGATGGGGAAGGCGACAGCAGGGCAAGGCGCAGATGGGGAAGGCGGCAGCAGGTCAAGGCGCAGATGGGGAAGGTGACAGCAGGGCAAGGCGCAGATAACGCACCCCAATGCCAATTCTCTCAATGCATGTTGCAGCGCCCAGCACCTGTCTACAGCAACAATGGGCGCTCAGATGAGTTTGATCGCGCCCAATCTGTACCTGGGCAGTTGGCAGGGCGCCAACAATGCTAAACTGCTGGAGGAGAACGGCGTCCGGCACATCCTCACCATATTCGACGCCAGGTTCAGCATGCCGGCCTGCGTTAAGCAGCGAAACCATCTGCAGTTTCTGGCGGCGGACAGCTGCCAGCAGGACATCCGGCAGTTCTTCCAGCAGTCCAATGACTTCATCCACTCTGGCCGGCTGGCTGGGGAGGCCGTCTTCGTCCATTGCATGGCGGGCGTAAGCAGGAGCGCCACTCTTATCATCGCCTACCTGGCCTCCGTCACCGACCTGCCCTGGGACACTGTGCTCAGCGCCGTGCGGGCCGCTAAGCACGACGTGGCGCCCAATTTTCACTTTCGAGCTCAGCTGCGACTCTGGCAAAATGATGGCGGACTAGAGGCTGAGCGAGCGCGCCTGCTAGAAAAGGTTGGAGGGGCCTGTCAGGGAGTTGGGCGAAATGCTTACAGACAGACAGACAGACGACAGACAGACAGACAGACAGACAGACAAACACAGACAGACAGACAGACAGACAGACAGACAGACAGACAGACAGACAGACAGACACACACAGACAAACAGACAGACAGACAGACACACACACAGACAGACAGACACACACACACACACACACACACACACACACACACAGACAGACAGACCACAGACAGACAGACAGACAGACAGACAGACAGACAGACAGACCACAGACAGACAGACAGACAGACAGACAGACAGACAGACAGACAGACAGACAGACAGACCACAGACAGACAGACAGACAGACAGACAGACAGACAGACAGACAGACAGACCACAGACAGGCAGACAGACAGATAGACAAATAGAGACAGACAGTCCCACATTCCCCCACCCGTCTTCAGTTCGGGCCCTGGCAGGAGGACCGCGATCGCCTCCTGAAGCTGGCGGAGATCTGTGCCGAATTCGAGCGCACTGGATATTGGCGCGGAGAGCCGAGCATCGAGCGGCGCGGTAACGCCTTCTTCGCGGTGCACCACCTGCCCGACGCCGAGGACGAGATTGACGACGCTGCCGCTGGCGATGCTGAGCAGGCCGAGGGCCGGGAGGACACCACCGAGCGGAATGGCCACGGGAAAGACGTGGAGGAGGCGGTTGAGGCTGTGGAGGAGGCCAAGCCCTCAGACGTGGCTGCTGCTGGAGACCGAGATTCCAATGAGTGAATCTGTCGCAGCTGTTTGCGCAATCATTTTTTCTTCTTTTCGAACTTTTCGAACTTTGTAAGATTTTGATTTTAGGGCTCTGTAGTTTAAGAATTAGTTCAAGGACCCACTAGTCTCAGGATCCAGCAGTTTAAAGACCTGACAGTTAAAGGACTCGGGCAGTTTGAGGGCCCATAATATAATAATAATTATAATAACTGATTACTCCTGCCCCAATTCGGCCAGATGTGCAACTTAAAGAACCAAGCGGTTTGAGGACCCAGCGGTTTGAGGACCCAGCAGTTTGAGGACCCAGCAGTCCGAGGACCCAGCAGTTTGAAGACTCAGCAATCTGAGGACCCAGCGGTTTGTGGACCCAGCAGTTTGAAGACTCAGCAATCTGAGGACCCAGCAGTCTGAGGACCCAGCAGTTTGAGGACCCAGCAATCTCAGGACCCAGCAGTTTGAGGACCCAGCAGTCTGAGGACCCAGCAGTTTGAGGACCCAGCAATCTGAGGACCCAGCAGTTTTAGGACCCAGCAGTTTGAGGACCCAGCAATCTGAGGACCCAGCAGTTTAAGGACCCAGCAGTTTGAGGACCCAGCAATCTGAGGACCCAGCAATCTGAGGACCCAGCAATCTGAGGACCCAGCAGTTTGAGGACCCAGCAATCTGAGGACCCAGCAATCTGAGGACCCAGCAGTTTTATGACCCAGCAATCTGAGGACCCAGCAGTTTGAAGACCCAGCAGTTTGAGGACCCAGCAATCTGAGGACCCAGCAGTTTGAAGACCCAGCAGTTTGAGGACCCAGCAATCTGAGGACCCAGCAGTTTAAGGACCCAGCAGTTTGAGGACCCAGCAGTTTGAGGACCCAGCAGTTTGAGGACCCAGCAATCTGAGGACCCAGTAGTTTTATGACCCAGCAATCTGAGGACCCAGCAGTTTGAAGACCCAGCAATCTGAGGACCCAGCAATCTGAGGACCCAGCAATCTGAGGACCCAGCAGTTTTAGGACCCAGCAGTTTGAGCATCCAGTACTCTGAGTGCAGTGCAGCGGCAATGCATCGGTGCTAATCCCCAATATTTAAACTGTGCCTTGCCTTATTTCACCGTTCCTAAGTGTTATTGTGCACTGCATGACATTTTGTGGCCCTGTTTTGAGTTCTGAATGGTTAAAATCGATGTCTAAATTAGTATACTATTGGTGCACTGTTCAGAAGCCACTGTATACTGTGCAGATCTGATTGCTTGCTTTTCTGTTATTCCGGAGTAACTAAATGTTTTAGGCCTATGTTAAACTACTGAATTCAATATTTGCTAAGTAGTATATCAAGTACATAGTTTTTGTTTTGCCTGGCATCTGTTAGAGTTTAGCAAAAAACAGGCTGTCGCGTCCATGCTCTAGACATGTTAGGCCTAACAAGCTCACCAACTTGACAGTCTTGTGATTTTTATTCCTAAGGAACTTTTAATATTGCACTAGCAAATTGCCTTAGCTAATACTTGAGAGAATTCTATGATAATTTATATATTATTTAGCACACATGCGAGCAGGCGCACAACATTTATCAATAATTTATTTTTATTTTTCTATTTTACTATTATATGAGTATGTACTTGAGCGAATGTTTTTTCAAGTTGTTAGCACAATCTGTACTTTTAGTGTGCAGCTCGATTAAAAAAATCTCACGGTTTTTTTAGCTACTTGCGCTATAGATTTTATTCTGTATGCAGATGGCTGACTGCTCACTTATTTGGACCTGCCCGATTGTAAGCGTTAACTGACTTCAATTTGCGCTCTATATTGCATGTTTGATAAATACACTTTTAACTTTGGAAACTTGAATATTTGTTAAACTTTGTTTTATACATTTAATTTCTATCTCTTGCTTCATTTAAACCATTATCTGATCCAGCAAGCCCACCTGGTCACTGATGCAGTTGGTTGCCAGACCACCTGGTCACTGATGCAGTTGGTTGCCAGCCCACCTGGTCACTGATTCAGTTGGTTGCCAGCCCACCTGGTCACTGATGCAGTTGGTTGCCAGCCTATCTGGTCACTGATGCAGTTGGTTGCCAGCCCACCTGATCACTGATGCAGTTGGTTGCCAGCCCACCTGGTCACTGATGCAGTTGGTTGCCAGCCTATCTGGTCACTGATGCAGTTGGTTGCCAGCCCACCTGGTCACTGATGCAGTTGGTTGCCAGCCCACCTGGTCACTGATGCAGTTGGTTGCCAGCCTATCTGGTCACTGATGCAGTTGGTTGCCAGCCCACCTGGTCACTGATAGATCACCTAGTTATCAAATTTGTTGCCATGGTAACAGTCTTTTAATTTGTCTACTATTCCAGAATCCGTTGCAATGCCGGATCCTGAGCCTCATCAGTCGCCGCAGCTTCTTCTAGCCTGCCGCTCCGGGCACGTGAAGTCGGTCACATTCTCCGCAGTGTCTGGTGATGCATCCCAGCCTCCCAGACTGTCGGCCGTGGCGGAGTTCGGCCAGCGACACCCGGTGATCGGTCTGGCCTCCAGCCCGGACTGCGGCGGCCCGGCACGCGTCTACGCCGCCACCGCCACCGGCCTGTTGCGACGCCTGGACGACGACCTTCGACAGATGGATAGCGCTGAAAAAGCTGCGGCAGTTGAGATGACGTCACCAGCTGAGGTAAGTTCAGAAAGGTCATTAGCCATCATTTCCGCATTCCGCAATCGAAAGCATCATCTAGGTTTCTAGACCTAAAGCGTTTTAAAATCCAACCGGTCAGTAAAAGAGGTTTAAGCCTTATGATTTCGGGTTTGATGTGATAGGACCGAAAAATTTAACCTTAACCATAGCCCTAACCATAACCATAACCCTAACCATAACCCTAACACTAACCAAAACCCTAACCATAACCCTAACAATAACCCTAACCATAACCATAACCCTAACAATAACCCTAACCATAACCATAACCAAAGCCCTAACAATAACCCTAACCATAACCATAACCATGACCCTAACCATAACCATAACCATAACCATAACCCCAACCATAACCCTAACCATAACCCTAACCCTAACCATAACCCTAACCCTAACCCTAACCATAACCCCAACCTATAACCCTAGCCATAACCCCAACCCAAACTCCAACTGTACCCTACCCTATTTCTAAACCCTAACCCTCACACGAGAGTGAAAGCCGAGTCTGGAACAATGTACAAGGCAGTAGCACATGCAGGTAGCTAAGCACCATTTACCGCCACAACAAGCCAAACATGCGAGGCCATCACACCGCCAGTCCGTGCAAATCCATCTCGCAGGTCCCAGCCGCCGCCACGACCTGTCTGACCTTCTGTTGTTCCTCGGCGGATTCCAGCGGCGAGCGGAGAGATTTGCTGGCAGTTGGTCACGAGGACGGCACCGTCAGGCTGGCCTCCTTCGCCGCCTCCGCTGCCAGCTGCACCGATGCGGCCCAGCTGCGCGCCGGATGCCACGTTGGCGTCGTCCGCGCCTGGGGCGACAGCGACGCTCGTCTGGCTACCGGCGGTCGCGAGTCCGACCTTCGGGTCTGGGATGTGGCGGCCGAGTCCTGCGTGTTCCAGGTGAGCAGCTGGTTTTGATCCATGCGGATCTGATGAAATCAGATAAAGAATTCTCGGGTTCATTTTTTGTCAAGTTAGACGCTACCGCTACAATTTTAACCTTTGTTTGTTCCCCCAAAATTTCCTAGGCCAAGAATCTGCCCAACGACCGGCTGAACCTTCGCCGTCCAGTCGACGTGCGCGACATCAGACCGATTGCTGGCGGCCAACTGCTGGCTGTGTGCACCGGCCACCGAGAGCTGCGGCTCTACTCGCCTGGCGAGCAGCGGCGGCCTGTTGTTAACTTGGCCTGGTCCGAGTATCCGATTCAGGTGAGCTGGGGCTGGGAGGCTGGGCTAGCAACTGAGGATCTGGGAGGCTGGGCTAGCAACTGGGGATCTGGGAGGCTGGCCCAGCAACTGAGGATCTGGGAGGCTGGGCTAGCAACTGGGGATCTGGGAGGCTGGCCCAGCAACTGAGGATCTGGGAGGCTGGGCTAGCAACTGAGGATCTGGGAGGCTGGCCCAGCAACTGAGGATCTGGGAGGCTGGCCCAGAAACTGAGGATCTGGGAGGCTGGCCCAGCAACTGAGGATCTGGGAGGCTGGGCTAGCAACTGAGGATCTGAGAGGCTGGCCCAGCAACTGAGGATCTGGGAGGCTGGGCTAGCAACTGAGGATCTGGGAGGCTGGCCCAGCAACTGAGGATTTAAGGGGCTGGCCCAGCAACTGGGGATCTGGGAGGCTGGCCCAGTAACTGAGGATGTGGGAGGCTGGCCCAGCAACTGAGGATCTGGGAGGCTGGCCCAGCAACTGAGGAGGATGTGGGAGGCTGGCCCAGCAACTGAGGAGAATGTGGGAGGCTGGCCCAGCAACTGAGGATCTGGGAGCCTGGCCCAGCCTGAGGATTTGGGGGCTTGCCCAGCAACTGAGGATGTGGGAGGCTGGCCCAGCAACTGAGGATGTGGGAGGCTGGCTTCATTTCTTCAGTTAGGATAAATTTTTCCTCTGATCCTGCAGTCCTGCTGCGCCATCGAGGCAGCATCGGCAGCCGCAGTCGCGGCGGGCAATTCAGCGGGCCATCTTGGCTTATTCGACCTTCGCCGCCCGCCAGCTGCCTCTTCAAAGTCGCCAGCCGCGGCGGCCGCGCAGCTGCTGGGCCACTTCAAGCCGAGCTGCTCCGGCGCTGTCACGGCCCTGGACGCGGTCATCGACGCCGGCCTGCTGTTCGCAACGTCTGAGGACCGGCACCTGCGGGTGTTCGACCTTCGCGGCAGGCGGCTGCTGTGCCAGCTGTACGCCAAAAGCCGCCTGGCCGGCCTGCTGCCTCTGTCCGGCGTGTCCGAGCTGACCCGGTCGAGTGTCCGAGCCGCTGGGGATCGGGTGGTCAAGGGCCTGACGGCCTCCAGCAGCGAGGGCGTCAGCAAGCGCCGGCTGACGGACCAGCTGTACCTGGCCACCCCCGCTGTGGAGGGCGGCGCCGAGGCGAAGGCGGCGAAAATCGACAAGAAGAAGGCCGGAGCCGCGCCGGCTGCTGGCAGAGGGCCAATCAAGTTCAGCTTTACTGCCGATATGTAACGGCGGCTCGATTCAGTCTTAAATAAAGCAGATCCATTTGGTGCATTTGTACTCCCGGTCTCTCCGATCGATACCGATTGAATTGATAGCAACTGTTCGAACTTTTTGTACCTTATTTGAAATTTTTTATATCTCAACAGCGATTTCTGTTTGCAGTAGTATGATACTGCTAATCTAGCTAGCCAATCAGATATGAAAGAATTAGAATGGATTGCTAGACTAGCCCACCCGCTAAAAAACGTTACCGTGACCAGAATGGTTGAAGTGGCATTGCAATCAACTCAATTAGTGACTTGACTGATGCGCTTAACTTTCTACTAGCTCTCAAGTATCAGATAGACTAAATAGGGTTGTTGTAGATGCGAATCAGATGTTCTGATTCATAAAGTGGCGCAGACGCAACTCAGCGATTCTACAGCGACTCTGGAATGCCTCAGATCCGACTCTACGGTCCCAGAGTTATTCTAAAAGCGCCCAGGGTCTACTTGCATCGCCCCAGAGTCGTTTTGTGGTCGCAATATCGCCTCAAATTGACTCTTAGGCGACTCTCAGACAACGGGATCTAGAGTCCTATCTTACCTGTGCTGACCTGCAACGACTCTGGGGCGACGCGAGTGACTACCTGGGCCAAGAATGAATCCGTGTCCTCACTTTCCCATCCACTTCCAGGCAAAGCGCTCCGCAGCAAAAGCTTCAAATGGCACCGCTGGCCGTCCAGCCGCCGTTGTCAAGGGTGTTGCCAAGGCAGCCAAGGCCATCGCCGCCCCGGGCCGCGGCGCCGCCCGCGGTCTGGCCAAACGGCGCCGCACGCTGGGCGCCGAACTGGGCCGGCGTTTTAAAAAAGGTGGCCTGCTAGACCGACGCCTCGGTGCTACTGGCAGCGACGGCAATGCCGACGTGGCCGACGCCGCCGCCGAGGTGGCGCTGCGCCGTTTTGCCGCCCAGAAGCGCCGCGTTCTGGCGGCGGAAGCTGAGGCGGCGATGCGGCAGCCGTCGGAGACGGAGGACTCCGGACTGCTGTCGGCCGTCAACAAGTTCGCTCCGCTGGCCACCGAGCTGGACGATGCCGAGTTTGACGACGACGACGCTTCCGGAGCCGGCCGCAGCCGCCTGTCCTCCGAGGCGCTGTTCGACGAAGGCGGCCTGCTGCGCAAGGGCACGGGGCTCAAGGACCGCATGGAGACGCTGATCGCCCAGACGCGCGCCGATCGCGCCGAGAAGCGCGAGCAGCTGGAGGAGACGCGCCGCCTCACCGACGCCATTGACGCCGAGTGGAAGTCTCGGGTTCGATTCCAGCTGGGTCCGCTGATGTCGGTGCCGACTTCGACGAAGGCGGCTCCGGAGTCCGGCGATCAGCTGTCCGCCTTCAAGCTGCTGTCTGACCAGCTGATGCAGTCGCAGCGTTTGGTTGCTAAGGACGCCGCTCCCACCGGCAATGGCGGCTCGGTTGCCAAGGCAAAGTTGAAGCCGTCAGAGCGGCGCTCTGCTGGCGAGCAGCTGGCGGGGCTGTGCAGCAAGCTTGATCGACTGCGTCGTGCGCGTCGTCAGCGAGTCGCCGCCGCTGAAGACGGCCACTCTGCGTCTGGCGCGCTCGCTGCTCCGCCTGCCCCCTACCTGGAGACTGTGCGCCTCATCCTGCGGCTGTGCAACCTCAGCGGATTCAAAGCGCGCCGCTTCTGCTGCCTCAGGCTGGGCGTGGCCTTCTGCGCCGAGGTGCTGGCAGACTGCTGCGTCCGGCGACGACCCACAGGGCTCAAAGAGGTCTGAGCAGCTTGTGTAGAACTGTGTCTGCTTCATCTGGGTTATTAATAAATCGGTTGTAGGATCATTTTCCTGTTGTTCGATTTACCTCCTAAGCAAATCCACCGAATCCCCAGATCTGCCGCATCCTGCTGCTGGTCTCGGCGTTGAAGCGCCTTCTGTCGGCCCTTCACTGGCCCCTGTGCCCGGAGCTTCTGGCCTGTCTGCACAGCCTCCTGCTCATAGCCTCGCCAGCTGACGCCAGTCGTTGGGACGGTGGCGGAGCTCCTCATGCGAACTCGGATGCTGAGGAGGAACAGGAGGAGGACAGCGGCGCCAGTTCAGCGCTTCGCCGGCGCCAGCAGCTGCTGCTGGCAACGCGACCTGTCCCAGCGGACTGGCGGCCGGGACCGCTGCCGCTCAGCCTGTGTCAGCGGGCCAGCGGTCTGGCCAGCTCGCAGGCAGCCGGGCTCCGCCTGCTCTGCCTTGGCCGCGTGTTCGCCGACCTTGGCGAGCTGCTCACCGCCTGGCGCGGCGTCGGCGCCACCGGCGGCCTGCCGTCGGCCGGACTGCGGGCGGCCTTCCTGCCGCTGGCTGAGGCTGCCGAGCGGGCCAAGGCCGCTGCGGGTGGCGGGCTGTGGCCGGCCGAGATTCTGAATGCGGCTGACAGGTAAATTCACAGGTCTCATGAAGGCCTGCTCCTATTTTGATTTCGGATATTTTGTATAGTGGACTAGCAGCTTGACCCTCTTTGGGGGGCTCATGCTACTGCTTATCAATTTATAAAATGCTGTGTTTTGCCTGTAAAGTTATATAGGTATTCTAAATTTAGGAATTTTCCATCGAGAACTTTTCCATCATCGATTACTCCTCAACTCTTCATCATCGCGCAGCTTCCTCAACTCATTCGCCGACTGCTCCGCCGAGGCGACCGGCGCCCGCCTCCTCCGCGAGCGCGAGCCGCCCCGCATGCTGGAGCTGCTGGAGCCGCAGGTCGAAGCCAATTTCGACCCCGGCCGGCGAAAGTCGGACAGCAGCAGCGGCGAGGAGCGAAAACGCCTGCTGCGGGCGCGCAAACGGGCGATGAAGGCGGCTGTGCGCGAGGTGGCCCGCGACCGCGACTTCTTGGCCGGCGAGCGGCTGGAGACGACGCTGCGGGCGGACGCGCAGCGCAAGCGGAAGGTGCGCGAGCTGATGGGCGCGCTGGGCAACCAGGAGGGCGAGGTGAAAAAGCTCAGCAGGGGCAAGAAGTGAAGCTGTGGACTGCGGCTGGACTTTGGCTTGAGCTGGCCTGTCTGTCTCTCTGTAAATCGGTCCCATGCTTCTTATGCTTCACCCTATTCGAAGGCCTGTCCGATTTACCGACTGATTGACTTCCATCGTCTTTGCAACCCGCTCCCTGACTTTGCCTGTCCCAAGTGTTGAAATGAATACAAAGTCACCGTTCGATTTCAGCGCTCCGTCAGAATAGTTTATTCTGTGACCGCGTTTGCATTTGTCAGCAATTCGGAACTCAAAATGAACACGTCTTTGGCCTTGGTGAATTTATTTTGCTTAGCTAATAACTCAATTTTAGCAGTGGAGATAAGGCAGGCCTTGTCTGAGCAGCAGGGACAACCTTAAAGTATGCAGTTAATGCCAGAGCCTGACGCAGATTGAGCCAGCACTGCAGCTTATCCAGAGCGCCTAAATGGTTTTTTTCTGTTTAAATGAACTGCGAATGAAATGGAAAACTATCGGCACCTGAAGAACCTGGACCAGGGCACCGCTGGCCGGGTGGCTCTGTACCTGAGGCGCCAGGCGAACTGTTCAACTCCTGAAAAGGTTCGTCCGTGTGTCTTTGCAGCTCGCGTCTATCTATGGAGTGATGTTTGAAAGACTGGCTGGCGGACAGACAATAACAAATTAAGGGCTGTCAGTGGCCTGTAGTGGTGACCTTCACAGCTGACTATCATTAATGAGACATCACTGCGGTCTCGACTCGAGTATGCTGAGGAATCCTGATACTGTAGTCTCAAGTGTGAGCTACAATCTTACTTGGAGTCCTCACAATCCCAGATGTGACAGTCCTTACAATCTCAGGTGTGACAGTCCTTACAATCTCAGGTGTGACAGTCCTTACAATCTCAGGTGTGACAGTCCTTACAATCCCAGGTGTGACAGTCCTTACAATCTCAGGTGTGACAGTTCTTACAATCTCAGGTGTGACAGTCCTTACAATCTCAGGTGTGACAGTCCTTACAATCTCAGGTGTGACAGTCCTTACAAACTCAGGTGTGACAGTCCTTACAATCCCAGGTGTGACAGTTCTTACAATCTCAGGTGTGACAGTCCTTACAATCTCAGGTGTGACAGTCCTTACAATCTCAGGTGTGACTGTCCTTACAAACTCAGGTGTGACAGTCCTTACAATCTCAGGTGTGACAGTCCTTACAAACTCAGGTGTGACAGTCCTTACAATCTCAGGTGTGACAGTCCTTACAATCTCAGGTGTGACAGTCCTTACAATCTCAGGTGTGACAGTCCTTACAATCTCAGGTGTGACAGTCCTTACAATCTCAGGTGTGACAGTCCTTACAATCTCAGGTGTGACAGTTCTTACAATCTCAGGTGTGACAGTCCTTACAATCTCAGGTGTGACAGTTCTTACAATCCCAGGTGTGACAGTCCTTACAATCTCAGGTGTGACAGTCCTTACAATCCCAGGTGTGACAGTCCTTACAATCCCAGGTGTGACAGTCCTTACAATCCCAGGTGTGACAGTCCTTACAATCTCAGGCGTGACACTCCTTTCTCAGGTGTGACAAGTCTACCTTCCGATGGTCTCAGGTGTGACAAGTCTTACCTTCCGATGGTCTCAGGTGTGACAAGTCTACCTTCCGATGGTCTCAGGTGTGACAAGTCTACCTTCCGATGGTCTCAGGTGTGACAAGTCTTACCTTCCGATGGTCTCAGGTGTGACAAGTCTACCTTCCGATGGTCTCAGGTGTGACAAGTCTACCTTCCGATGGTCTCAGGTGTGACAAGTCTTACCTTCCGATGGTCTCAGGTGTGACAAGTTTTACCTTCCGATGGTCTCAGGTGTGACAAATTTTACCTTCCGATGGTCTCAGGTGTGACAAGTCTACCTTCCGATAGTCTCAGGTGTGACAAGTCTACCTTCCGATAGTCTCAGGTGTGACAAATTTTACCTTCCGATGGTCTCAGGTGTTACAAGTCTACCTTTAAACCCGTTCCTCTGCCGCGTCAGTCAGTAGTGACTTTCGCAAATTCAGTCACTAAGAGCAATGGCGGTTCATATTCGGAGACGATAGTTCACTAGAAAAGAAGTCCAACCTCCTTGTCCTCGCTGGACCTCGCCAGGTGGTGATCAAGCGAGTCGATCTGGGCGGCGCGGACCAGCTTCAGCGCGAGGCCTTCCTGAAGGAGGCCGAGATCCTGGCCGGCCTGCGGCATCCTAACATCGTGCGGCTGCTGGACAGCTTCTTGGACGAGTCCGCCGGCGGCAGGCAGCTCTGCCTGGTGATGGAGTACGCCTCAGGCGGCTCGCTCAGCAGCCTGCTTCATCAGCAGTCCGGCCTCGGCCTGTCCGAGTCTGCCGTGGCCAGATTTGCCTGCCAGCTGCTGCTGGCCCTGGAGGAGCTGCACAGCCGCCAGGTGCTGCACCGCGACCTCAAGCCGGACAACATCCTGCTGGCCAGCACCGCCCGCGATGTCTGCAAGCTGGCAGACTTCGGGCTCGCTGCGTTGCGTCAGACCAGCCCTGCTAAAGGCGAGCCTGCGTCTGAGTTGTGACGTTGGGGTTGGAATCGCCCCATCTTATCCCCAAATCGCATGAGAATCGCTTCCAACCCGCCCTGAGAACGCCCCCAAGCCGCCCTGAAAACCGCCCCCAACCCGCCCTGGGAACCGCCCCCAACCCGCCCTGGGAACCGCCCCCGACCCGCCCTGGGAACCGCCCCCAACCCGCCCTGGGAACCGCCCCTAACCCGCCCTGAGAACCGCCCCAACTCCCCTGAGAATCGCCCCCAAGCCGCCCTGAGAACGCCCTCAACCCTCCTGAGAATCGCCCCCAACCCGCTCTGAGAACGCCCCCAACTCGCGCTGAGAACGCCCCCAACCCGCTCTGAGAACGCCCCCCCACACTCCTGAGAATCGCCCCAACCCTCCTGAGAATCGCCCCCAACCCGCCCTGAGAACGCCCCCAACTCTCCCGAAAATCGCCCCCAACCCGCTCTGAGAACGCCCCAACCCGCTCTGAGAACGCAACCCGCCCTGAGAACGCCCCCAACCCGCTCTGAGAACGCCCCCAACCCGCTCTGAGAACGCCCCCAACCCGCTCTGAGAACCGCCCCAACTCCCCTGAGAATCGCCCCCCACCCTCTTGAGTATCGCCCCCAACCCTCCCTGAGAATCGCCCCCAACCCACCCTGAGAATCGCCCCCAACCCTCCTGAGAACCGCCCCAACCCTCCTGAGAATCGCCCCCAACCCGCCCTGAGAACGCCCCCAACCCGCTCTGAGAACGCCCCCAACTCGCCCTGAGAACGCCCCCAACCCGCTCTGAGAACGCCCCCAACCCGCCCTGAGAACGCCCCCAACTCTCCCGAAAATCGCCCCCAACCCGCCCTGAGAATCGGCCCCAACCCGCCCTGAGAATCGCCCCCATCCCGCCCTGAAAATCGCCCCCAACCCGCCCTGAGAATCGGCCCCAACCCGCCCTGAGAATCGCCCCCAACCCGCCCTGAGAATCGCCCCCAAGCCGCCCTGAGAATCGGCCCCAACCCGCCCTGAGAATCGCCCCCAAGCCGCCCTGAGAATCGCCCCCAACCCGCCCTGAGAATCGCCCCCAACCCGCCCTGAGAATCGCCCCCAACCCGCCCTGAGAATCGCCCCCAACCCGCCCTGAGAATCGCCCCCAACCCGCCCTGAGAATCGCCCCCAACCCTCCTGAGAACGCCCCCAACCCCCACCGCCAATCCCGCAGACAGCCCTGCAGGCAGCTCCGCCAGCGGGCTGGTCGGCACTCCCGCCTACCTCAGCCCGGAGGTGTTCAGCTCGGACAAGTTGGCCACAGCTGGCCGGGAGCCCAGCGACATCTGGGCGCTCGGCTGCTGCCTGTACGAAATGTGCTGCCTGCGCAGGCCGTTCGATGCGGACACCCTGCTGCTCCTGGTGGCCCAGATTGCCGCTGGCAGCTGGGCGCCCCTCGACCCGCGCAGGTGCGGCGCTGCTGGCTTGATGCGCTCTCGGGCTATGGGGTTCACAGATACCACAGCGCCATGTCGCACCTCACTGGTCACACTAGTTAGTGTCACACTAGTCAAAACTGGCACAGTGTCACACTAGTCACACTAGTTAGTGTCACACTAGTCAAAACTGGCACAGTGTCACACTAGTCACACTAGTTAGTGTCACACTAGTCAAAACTGGCACAGTGTCACACTAGTCAGAACTGGCACAGTGTCACACTAGTCAGAACTGACACAGTGTCACACTAGTCAGAACTGGCACAGTGTCACACTAGTCAGAACTGGCACAGTGTCACACTAGTCAAAACTGGCACAGTGTCACACTAGTCAGAACTGGCACAGTGTCACACTAGTCAGAACTGGCACAGTGTCACACTAGTCAGAACTGGCACAGTGTCACACTAGTCAGAACTGGCACAGTGTCACACTAGTCAGAACTGGCACAGTGTCACACTAGTCAGAACTGGCACAGTGTCACACTAGTCAGAACTGGCACAGTGTCACACTAGTCAGAACTGGCAGTGTCACACTAATTAGAAATTCACATGTAGTTCTGTTTTTAATTCTTTCAGATATTCCCCACTGATGTCGGACCTCATCTCCAAGATGCTGAAGGTGGACCCGCTCGAGCGGCCCTCGGCGGCGCAGCTGCTGTCGCACCCGCTCATCCTGAGCAACCTGTTCCCGTTGCTCACCGACCTCGGCTGCGTTGGCTTGAAAAAGCAGCGCACCAAGAAGTCCAGCAGGGCCAAGCTGGCCACCACGGTGAAGCGACTGCGGTGCCGGGTGAGGCCTGGTCGGGCATTTAAGATAACACAACAACACAATAACACAACAACACCATACCAGAACAACACCATAACACAACAACACAATACCACAACAACACCATAACACAACAACACAATAACACAACAACACAATAACACAACAACACCATACCACAACAACACCATAACACAACAACACCATACCACAACAACACAATAACGCAACAACACAATAACACAACAACACAATACCACAACAACACAATAACACAACAACACAATAACACAACAACACAATAACACAACAACACAATAACACAACAACACCATACCACAACAACACAATAACGCAACAACACAATAACACAACAACACAATAACACAACAACACAATAACACAACAACACAATACCACACCAACACAATAACACAACAACACAATAACACAACAACACAATACCACAACAACACAATACCACAACAACACAATACCACACCAACACAATAACACAACAACACAATAACACAACAACACAATAACACAACAACACAATAACACAACAACACAATACCACACCAACACAATAACACAACAACACAATAACACAACAACACAATAACACAACAACACAATAACGCAACAACACAATACCACACCAACACAATAACACAACAACACAATAACGCAACAACACAATACCACACCAACACAATACCACAACAACACAATACCACAACACAATACCACAACACAATACCACAACAACACAATACCACAACAACACAATACCACAACAACACAATACCACAACAACACAATACCACAACAACACAATACCACAACAACACAATACCACAACACAATACCACAACACAATACCACAACAACACAATACCACAACAACACAATACCACAACAACACAATACCACAACAACACAATACCACAACACAATACCACAACACAATACCACAACAACACAATACCACAACAACACAATACCACAACAACACAATACCACAACAACACAATACCACAACAACAAACAATACCACGAAGTAAGACCACGCCGCCGACTGAATCCGGGGCGCCAGCGTCAGCCAGCAGGCAGTCGACGAAACGCCAAGTGCGCGCCTGTTGCCGCCAGTAGGGTGCCTGCAGCAGCACCTGCGTCTGCTGTGAGCAGAGCGACTCGGCGCTAATGATGTGACCTCACACCTGGTTAATTTCAGTAGTAACCGATGCGCATATCTGCTCCCCCCCCCCAGGAGAGCGGCAACCGGTCTTTGTACCTGTTCACCGTCGGGCCGGACCAAGACTCCCACCGGTTGTCGGAGATCGCCTACGATCTGCCGCACGAGGATCTGCGATGCGTGAAACTCTTCAGCGGCGACTGCCTGATCGGCCTGACCAAGCGCGACCGGCTGGTGCGGTGGGACCGGGAGGTTGGCCAGCCTCCCTGCAGCTGGTTGATGTCGGACATTGTCGGCCTGGATAATTTCAGGGTTGTCCAGCTGGACTGCGGGGACCGCTTCGCTGCCTGCCTGACCGATGCAGGCGTTGTGCTCACCTTCGGCTGCGGCAGGGATGGCGCTCTGGGTGAGCAGCTCTGGGCTGACCCAGTGCGGGACTCTGGGCTGACTCAGTGCGGGACTCTGGGCTGACTCAGTGCGGGACTCTGGGCTGACCCAGTGCGGGACTCTGGGCTGACCCAGTGCGGGACTCTGGGCTGACCCAGTGCGGGACTCTGGGCTGACCCAGTGCGGGACTCTGGGCTGACCCAGTGCGAGACTATGGGCTGACCCAGTGCGGGACTCTGGGCTGACCCAGTGCGGGACTCTGGGCTGACCCAGTGCGGGACTCTGGGCTGACCCAGTGCGGGACTCTGGGCTGACCCAGTGCGGGACTCTGGGCTGACCCAGTGCGGGACTCTGGGCTGACCCAGTGCGGGACTCTGGGCTGACCCAGTGCGGGACTCTGGGCTGACTCAGTGCGGGACTCTGGGCTGACCCAGTGCGGGACTCTGGGCTGACCCAGTGCGGGACTCTGGGCTGACTCAGTGCGGGACTCCAGTTTCCTGGCGATCCTGAGATCCTGAAGATCCTAGTTTTTTTCAGACAAGCAGATTTGAAACCCCAACCTCTCTCTCAGGCCACGGCGACGTCGCCGACCTCGAGCGACCCCGCGTTGTCGGCTCGCTCGCGCAGGTCTCGGTGACTTCAGTCGCCTGCGGCCGCCGTTTCGCCGCCTGCGTCGCCTCCTCCGGTGAGGTGTTCGCCTGGGGCTGCCTGCCCGCAGCCGAAGCTGGCGCCGAAGTGTCGGCAACGTTCCCGACGCTGCTGCCGATGCCGTCTGGCCGTTACCGAGCCCTGTCCGCCTTCGCCGGGCCTGAGGCGCTGCTGGTCGCGGCCGAGACCGAGGGCTCGCAGGCCGCTCTGCTGGGGACCGGCTGGAACCGGTTCGGCCGCCTGGGCCTGCCGGAGTCCGCCAGGCCGCTGCTGCCGCAGCTGGAGCTCCTGCCGGTGCCGCTCGAGCAGCCGGAGGAGTCGGTGGCCGCGGCCTCCGTCGCTGGCAATCGCTGCCTGCTGCTGCTGACCAGCGGCCGCCTCCTGGCTGCCGGCCGCGGCTGCGCTGCCGGCTTCGGCCCGCTGCGGCTGCCGAATTCCTCGCTGGCAGTCGGCGGCGTCTGCGCTGGCAGCGGCTGGGCGCTGGTGGCGACGAAGGCCGAAGCGGCAGACGATGATGGCGGTCGGTACGGCGAGCTGCTGACGCTGCTGCTGGAGGAGGCCGGCGGCGGCAACGAGGAGCTGCAGCCGCTGCTGGCCAACTGCCGGGTGCGCAGCCTCGCCGCTGATGCCGCTGGGGCTCGGGCGGCGATTCTGTGCCGCCGCTGCAGGGACGCCGGAGGCGACTGAAGCTGCGGGAGGGCCGCAAAAAATCCTATACGTACCCTCTCCCTCTCCTCTCTCCCTCTCCTCTCTCCCTCTCCTCTCTCCCTCTCCTCTCCCTCTCCTCTCTCCCTCTCCTCTCTCCCTCTCCTCTCCCTCTCCCTCTCCCTCTCCTCTCTCCTTCTCCCTCCCCTCTCTCCCTCTCCTCTCTCCCTCTCCCTCTCCTCTCTCCCTCTCCCTCTCCTCTCTCCCTCCCTCTCCTCTCTCCCTCTCCTCTCCCTCTCCCTCTCCCTCTCCTCTCTCCCTCCCTCTCCTCTCCCTCTCCTCTCCTCTCCTCTCTCCCTCTCCTCTCTCCCTCTCCTCTCTCCCTCTCCTCTCTCCCTCTCCTCTCTCCCTCTCCTCTCCCTCTCCCTCTCCCTCTCACTCTCCTCTCTCCCTCCCTCTCCCTCTCCCTCTCACTCTCCTCTCTCCCTCCCTCTCCCTCTCCTCTCTCCCTCTCCCTCTCCTCTCTCCCTCTCTTCTCTCCCTCTCACTCCCTCTCCTCTCTTCCTCTCCTCTCTCTGTCTCCTCTCTCCCTCTCTTCGCTCTCTCTTCTCTCCATCTCTCTCCCTCTCTACCTCCTTTCTCCGCGCCAGCTCCCATCTCGCCTCAAATAATCTATCTGTATTTGGACTTTTTATACTATATGCGCTCCTAATAGGCATTTTCTGTATAAAGCGAACATTTTATAAACATATAGAAACTTGGTCCAGAACCTCTTTGACTTTCCAACTGACTTGTGCAGCTGGTTGATTAGAGCAATTATCTTCGTTGCTTTTTGGCGTCTTATTTAATTGAAGTTGCATATAAATGAGAGCTAGAGGGCTTTGATGGTAAACTCTGCACAGATTTGCACTAAATTGCACCCGCGCTGCACCGCTGTGCTCGCTGGGCCAAATCTTTTGTTTTGAGATGCGGTATCCATGACACTCCAGAGGTGTGAAGGCTACTGCTGTGAGGGCGAGGAGGGTGGGGGCTGCCCTGTGAGACCCGGCTGGACAGGCGCACCGCACCGCCTTTATTGAGCAGAGTTTCTGAGAATTCTCTATCCAACCCTCCATGAGAAAGGAATGAAATTTAATTTTGAGCGAAGGCTGCCTGCCTTGGACAGTTAGAAGTGAGAAGGCTTACTGGGGCCCTGAGGCCAGGGAGTTCTTAGTTTTTTGTTTTTTTAGTCTGTGTGTGACTACCTAGATAGATAGTCACACACAGACAAACCTTTTTTAGTATATGGATCTTTCGCTGGAGTATAGAGAAATATAAGACTCCATATCTCCGACACCCCATATCTCCGACACTCCATATCTCCGACACCCCATATCTCCCACACTCCATATCTCCGACACCCCATATCTCCCACACTCCATATCTCCGACACCTCATATCTCCGGCACTCCATATCTCCGACAACTTATATCTCCGACACTCCATATCTCCGACAACTTATATCTCCGGCACTCCATATCTCCGGCAACTCATATCTCCGACACCTCATATCTCCGGCACTCCATATCTCCGACAACTTATATCTCCGACACTCCATATCTCCGACAACTCATATCTCCGACACCTCATATCTCCGGCACTCCATATCTCCGACAACTTATATCTCCGGCACTCCATATCTCCGACAACTCATATCTCCGACACCTCATATCTCCGGCACTCCATATCTCCGACAACTTATATCTCCGACACTCCATATCTCCGACAACTCATATCTCCGACACCTCATATCTCCGGCACTCCATATCTCCGACACTCCATATCTCCGACACTCCATATCTCCGACACTCCATATCTCCGACAACTTATATCTCCGACACTCCATATCTCAGACACTCCATATCTCCGACACTCCATATCTCCGACACCTCATATTTCCGACACCTCATATTTCCGACACTTCATATCTCCGACACTCCATATCTCCGACACCTCATATCTCCGGCACTCCATATCTCCGACACTCCATATCTCCGACACTCCATATCTCCGACACTCCATATCTCCGACAACTTATATCTCCGACACCTCATATCTCCGACACTCCATATCTCCGACACTTCATATTTCCGACACTCCTTATCTCCGACACCTCATATTTCCGACACCTCATATTTCCGACACTTCATATCTCCGACAACTCATATCTCCGACACTTCATATCTCCGACACCTCATATTTCCGACACCTAATATCTCCGACACTCTCCGTTAGGGTTAGGCTTAGGCTTAGGGTTAAATCAGAGACATGAAATTTTGGAGATATGACAGCACCCCTCCACTCCAGATGTCTGGCTTGAGTTGTCCTTGCTCAGGGCGCAGGAGGCCGGCCAACCCTCATCTTCTCAAAGTCTAAAAAAGCAATAATTTTTTTTCTAAAACTTGTTTAAGCATCAAGCGGCCCCTTTTGCCCCCGCTATGCGAAGAGAAGGCAGAAAGACATAAATTTCAGGGCAGCTGCCAGCGCTGCATTGTTCTGCCGGGGCTCAGAGCTCTACTTAAGCTGGGCACTCGCCAGTTAACTTGTCCCCATTCGGCAGATGCTTCATCATGATTCGCACTACGGCAGGCAGCAATCTCGGAGGCAAAGGCGCTGGGTAAGGAATTGATCGGACTCGATGTACTTTTAATTGCTACACGTACTGCTGACCAAAGATTTTGCGAAACTTTCGTTGAGTGGATTTGTCTCCAAATTTTTGTCTATGGCAAACCGCATTCAACGCTGTGCAAAACAGCAAATCTTGCTAAAACTGCCTGAATGAAATAGGCTATGCGAATAAAATGAGCAACTGCTCCAACTCAAGCATTTACTCTGAGATTGAGCAATTACTTAGGTCAATAAGAATAAAACTACTACCATAGACAAAATTTCTGAGCAATTGCTCAGAAAACGTTGAGGCAGCCTCCTGGCAGACTCAAGAACGAGTCGCAGTGTAAAAAGCAGATAAATCGTCAAAGCTAAACTCCTGAAAGCTAAAGCTAAAGCTTTTCTTGAGGTTTTCAAACTCTGGAGCATGGCCTACGAAGTAAGAAGCCCTACGAAGCCGTAAAAAGCCGTACTAACGGCAAGAAACCGTATGAACGATTTTTGTCTGTGGCCAAAAGCATTCTGATCAGTTACTCAAGCTACGGAGAATATTCTCAGAGTTTGAGTTTATTCTTTATTCATACCCCCGATGAGCACTTGCTAAGACTCAGATAATCTCATGATTGAGCAATTGCTCCGACTCTGAGTTTGAGAATTTTCTCCTGAGCAGTTACTCTTTTTATTCATACGGGCTTATATCTTTGACCCCGCACTGCACAGATTCGATGCCGCCCCCCTGGCGCTGTGGACAACCCGGCAGCCCGGCGGAACTGGCCAGCAGCCGGCCCTCAACAGCAACTTCATCAGCAGCCGCAGCGGCCCGGCAGCGGCCAGCGGCCAGTTCCACCTGCCATTTCCAATGGCCGGCCGCCTGCCGCACCGGCACAGACGCGGCGGCGGCCCGCCCGCTGGCAGGACGGTCGGAGAGCGGCAAATTGAAGTGCTGACTCGGTTGCCGAGCCTGTACAGCAAGATCCACAGCAATGTGCCACAGCCGCAGCAGCAACAGCAAAAGCAGCAACCCGAGCCGCTGCCTTTACTTCACGGCAGCAAGCGGATGAAGAAGCAGCAGCAGCAGCAGATCCAGCAGCAGCAGCAACAGCAAAAGCAGAAGACTCCCACTGCACTAGACGCTGAGCCTGGCACTGCTGAGCCCGCATCCGAACCGTCAGACGCTCCGAGGTCCCGGTTTCGAATCTCAGTTGCTGACCAAGTGCCGCAGGAGCAGCGGTCCGTCGAGTCGCAGAAGCAGCAAAAGCAGAAGCAGCAGCAGCCGAGAAGCGTTCCCATGGCCTACTTCAGCCGCGGCTCCGCCAGCCTGCACTCGACCTGCTGCGACGACGTCGACACTCGCAGCTGCGACCGGCGCCACCCGGACCAGACGGTGGCCTACAGCCGGGCCGCGGTGTACATTCGCGACAACGAGCTGATGCCCGCCGCCAAGGCCCGCCTCATCTGGCGCTGGATGGACGAGCTGGAGCACGCGACACCTTCGGCCAGCCGCCTATTCGTGTACGACCCCGGTAGCCGCTGGTTCAGCATGGCCGCCTAGGGGCGCTTCGGCCCCGCCAGGGCTGCTTTGCCTCCGTTTGCTTAACTGATTGCTCAGCTGGGGCTTCGGAATTCTGTCTGTCTGTCTGTCTGTCTGTCTGTCTGCCTGTCTGTCTGCCTGTCTGCCTGTCTGTCTGTCTGTCTATCTGCCTGTCTGCCTGCCTGTCTGTCTGTCTGTCTGTCTGTCTGTCTGTCTGTCTGTCTGTCTGTCTGTCTGTCTGTCTGTCTGTCTGTCTGTCTGTCCGCCTGCCTGCCTGCCTGCCTGCCTATACAGCCACTGGAGGCCATTCTGTTAAGCGTTAAGCCCCTCCCTTCTCAGTGCATTTCGCATCTGCAGCATTGAAAATGACTGCTAAATATACAAGTTGCTGTTCTGCTTGACCGTCTGTTAGATTTTTGTTACCTGCTGAAAGGACCGCTTGCCAAGTAAAATAAATATTCGAACTAGAATGTCCTCAGAGCGGACTGCAGCAGTTTTTGCTGGGCGCAGAGTTACAGCGGGTTAAATTAATAGTAGTATAAAAAGCCAAGTGAATTTTCGCTTTGAATTTTTCATTTCTCGATGCCCAATTAACACCACGGCGCAATTAATGCATTTTATCTAGAAGCATTTGAAGATGTGTAGCGATCAGCTAATTATAATTTTATCCAGCAAGTCCAGGTCAGGCCAGGAGACACAGGCGACCGACCCGGTGGCCTCAGTCAGCCTTGCTGGCCGGGTGCGCCTCGCCTTTTGTCACCGTCTTCGTTCAGGGTCCGGCGCAGAAATGCGAACAGCGGTGTGTAAACTCTCTTGACGGCTGCCCGGTCTGGGAGGGCATTGCGGGTGTCATTGTTAGACACAGGTATCATTTGTTAGACACAGGTATCATTTGTTAGACACAGGTATCATTTGTTAGACACAGGTATCATTTGTTAGACACAGACATCATTTGTTAGACACAGACATCATTTGTTAGACACAGGCATCATTTGTTAGACACAGACATCATTTGTTAGACACAGGTATCATTTGTTAGACACAGACATCATTTGTTAGACACAGACATCATTTGTTAGACACAGGCATCATTTGTTAGACACAGGCATCATTTGTTAGACACAGACATCATTTGTTAGACACAGACATCATTTGTTAGACACAGACATCATTTGTTAGACACAGGCATCATTTGTTAGACACAGACATCATTTGTTAGACACAGACATCATTTGTTAGACACAGGCATCATTTGTTAGACACAGGCATCATTTGTTAGACACAGACATCATTTGTTAGACACAGGCATCATTTGTTAGACACAGACATCATTTGTTAGACACAGGCATCATTTGTTAGACACAGACATCATTTGTTAGACACAGGCATCATTTGTTAGACACAGGCATCATTTGTTAGACACAGGCATCATTTGTTAGACACAGACATCATTTGTTAGACACAGGCATCATTTGTTAGACACAGGCATCATTTGTTAGACACAGACATCATTTGTTAGACACAGGCATCATTTGTTAGACACAGGCATCATTTGTTAGACACAGGCATCATTTGTTAGACACAGGTATCATTGTTAGACACAGGTATCATTACTGCTGTTAGACGCGGGTATCATTGTTAGACACAGGTATCTTTGTTAGACGCAGGTACCATTACTGCTGTTAGACACAGGCATCATTTGTTAGACAGGTATTATTACTGCTGTTAGACACGGGTATCATTGTTAGACACAGGTATCATTACTGCTGTTAGACACAGGCATCATTGTTAGACACAGGTATCATTACTGTTGTTAGACACGGGTATCATTGTTAGACACAGGTATCATTACTGCTGTTAGACACAGGCATCATTGTTAGACACAGGCATCATTTGTTAGACAGGTATTATTACTGCTGTTAGACACGGGTATCATTGTTAGACACAGGTATCATTGTTAGACACAGGTATCATTTGTTAGACACAGGTATCATTGCTGCTGTTAGACACAGGCATCATTGTTAGACACAGGCATCATTACTGCTGTTAGACACAGGCATCATTGTTAGACACAGGCATCATTACTGCTGTTAGACACAGGCATCATTGTTAGACACAGGTACCATTACTGCTGTTAGACACAGGCACCATTACTGCTGTTAGACACAGGCACCATTACTGCTGTTAGACACAGGTACCATTACTGCTGTTAGACACAGGCACCATTACTGCTGTTAGACACAGGCATCATTGTTAGACACTGGCATCATTGTTAGACACAGGTATCATTACTGCTGTTAGACACAGGCATCATTGTTAGACACAGGCATCATTTGTTAGACACAGGTATCATTTGTTAGACACAGGCATCATTTGTTAGACACAGGCATCATTTGTTAGACACAGACATAATTGTTAGACACAGGTATCATTACTGCTGTTAGACACTGGCATCATTGTTAGACACTGGCATCATTGTTAGACACAGGTATCATTACTGCTGTTAGACACAGGCATAATTGTTAGACACAGGTATCATTACTGCTGTTAGACACAGGCATCATTGTGAGACACAGGCATCATTGTTAGACACAGGTATCATTACTGCTGTTAGACACTAGCATCCTGCAATACCTTCAGCAGCGGCGGGTGGCTCCATGGCGTCCTGCATGCCACTGAGCGGGCGGTCTTTGTGCACCTCAGCGACAGTGTGTCGGTCGTCGCCAACCATGCTGCTGACCAGGAGCACCGCGGCAGTCAGTGCGAAACAGCTCGGCATCTTGGGACTGATCAGTGATGGGGCAGCCGGTGGGTTCGAATCGGTCTTGCGGTGAGTCTGCGCTGCTCACCTGCTCGGCTTGGCCTTAAATTCTTCATCTCAAAGAAACGGATTAAACCGCGCTTCACTGCAGTTAAAGGGGCTCAGACAGAGGAGCCGAAATTCCCGAAGGAGCCGCCGCTGTCCGGGGGTGTCCGCGCTGCCCGGCCATCCTTGCCTCGGGTTTCCATGAAATGTTTTTGACGAGAATTTTTTTCAACTTGTAAATAACATTTTATAAAAAACATCTATTTGAATGATTTTAGCGGCTTCTAACGGGGAGGCCGACTGATGGATCCTGTTTCACTGCCGAGTCGAAATCTTAAGCCCCATGCTTTGTTCGAGCAGATTCAGAGTGTTGCCAGGCTGTTTAGGTAATTTTTTGGTAGCGCCAGGGAAAGTACTCACGCTACTGCTGCATCCTAATTAATAATAATTAATACCATAGAGCATATAGCAGAGGCTAGCAGGGAAAGCCGTGGAACTTCCATGGAGCCTAGTGAGAGTTCATAGATTGTGTTTACAGGTGGTGGGACTCTGCCGTAGGTGAATCGGCCGGAATTCCATATGGGTTGCAATGAACTTGACTTACTTGACTCTACGCGAGCAGGTGGTTGTGCGCTCACAGGCGTGGGTCGCTGCTTAACTCTCTGAGTAAAGGGTAATCTCCACAGAATGTACTGGGGGTAATTTCCTTCACCCAGGCGCACTGATTGTACAGCTCCATGGCGCAGAAGCTGATGGCCGTGCGGCCGGAGGTTCCGCTTTCTAAAGGCGAACTGCTTCTGGATTAGGACAACCGCATCAAGCAGACGTTAGGTGGTCTTCATTGCCTCTTCGCTGATAAAGATGTCAAGGGGGGAATGTCCAGGAAGGAGCTCATGCCAGCAAAGGGCGTGGAGGGAGCCGCGCTCATGATAGCTCAACAAGCGCGGCCTTGCACCCTGTTAAGAGCATCAAGGACCCCTTTCACCTCTAGGGCACTGTTTCAAATGAAGCCGGCTAAGGAGATGGCCGGTCTAACAATGGCAGTGTGAATTCACCAGAGGCGGGGGGTGAGGCCCCAGGTAGCGCCGAAAGCTCTGCGGATCTGCGAGAGCTTTGCTTGCTTTGGTTTGGACCTGTGGTCGAGGTGACGCCCAGACATCTGGTTTGTTTCTCCATGTTCAATCCTGCGGTTCAATCCTGCAGTTTCGGTGGCTGGTGAATATGATGGCCATGGTTTAGACTCAGAGAACCTGAGATCACAGCTGTCTGCCCAGCGCTCGGCACTGTGGATGAAGGCTTGGAGGAGGTCTCTTAGGACCGCGGCAGTTGGTCCGGCCACAGTGGCGGTAACATCGTCGGCATAGCCGATTTTCTGAACCAGATCCGGGTAACGTCTGCTGAGCAACTCGTCCAAAACCAAGTTCCAGAAAATCGGGCTGAGGACTCCACCTTGCGGGTCCGCCTTTCTGGACCTCCACAGAGCGGGAGTGCCAACAGGCACTCAACGAAACACCGATTGCACACCTGTTAGCAGCAGCAACTCCTGCACTGGCGCTGACAGGCGCGGATGATGCGGCCTGCCAGCTGGAGTCGCCTACGACGCAGCGGGTCGCTTGTCTCATGGCCCGGGCCCCGGCTTGTAAGTCATTGTGTTATTCTGCTCTCTCTGGGGCCCAGGGCCCATTGGAGCCCTGCGCGCCGCGTCAACCTGCTCAGTGTAAGACATCCTATGAAATAGCATCTTAGGATGTCTTACACTGAGTAGTATTGAGTCGTCCCTGGGTCGCCGCAATCCCGGTTGCACTGCGACTCCGGAGCCTCACTGTACGTCCTTAGAGGTTACCACAATGGCGGCCGATGCCAGACTGCAGTCCCGCATAGGGAAAGCTGGCATTTGAGCACACGGCCAAGCACAGCTGGCAGATCATGCTGCTAGACACGTAGATCGATCCTGTCCTATCTTTGCTTTAGTCGCAAAGATTACGACTGATCGTTAAATTTCTACGTCTGGTTTGTCCCGGAAGCGAGCATGAAGTCCAGTTTTTAGTTCGGTTAAAGTAGCACTTGGGTTCACATGGATCGCCTCCTCCAGAAAATGCAGGATGTCTTGATCCACGCTCACGTGCTTACGACCTCCCTTTGGCATCCTTGCAGACCTTCCCTCTTCACAGTCGTGTATTTGGCAGTTAGGTTTAGGGTTAGGGTTGGGGTTAGCGTTAGGGTTAGGGTTAGGGTTAGGGTTAGGGTTACTGACAGCACTGTAGATTAAAAACAGGATGTAAATTTACTTTGTAAACGTCAATTGCTTCAGGTTTTAATTCATAAAAGCCATGGACTTCTATACTTAGCATATGGACTGGAAGCGAAAAAATTCTCGCAAAAAAAATTACCACATGAGGCCAATTGTTTCCATAGATATGCATTTATCAAAAACTGCTGCGTGCTCTACTCTATGCTAAGTATAGAAGTCCATGATAAAAGCCCTGTAAGGCTCACTGAAGTGTCTATGGTCGAAAACCATCGGTTGCACACAATAAATCGCATTAAACCACAGCCTACACGCACCAAGACCAAGCCAATGCTTTGCCCACTTTTTAGTCCTTGGCCTCAATGCTATCCACCAGGTATTAAGCAAAACGATTGTCCAGCGAAAGAATTTCGATCAATCGAACGTGTCGGAATTGATTGGACTTCTTGAAGTCTCAGCCATAGACAGAACAACAGGAATAGTCTTTTTAAAGCCCACTGTTTGAAATTGAATGCAATTGTCGCTTTCTTGTGGAAGTTTTTTGTTGTACGTATTTAAAACGAGTCTCTTTTGAAAGCTTGGCATGGTTGGCACGCTGCCATAAACCTAATTCAGGCTCGTTACCGCTGCACCTTAAAACACGCAAAGGCTGCAGGCCTCGGAAGTGGTTTTAATTCAAAACTATCAAAACCTGTATTTTTCCTCAGAAGGTGCACAACAATATTATGAGGTTCTCGCATTGACACGGCAACGAAATAGGCATGTAAATCAATTACTTGCGAGAATTGGGCTTACAAAGAAAATTATTGTAAAATCATTCTAACTTCAGTGTCATGCACATTCACGTGTTGGACTGCAGTTTCCGACAGTCGAAAATCGAAAGCGCTGGATTTGAAGCAACAAGTTCAGGTATAGAAAATTGGGCTGCAGCCTCCTAGCTTCACCATCGCTGAGTCAGCAGGACAGCTGAAGGCTGACTGGAACTCTGGGATCAGCGACAGCACTCCGTTGACGCTGCAATTGAGCAGTGTTCATTAAACAATGCGAAGGTTAAAATTTGAAAAAATATCAGCATGAGTCAGCGGCTTACTGAATATCCTCTGGCATGAGGCGGCCCAAGGCTCCCCTGATGTATGAGTACAGCGGATCCCGGGTGAAGCAGAATGTCTGCAATTTCAGTTCAGGCTTATGATACAGGTTTATGTCCACAGTAAAACTCTCATTATCTGTGCCCTCTCTTCACCTGTGCCCTCTCTTCACCTGTGCCCTCTCTTCACCTGTGCCCTCTCTTCACCTGTGCCCTCTCTTCACCTGTGCCCTCTCTTCACCTGTGCCCTCTCTTCACCTGTGCCCTCTCTTCACCTGTGCCCTCTCTTCACCTGTGCCCTCTCTTCACCTGTGCCCTCTCTTCACCTGTGCCCTCTCTTCACCTGTGCCCTCTCTTCACCTGTGCCCTCTCTTCACCTGTGCCCTCTCTTCACCTGTGCCCTCTCTTCACCTGTGCCCTCTCTTCACCTGTGCCCTCTCTTCACCTGTGCCCTCTCTTCACCTGTGCCCTCTCTTCACCTGTGCCCTCTCTTCACCTGTGCCCTCTCTTCACCTGTGCCCTCTCTTCACCTGTGCCCTCTCTTCACCTGTGCCCTCTCTTCACCTGTGCCCTCTCTTCACCTGTGCCCTCTCTTCACCTGTGCCCTCTCTTCACCTGTGCCCTCTCTTCACCTGTGCCCTCTCTTCACCTGTGCCCTCTCTTCACCTGTGCCCTCTCTTCACCTGTGCCCTCTCTTCACCTGTGCCCTCTCTTCACCTGTGCCCTCTCTTCACCTGTGCCCTCTCTTCACCTGTGCCCTCTCTTCACCTGTGCCCTCTCTTCACCTGTGCCCTCTCTTCACCTGTGCCCTCTCTTCACCTGTGCCCTCTCTTCACCTGTGCCCTCTCTTCACCTGTGCCCTCTCTTCACCTGTGCCCTCTCTTCACCTGTGCCCTCTCTTCACCTGTGCCCTCTCTTCACCTGTGCCCTCTCTTCACCTGTGCCCTCTCTTCACCTGTGCCCTCTCTTCACCTGTGCCCTCTCTTCACCTGTGCCCTCTCTTCACCTGTGCCCTCTCTTCACCTGTGCCCTCTCTTCACCTGTGCCCTCTCTTCACCTGTGCCCTCTCTTCACCTGTGCCCTCTCTTCACCTGTGCCCTCTCTTCACCTGTGCCCTCTCTTCACCTGTGCCCTCTCTTCACCTGTGCCCTCTCTTCACCTGTGCCCTCTCTTCACCTGTGCCTTCTCCACACCCGCCATTTTGGTACCCGTTTTTGACCCTCGGCCTCACCTGTGCCCAGGCAGTGAACAAAGACTGCATTTTGTTGAGATGGCCAAGCGGCAGCGGGAGTTCTGACCCGCCCCCCTCGAAACCGGCGTAAGCCTTCGACACCAGCCGGAGCGCATCCGTCTCAGCAACTGCCGTGCGCAGAGTTCTCGAGATTATCGGGTTGATGTCCACCTGAGTGCGGGATGGTAATTATCACTTAATCAGTATGGGATTTCACACCACTTGCCCCAGCTCAATCACTCAGCCAGCAGCCCTGCCCCACAGAATCACTCAGCCAGCAGCCCTGCCCCACAGAATCACTCAGCCAGCAGCCCTGCCCCACAGAATCACTCAGCCAGCAGCCCTGCCCCACAGAATCACTCACATAGTAACTTCTGTTTCCAACCCAATATGGCCCTGCCGTCAAGTCCCAGTAGGTGAAGTTGACGCACTGCGCCTTCGCCACATAGCTCTGCCTTGTCCGCTCCGACCACATGGGATTTGAGTTGCCCTGCTGGTCCGTGAGCTGGCCTTGAAGGAAGAGGTTGGGATTCGAATTTGTCAGAACATCCCCTGTTCAATCGGCCGGTACCTAACTGGACTCAAATATAATCTCACAAGCACAAGGCGAATTTTAGGCCAATAGAATGCTACAATAGGAGTCCCGTAGAATCCCACTGGAGTCCAATCGGAATCCCACTGGAGTCCCATCGGAATCTTACTGGAGTCCCATCGGAATCCCACTGGAGTCCCATCGGAATCCCACTGGAGTCCCATCGGAATCCCACTGGAGTCCCATCGGATTCCCACTGGAGTCCCATCGGAATCCCACTGGAATCCCATCGGAATCCCACTGGAATCCCATCGGAATCCCACTGGAATCCCATCGGAATCCCACTGGAATCCCATCGGAATCCCATGTCCAGCAGCTGCAGCAGCTCTGCAGTCACCAGTGGCATCCACAGCCTTGATCAGCTCAGCCGCCATCCGCTGCCCGATGGTGGCGAAATTGATGTAGCCCGGCAGCTGAGGGGAGAAGAATGGCCACTGCAGAATGCCTGCAGGAACTGTCAGCTGCGCTGTGGAAGTCATGGACAGAGCCACGTCGAAGGTGGCGCCGCTCCAAGCGGTGGCCTGCTGTACGGTGCCCAGCAGGGAGCCCTGCTTCAGGCGCTTGAAGTTCTGCCAGCTGATTGAGATGTCCATCATGGGGTAGTCCGGGTCAACAGTGAGCTGTGCGGGCGGGGTGCGTGACAGTGCGAGAGTTTAGAGCTAATTTTTATATAGAGTGACACATTCTAATCTATAGAGTGACACATTCTAATCTAGAGTGACACATTCTAATCTATAGAGTGACACATTCTAATCTAGAGTGACACATTCTAATCTAGAGTGACACATTCTAATCTAGAGTGACACATTCTAATCTAGAGTGACACATTCCAATCTAGAGTGACACATTCTAATCTAGAGTGACACATTCTAATCTAGAGTGACACATTCCAATCTAGAGTGACACATTCTAATCTAGAGTGACACATTCTAATCTAGAGTGACACATTCTAATCTAGAGTGACACATTCTAAGCTAGAGTGACACATTCTAATCTAGAGTGACACATTCTAATCTAGAGTGACACATTCCAATCTAGAGTGACACATTCTAATCTAGAGTGACACATTCTAAGCTAGAGTGACACATTCTAATCTAGAATGACACATTCTAATCTAGAGTGACACATTCTAATCTAGAGTGACACATTCCAATCTAGAGTGACACATTCTAATCTAGAGTGACACATTCTAATCTAGAGTGACACATTCCAATCTAGAGTGACACATTCCAATCTAGAGTGACACATTCTAATCTAGAGTGACACATTCCAATCTGGAGTGACACATTAATCTAAGAGTACTAAATCGAACCTTCAGTATCATAATTTACGCTCACATCTTTGTAGTACTCGTCCAGAAACTCATCCCGGATCTCAGTCGGTGAGTAGCCGATCTTGTCCACCACAGCCTGAATTTTCATCCTCATCTTGGCTCGTTCGGTGGACCCAATCCAGTCGAGCTTTTCAATGCCGCTGACGAACTCAGACTGGAGAGTTTTGTACAGACTGTCCACCTGCGAAAGGGTTTTGCTAGAGTCAGCACTCGGAATGACTGCTTGGAGTCTGCTGGCCCCAAGGCTCATGGGCAAATCTGATTTCAGATTCTAGAGGGAGAGAGGCGAAGAGACGGAGAGAGGCGGAGAGGGAGAGGGAGAGAGATGAAGAGAGGCGGAGAGTCGGAGAGGGAGAGAGATAAAGAGAGAGGGAGAGAGACGGAGAGGGAGAGAGAGGGAGAGAGGCGGAGAGACGGAGAGGGAGAGAGAGGGAGAGAGTCGGAGAGGGAGAGAGATGAAGAGAGAGGGAGAGAGACGGAGAGGGAGAGAGAGGGAGAGAGGCGGAGAGAGGCGGAGAGACGGAGAGGGAGAGAGAGGGAGAGAGATGGAGAGGGAGATAGATGAAGAGAGATGGAGAGAGACGGAGAGGGAGAGAGAGGGAGAGAGGCGGAGAGACGGAGAGGGAGAGAGAGGGAGAGAGGCGGAGAGGGAGAGAGATGAAGAGAGAGGGAGAGAGACGGAGAGGGAGAGAGATGAAGAGAGAAGGAGAGAGGGAGAGAGACGGAGAGGGAGAGAGAGGGAGAGAGGTGGAGAGGGAGAGAGATGAAGAGAGAGGGAGAGAGACGGAGAGGGAGAGAGAGGGAGAGAGAAGGAGAGAGGCGGAGAGACGGAGAGGGAGAGAGAGGGAGAGAGGTGGAGAGTCGGAGAGGGAGAGAGAGGGAGAGAGGCGGAGAGGGAGAGAGATGGAGAGGGAGAGATATGAAGAGAGAGGGAGAGAGGCGGAGAGACGGAGAGGGAGAGAGAAGGAGAGAGGCGGAGAGGGAGAGAGATGGAGAGGGAGAGAGATGAAGAGAGGAGAGAGGCGGAGAGACGGAGAGGGAGAGAGAAGGAGAGAGGCGGAGAGGGAGAGAGATGAAGAGAGGAGAGAGGCGGAGAGACGGAGAGGGAGAGAGAGGGAGAGAGGTGGAGAGTCGGAGAGGGAGAGAGATGGAGAGAGGCGGAGAGACGGAGAGGGAGAGAGAAGGAGAGAGGCGGAGAGGGAGAGAGATGGAGAGGGAGAGAGATGAAGAGAGGAGAGAGGCGGAGAGACGGAGAGGGAGAGAGAAGGAGAGAGGCGGAGAGGGAGAGAGAGGGAGAGAGGTGGAGAGTCGGAGAGGGAGAGAGAAGGAGAGAGGCGGAGAGGGAGAGAGATGGAGAGGGAGAGAGATGAAGAGAGGAGAGAGGCGGAGAGACGGAGAGGGAGAGAGAAGGAGAGAGGCGGAGAGGGAGAGAGATGAAGAGAGGAGAGAGGCGGAGAGACGGAGAGGGAGAGAGAGGGAGAGAGGTGGAGAGTCGGAGAGGGAGAGAGATGGAGAGAGGCGGAGAGACGGAGAGGGAGAGAGATGAAGAGAGGAGAGAGGCGGAGAGACGGAGAGGGAGAGAGAGGGAGAGAGGCAGAGAGGGAGAGAGAGGGAGAGAGGCGGAGAGACGGAGAGGGAGAGAGGGGAGCAGGGCAGAGGTCACTGCCCAATCGGAGGCTCCTGAGGCCCGAGCTCAACCGGGTACAAGTGCAGCCGGTGCAGGATTCATATCCGATATTCATCGCAATAAGCGATTTACTCTTACGCGGGAAAAATTTGACAAAACCGAAGTTTGCTTAATTAGGACCAGTTTCGTACTGATTGGAGCTCATTAGTTCCCATCTACCGGTAGAAGAATGATAATCAGAGATCAGAGAGAGCCTGGGGCGAGCTTTACAGAACAAAAACAAGTCCCGACCCACAGCCTGCTTGCTGGAGTCCACCAGGTGGTCCGCAACGAAGAGGCTGTTGAGCCCCAGCAACATGAAGTTCTTGGTGCGGTCCAAGCAATAGTCCAGCCTGCTCTGGTAGATGTAGCTGCTGCTGGACAGGCTGGACTCAAACTCGCGCTTGGCGTGAACGTAGGCGCTCGATAAGTCACCGCTGTAATTGCGGATCACCTGCCAATTCAGGTAGTTGGACAGCCTCCTGTGCGAGGGAGCATGGGTGTGGCATTAGCTGACGGTGACAGGTAAATTCTGTGTCTGTACGGGTAAATCCGGTGTCTGTAGCGGGTAAATCCTGTGTCTGTAGCGGGTAAATCCTGTGTCTGTAGCGGGTAAACCCTGTGTCTGTAGCGGGTAAATCCTGTGTCTCTAGCGGGTAAATCCTGTGTCTGTAGCGGGTAAATCCTGTGTCTGTAGCGGGTAAATCCTGTGTCTGTAGCGGGTAAATCCTGTGTCTGTAGCGGGTAAATCCTGTGTCTGTAGCGGGTAAATCCTGTGTCTGTAGCGGGTAAATCCTGTGTCTGTAGCGGGTAAATCATGTGTCTGTAGCGGGTAAATCCTGTGTCTGTAGCGGGTAAATCCTGTGTCTGTAGCGGGTAAATCCTGTGTCTGTAGCGGGTAAATCCGGTGTCTGTAGCGGGTAAATCCTGTGTCTGTAGCGGGTAAATCCGGTGTCTGTAGCGGGTAAATCCGGTGTCTGTAGCGGGTAAATCATGTGTCTGTAGCGGGTAAATCCTGTGTCTGTAGCGGGTAAATCCTGTGTCTGTAGCGGGTAAATCCTGTGTCTGTAGCGGGTAAATCATGTGTCTGTAGCGGGTAAATCCTGTGTCTGTAGCGGTTAAATCCTGTGTCTGTAGCGGTTAAATCCTGTGTCTGTAGCGGGTAAATCCTGTGTCTGTAGCGGGTAAATCCTGTGTCTGTAGCGGGTAAATCCTGTGTCTGTAGCGGGTAAATCCGGTGTCTGTAGCGGGTAAATCCTGTGTCTGTAGCGGGTAAATCCTGTGTCTGTAGCGGGTAAATCCTGTGTCTGTAGCGGGTAAATCATGTGTCTGTAGCGGGTAAATCCTGTGTCTGTAGCGGGTAAATCCTGTGTCTGTAGCGGGTAAATCCTGTGTCTGTAGCGGGTAAATCCGGTGTCTGTAGCGGGTAAATCCTGTGTCTGAAGCGGGTAAATCCTGTGTCTGTAGCGGGTAAATCCGGTGTCTGTAGCGGGTAAATCATGTGTCTGTAGCGGGTAAATCCTGTGTCTGTAGCGGGTAAATCATGTGTCTGTAGCGGGTAAATCCTGTGTCTGTAGCGGGTAAATCCTGTGTCTGTAGCGGGTAAATCCTGTGTCTGTAGCGGGTAAATCCTGTGTCTGTAGCGGGTAAATCCTGTGTCTGTAGCGGGTAAATCCTGTGTCTGTAGCGGGTAAATCCTGTGTCTGTAGCGGGTAAATCCTGTGTCTGTAGCGGGTAAATCCGGTGTCTGTAGCGGGTAAATCCTGTGTCTGTAGCGGGTAAATCCTGTGTCTGTAGCGGGTAAATCCTGTGTCTGTAGCGGGTAAATCCTGTGTCTCTAGCGGGTAAATCCTGTGTCTGTAGCGGGTAAATCCTGTGTCTGTAGCGGGTAAATCCTGTGTCTGTAGCGGGTAAATCCTGTGTCTGTAGCGGGTAAATCCGGTGTCTGTAGCGGGTAAATCCTGTGTCTGTAGCGGGTAAATCCTGTGTCTGTAGCGGGTAAATCCTGTGTCTGTAGCGGGTAAATCCTGTGTCTGTAGCGGGTAAATCCTGTGTCTGTAGCGGGTAAATCCTGTGTCTGTAGCGGGTAAATCCTGTGTCTGTAGCGGGTAAATCCTGTGTCTGTAGCGGGTAAATCCTGTGTCTGTAGCGGGTAAATCCTGTGTCTGTAGCGGGTAAATCCTGTGTCTGTAGCGGGTAAATCATGTGTCTGTAGCGGGTAAATCCTGTGTCTGTAGCGGGTAAATCCTGTGTCTGTAGCGGGTAAATCCTGTGTCTGTAGCGGGTAAATCCTGTGTCTGTAGCGGGTAAATCCTGTGTCTGTAGCGGGTAAACCCTGTGTCTGTAGCGGGTAAATCCTGTGTCTCTAGCGGGTAAATCCTGTGTCTGTAGCGGGTAAATCCTGTGTCTGTAGCGGGTAAATCCTGTGTCTGTAGCGGGTAAATCCTGTGTCTGTAGCGGGTAAATCCGGTGTCTGTAGCGGGTAAATCCTGTGTCTGTAGCGGGTAAATCCGGTGTCTGTAGCGGGTAAATCCTGTGTCTGTAGCGGGTAAATCCTGTGTCTGTAGCGGGTAAATCCTGTGTCTCTAGCGGGTAAATCCTGTGTCTGTAGCGGGTAAATCCTGTGTCTCTAGCGGGTAAATCCTGTGTCTGTAGCGGGTAAATCCTGTGTCTGTAGCGGGTAAATCCGGTGTCTATAGCGGGTGAATATGTTTATAGCTCGTAAAACGTGACTCCTGCCTCTAACAAGAGGGACTCCCTGTCTAGCAAAGCGACGTCGGTCTCAACGGGAATCGACTTGCCTGTTATAATCGACTGGGTGCAGCAACCTGATGGTCTCCCCAACGTAGGTCATCGCCCGCCTCAGGTAGTCAGCCGTCTGCACTGCCACTCTGGTGGAGCCCTGCACCCCGGACTCAAGGGTGCCGCTGAACAGCGCGGACCACCTGATTGGCTGGTAGCTCGAGTCCATCTCAGTCAGGCTGATTTGGTTGCCAGGAGCCAGCGGCGGCTTGTCGGGGTCCGGTCCAGCGGCGTTCCTGCTGAACTGTTGGTATTGACAGTGGGACAGTGCTTTGGTAATTGGGAGAATTCTCCCCAACCATATTTCCCTGCTAGGTGAATTCTTCCACAGAGCTCACATTGGCGAGGGCCGTCTCGATCTCCATGACGTCGAGCACGAAGTTCTCGATGCGCGCCGTGACGCCGTTCGGATTATCGACCGTGCCGGGCTCGGCGTCGGCAACCAGGAGTTTTGCTGTTGCTCTCATGTACTCCTTGTAGGACTCGCGCTGCCTGTGGTACTGGAAATAAAGTACTCTCTGACCCTGTGTACTCTCTGACCCTGTGTACTCTCTGACCCTGTGTACTCTCTGACCCTGTGTACTCTCTGACCCTGTGTACTCTCTGACCCTGTGTACTCTCTGACCCTGTGTACTCTCTGACCCTGTGTACTCTCTGACCCTGTGTACTCTCTGACCCTGTGTACTCTCTGACCCTGTGTACTCTCTGACCCAGTATCCGCTTACATCCCAAGTGATCTCTGCTCCACATGTACAGCCATTTCCCTGTGTCCTTTCTTCAATCGCGCACCAGTGCACAGACAGCTGCGTCCAGTACTCACAAAGTCGAACAGGTACATGGCAGGCAGCATGCCGATCCCGCCGTTGTAAATCTGGAAATAAGGGCGAAATAAGTTTACTTGCCGCACTCAGAGCAGAGCACCTTGAGCTTCAGGACCTGAGCTTCAGGACAGGCAACACCCTCACCGAAATCGTGTACCGGCCTCCGTCCAGCGGGTTCGGCTCCACCCGGTACTCGAAGAAGGCCGAAGCTCCGAAGGTTTTCACGGCGGAGAGCAGCTCGCGGTCGAGGTCGAACTGGCCGACCACCGAGCCGTTCATCACGTAGAACTGACGCCGCAGCAGGTCGGCGAACAGGGCGCCGCGCACCCGTTCGATTCGAAAGTCGTCAATGCAGGTGCCGAAAATTGTTTTCAACTTTCGTTCGTAGGAGTCCGCCGAGTTGCGAACGATCGGCGAACGGAGGGCGGCCTCGAGCTTGTCGGCGTTCTGCCTGATCAGCTCGCCGCTGACCGTCCGCTCGCGGTAAGCCGGGTTTATCGGCATCACCTGCTCGGCGGCGCCGCAGGCGAAAGCGTAGAAATTATCGCACGGGCTGGCCGAGCGGTTGAGGAAACTCACCTGGGGAGAAATGGTGGCTTGAAGTTTAGAAGTACAGGGAGACTGCGAGCTGTGATTCCAACCGAGGGAATCAGTGGGTAATCAGTGGAGAATCGGTGGGGAATCGGTGGGGAATCGGTGGGGAATCGGTGGGAAATCGGTGGGGAATCGATGGGGAATCGGTGGGGAATCGGTGGGAAATCGGTTGGGAATCGGTGGGGAATCGGTGGGGAATCGGTGGGGAATCGGTGGGGAATCGGTGGGAAATCGGTGGGGAATCGATGGGGAATCGGTGGGGAATCGGTGGGAAATCGGTTGGGAATCGGTGGGGAATCGGTAAGGAATCGGTGGGAAATCGGTGGGGAATCGATGGGGAATCGGTGGAGAATCGGTAAGGAATCGGTGAGGAATTGGTGGGGAATCGGTGGGGAATCGGAGGGGGGATCGGTTGGGAATCGGTGGGGAATCGGTGGGGAATCTGACTGCAGTGGTCCCTCACCAGGTAGCCGGAGCGATACAGGCAGGCCTCAGTTTGGCACGCAGTGTCAACCCCACCGCCGCCGCCAGCACCACCGCCGTGGGTGGCAGCCAGGGCGATGACCACAACCAGCAGCAGAACGACAATGCCAGCCAGGATGTTCTCAGCGATGGAGTGCCTGGCCGGGTTGAGCTGCTGCCGGACCCGCTCCCAGATCCGGGCTGTGTCTGAGCTGTTCTCGGGCTCCGCGTACATCTCCATGTTGATGGACTCTGGATCGGCAGCCATTGGAGCAACTGTTTGGGGGCCAAGAGAAGAGTTTGAGTTGAGCTCGGCGACAATGCCTGCTAGATCGAAGTGCGCTTTGGAACAGAGCAGAGCTGAGCACTTTTATTCTCCGCGCTCCTTTGAGTCGCTATCGCTCAGAGCTTAGATAAGGCGCCGGTGGCAGCAGCTCAATAGGTTCGATTGAGAGCAGGCGGCACACCAGCAGAGCACCTTCATGTCAGGCTTTTTTTCATTTTCTAAGTAGAGTTTCCCTTGAGCAGTAAAGTTTTTGATAATGAAAAAATGTTATGGGTCGAGCAGCAGCTTATCTTTTTCTTAACGAAACTGGGCAGAAAGGCGAGAGTCAAAGTGAAAGCTCAGGCTAATTCTTTCTGATTTCAGATTTTATATTTTTCTATACGTTTCAGCTCGCATATTGATTTGAATAGTCTGAATTCTTTGTGTAAATTCTTTCAAAGCTTCCATCTGGCTAGCAATCCATGTAAAATACGGATCCAGATGCCAGTCTTAGTGCACCCCGGCTTCGACTGGAATTCAATGCTTGTCGAACGGGACTCTATGGCCGCAACCAAATGATTGAATTTACAATGGAGCTGATGGATCTGCTGTTCCGAGTAGGCAATCATCAAAAACTTTATTCAGAGTGGTCGAAAAATATTATCGGAGACATGCACGGGTTCGGAAATCTGCTTGTCATGCTGGGGTCTTTGTCCATTGTGCTGCAGCTTCTAGTCGCATTTGGTTCTGCCGTCGATTTAGCGACGACTAAGAATCAGAAGAGCGGCGCCAGCGAAGATAGCCAAGAGGAGCTTGAGACCCAGGCCAATGCGGCCCAGCTGCAGGCGATGGAAGCCAACCCGGATCCCTACAAGCACCATGCCGTGCACTTATGCAACACTAACTTGGACTGTCTGGCTATGCACGGCGGCTGCAGCCACGACCAGTACATTGGGGACAGCGAGGCCAAGTGAGTGCTGGGCTGGATATTTTTATTGCTTGTGTTTGAGACCCCAAGCACACAAGAACACATCGGGAGAGGAGGGGTGGGGGTTAATAAGGCCCCAGGCACACAAGAACACAGCGGGAGGGGAGGGGTGGGGGTTAATAAGGCCCCAGGCACACAAGAACACAGCGGGAAAGGAGGGGTGGGGGTTAAGGCCCCAGGCACACAAGAACACAGCGGGAGAGGAGGGGTGGGGGTTAATAAGGCCCCAGGCACACAAGAACACAGCGGGAGAGGAGGGGTGGGGGTTAATAAGGCCCCAGGCACACAAGAACACAGCGGGAGAGGAGGGGTGGGGGTTAATAAGGCCCCAGGCACACAAGAACACAGCGGGAGAGGAGGGGTGGGGGTTAATAAGGCCCCAGGCACACAAGAACACAGCGGGAGAGGAGGGGTGGGGGTTAATAAGGCCCCAGGCACACGAGACCACCGTGGTGACAGCAACAACAAGAAGCCGCGCTATTAATGCAAAGCGTCAAAAGAACCCGCTCTGACCAACCTGGCAGGCAAGAGACGGAGCTGCTGCCCAAGTGCTACCAGCCGCACGGTCTATCAACCCGAGGAGTTTGCCTGTGCACTGAGTGCTCCAACGACCTGCACTGCCACCGCCAGTCCCGCTGCCCGCACTCCCTGACAGGCCAGTGCGTCAGCGAGCACTCGGTGAAGACCTGCCGCTGCGGGCAATTCCGTCATGACTACAGCAAGATGGGAGGAAGCGGCAGCAGAGAGCGATCCAGTGTTGACTGGAACTCCCTGTTGGACTATTTGATCTGTCGCAACATTTTGCTGCGCAGGTTGCTGTCTGATTCCGTGCAGTGTGGCTGAATGTGTTAGTAAATTTATAATGAGGATGGCTAAACTCACTCATTATCAAAGTTCTAATATGCATGAAGTTTGACGAAGGGACTTTTTATGGCTTCATTAATTAATCTGCCTAACAGAGAGCATGCGGAGCTTTTTTCATCATTAAAACAACCAAGGAAGACACAAAAAGCTAATTCTGGAGACGAACCATCCTACTCTGCACTCCAGTAGTCTGCAGCGCTTTTGTGACTATAATTCAAGGAAGGGAGTAGACTGGATGAGAAAGGATTCGAATGGACGAGAAGGGAGTAGAATGGATCAGAATGGATGAGAAGGGAGCAGAATGGATTTGCATGGAGTAGACTGGATGTGAATGGAGTAGACTGAATGTGAATGGAGTAGACTGGATGTGAATGGATTAGGCTGGATGTGAATGGAGTAGACTGAATGTGAATGGAGTAGACTGGTTGTGAATGGAGTAGACTGTATGTGAATGGAGTAGACTGGATGTGAATGGAGTAGACTGTATGTGAATGGAGTAGACTGGATGTGAATGGAGTAGACTGAATGTGAATGGAGTAGACTGGATGTGAATGGATTAGGCTGGATGTGAATGGAGTAGACTGAATGTGAATGGAGTAGACTGGTTGTGAATGGAGTAGACTGTATGTAAATGGAGTAGACTGGATGTGAATGGAGTAGACTGGATGTGAATGGAGTAGACTGGATGTGAATGGATTAGGCTGGATGTGAATGGAGTAGACTGGATGTGAATGGATTAGGCTGGATGTGAATGGAGTAGACTGAATGTGAATGGAGTAGACTATTTGTGAATGGAGTTGACTGGATGTGAATGGAGTAGACTGGATGTGAATGGATTAGACTGGATGTGAATGGAGTAGACTGAATGTGAATGGAGTAGACTGGGTGTGAATGGAGTAGACTGAATGTGAATGGAGTAGACTGGATGTGAATGGAGTAGACTGGATGTGAATGGAGTAGACTGGATGTGAATGGAGTAGACTGAATGTGAATGGAGTAGACTGGATGTGAATGGAGTAGACTGTATGTGAATGGAGTAGACTGGATGTGAATGGAGTAGACTGGATGTGAATGGAGTAGACTGGATGTGAATGGAGTAGACTGGATGTGAATGGAGTAGACTGGATGTGAATGGAGTAGACTGGATGTGAATGGATTAGGCTGGATGTGAATGGAGTAGACTGGATGTGAATGGATTAGGCTGGATGTGAATGGAGTAGACTGAATGTGAATGGAGTAGACTGGTTGTGAATGGAGTTGACTGGATGTGAATGGAGTAGACTGGATGTGAATGGATTAGACTGGATGTGAATGGAGTAGACTGAATGTGAATGGAGTAGACTGGGTGTGAATGGAGTAGACTGAATGTGAATGGAGTAGACTGGATGTGAATGGAGTAGACTGGATGTGAATGGAGTAGACTGGATGTGAATGGAGTAGACTGAATGTGAATGGAGTAGACTGGATGTGAATGGAGTAGACTGTATGTGAATGGAGTAGACTGGATGTGAATGGAGTAGACTGGATGTGAATGGAGTAGACTGGATGTGAATGGAGTAGACTGGATGTGAATGGAGTAGACTGGATGTGAATGGAGTAGACTGTATGTGAATGGAGTAGACTGGATGTGAATGGAGTAGACTGGATGTGAATGGAGTAGACTGGATGTGAATGGAGTAGACTGGATGTGAATGGAGTAGACTGGATGTGAATGGAGTAGACTGTATGTGAATGGAGTAGACTGGATGTGAATGGAGTAGACTGGATGTGAATGGAGTAGACTGGATGTGAATGGAGTAGACTGGATGTGAATGGAGTAGACTGGATGTGAATGGAGTAGACTGGATGTGAATGGAGTAGACTGGATGTGAATGGAGTAGACTGTATGAACAGGGAGTAGAAAGTCCTATTGTCCCAAATGATTTATTAGCTGTCATATCATAACGCAAGCACTGCTTTCATTCAGTGTAGAATCGATACAGAGGATAAGCACACAACGCTACGGTGCTTGATTTGTATTGTATTTACCATAACACAGCTTACACAAATAAAATAGTAAATGAACACTGCTTGGGTCACCAGAAGCAGCCGGTGCAGCAATACTTCTTGCTGGCCGGCTCCAGATGGCAGGGCTGGCTCCAGCCGTCAGGACATGCGGTCTCGCAGTCCTCCATTGTCGGCCTGCAGACCTGCGTGTAGATGCAGGAGAAGGTCAGCCTGCTGGGCTGCTTTGACTTTTCTTGCTGCTGCTTCTGCTGGTCAGCGGAAGAGACCAGGCTGCCAATGATAAACAAATATGCCAGAATTCTGCACATTTCCATGCTGATGAGAATTCTGCCCCAGAGCTGAGGGATATTCTATAGGTGTTGGCGTATAGACCGTTTTTGGCACTTTGCCATAGAGGATTCTCGGCAGGACGGACGGGTGCCCTGGGTAAGAGCAAAAAACTCAGACGTGTTCCAAAATTATGAATCAATAAACGCCGTTCCTTCACAGCCTTGTCTGCGTGCCAAGACTTCTTGAGGTTATGTGCCAGGACTTCTTGAGGTTGTGTGCCAGGACTTCTTGAGGTTGTGTGCCAGGACTTCTTGAGGTTGTGTGCCAGGACTTCTTGAGGTTGTGTGCCAGGACGTCGTGAGGTGCCAAGGGCTTCTTATGCTTATCATCTGTCCGTGTGTCTTGAGGTTGTGTGCCATGACGTCGTAAAGTTGTGTGCCATGACGTCGTAAAGTTGTGTGCCATGACGTCGTGAGGTTGTGTGCCATGACGTCGTGATGTTGTGTGCCAGGGCGTCGTGAGGTTTCGTGCCAGGACATCTTACGGTTGCGTGCCAAGGGCGTCTTATGCTTATCATCTGTCCGTGTGTCTTGAGGTTGTGTGTCCTTGTGATTTAAAGTTTCGTTCTCGAATATCTGAAGACAGTGTGTCCCTTGTGTTCTGAGGTTGGAGGTTGATGATGGGGTTCGAAAACATGCCTTCTCTCGTAAGACAGTTTCGGCGTTGCCTCGGTTTTGAGTAATTATAAGTTTTTTCTATATTTATTGCGCTCCATGTAAATAATAAAAAATATCCCAAGGCGAGAGACAGAGCCAATCAATTAAACAAATTGGCATCGCCCAGCCCAATCAATAACAGCCAAGCGACTAATGCCAATTAATTATTAAAAAGCGCTGCAGCCTCCCTCATTCCACGGCTCATTGTTGTCCAGTTTGGGAAAAACTCAACTCAGCTTTGGCAGAAATAATTGGTTTTTCAGCAGCTGGAAAAGCTGGAACAGTCTCTGAAAGCAAATCTGCTGGCTGCCTCTTAGTTCTCAGTCCCAGCTTCCAAGGTAGCAAGTGGTGTTTTTGCTTTTGCAGGCAAAAATATTTCATTTTCAGTTCCATACACGGCAGCGCACGGAAACTCCCCCATCTCTCTCTCTCTCTCTCTCTCTCTCTCTCTACCTTTTATTCCATATATTCTGAGTACATTCGTATGTGAGTATAAGCATCAGTTACACGGACTTCTAAAATATGTGGACTGGAAAATAAGCATCGATAGAAGGGTAATTTCTTCCCTAACACGAGAGTAGTCCTCTGCTATTCTATGTGAAACTGGGGTAAATTTCAGATATTGCAGCTTTTGATATCGGCGTTGAGTTCTAGTCCATATTCTATAGAAGTCCCTGTTTTCTGATTCCCCAGCGAAGCCTGACTTTCCACCTCACTGCATTTTGGCCCGGCTGCGCGCTGCTGCTGTTTCGCCTGTGCTTGACTCGTACCTCATCCAACTGTGTCTCGCTGGGTCTGGCAGCAGCGCCCAACCGCCTCACTCCACTCGCCCTATCGGTTGCCATAGCAACAAAACACTACCGCTTAATCAGGCTAAAACCGCCCGACAAAAGCGGCTGGGCTTGATAACTATCTAGCTAGACAAAAATCCCGCCATGCCTCTGCCGCATCTCCGCCTTCTGCTGGCTGCCGCGATCGCACTGACTGCGGCTCCCGCTCGAGCGGCTGACACCCGAGCCGCCTTCACTGAGGAGGCCACCTGCCCGGCTCTGTCAGCCGGCACCGACGCCAACCTCCGCCTTGTGTCCGGAGCCACCGATCGGCGCACCTGTGCCGTCGAGTGCTCGCTGTGGCCGGCATGCGTGGTGGCCTATCACTCGCCCGCCGCTGCCACCTGCCAGCTGGGCACCCTCGCCGCCTGGCTGCAGTTCTGGCAAGCCGGAAGCTGCCGGAGCCTCATCAGGCCGCCGCCGATTCCTGACAACGTTGCGCCAAAGCTGCTGGCCTTTTATAACTTCCGGTTTAGCCTGAGCAACCAGCTCAACGCGAGCGCCTTCGGCCTGACCGCCAACAATGCCGCGAGGAACCGCCTGGGAGTTGAGCTGCTGGGCTCATTCGACTCCAACCTTGAAGTCGACCTGATGGGTGGCGCACTCGGCCACTACTTGCCCCATAACCAGCTCAGCTTCTTCATCAAGGTAAGCTTGTTCGAATTTGGGATTAGGGGCAGATTTGCTCCGTGTGGTAAACGCATCCGACTCGCGTGCCACGACCACTGGTTTGATTATGTGCGCGGCTATGTGCGTTCATGTGGGGCTGACGAAATTTAGTTGTCGTGGTCTCATGAAGGCTAACCCAAAGATCATATATGCACAAGGTAGGCCACTCATTAAACGCTTATGTGCCTGACGATTAAAAAGTCACGGCCGCTGTAAACCCTTGTGTGTGCGTGTTTGCGAGTGCGTATACAGTTTTGGCGCGCTATTGGCGCGGTAGGGTTGTGCAACAATGTCGGCGAAAGCATTGCGCCAGGCTGCCCTCTTGCGATTGCTTAATTATTACACCGTGTAACAAAAATAAATAAAAATCTTGTCTTTCATTGAAAAATTGCTTTTTCTTAGTCTAGGTCAACTACTGAACCCAATTTAATTGCTGATTGCTTACAAACTTTGGGTTGGCAAGCCTGACTTCAGTTATTTGAGATTATGTGTTTTGTAAATGCTAAAAGCTATGTTTTTTCCTATTGATTTTCTTTTTTCATTCACTGAATACTTTTTTCAACAGTAGATGCTCTAGAGTGCATGTTAAGTCATATATTGGTATGCCTGTGTGTTAATTTGTTCATTTGCTAACAACGTGGTACATGTATGCTACTCATTGCAGCCATTCATTTCAAAACGAATCGTTCAACGTTATTGTTGCTGACACCATGGCTTCAAGGGGATGTAAGTACGGAGCGGACAGCTTCTGCTACGTGTGTGGCGAATTCTTTGCCAAGTCAGCAAAGAAACACAAGCTGGATGGGCGTGCTATGGCAAAACAAGCGTACTTTGGTATGCCAGTAGGTGACCAAAACAAGCCCTGGGCTCCGCATGTGATCTGCGAGTACTGCTGCCGCACACTTGAAGGCTGGTACAGAGGGGAAAAGCAAGCAATGCCCTTCGCTATTCCTAGAGTGTGGCGAGAGCCAACAGATCACCTAAATGACTGCTTCTTCTGCATGGTAGACCCAACCAAGAGGCGCAAGGGGAAGAATGCAACCCCAATCAGTTACCCTGACATTCCGTCGTCAATGGCACCTGTTCCTCACAATGCCAGCCACCTGCCTGTACCTCAGCCTCCCCAGGCGGCATCTACAGAAGATGTCTACTCAGATAAGTCTGAAGAAGAGGTTGCTCCATCATCAGGCTGCAAAAGATGCTGGACTCACACTGTCACGAGATCTCCATACTATCCAAAGCAACAGGACATTAACGACCTTGTCCGAGATCTCTCTTTGACCAAGTCCAATGCGGAGTTGCTCATCTCGCGCCTGAAGCAGTGGGATCTGCTTGATGACAGTGTTCGCGTTACTTTTCAGCGAGAGCGACATCGGGAATTCTCAGCTTTTTTTACGCTTGAGGACAGATTCTGCTACTGTCATGATGTCAAAGGTCTCTTTGAAGCTATGAAAGTTCCTTGCATCACTGACCAATGGCGTCTATTCATTGACAGTTCCTGCAGAAGTCTAAAGGTTGTGCTGCTCCACAACACCAACCGGCTGCCGTCCATTCCTCTGGCTCACTCGGTGCAGATGAAGGAAGAGCACTTTAATCTAAAGGTACTATTGGATGCTCTGAAGTACAGTCGGTTCAACTGGGATATCATCGGTGACTTTAAAATGATTGGCCTGTTGATGGGACTTCAAGGTGGCTTTACCAAGTACCCATGCTACATCTGCCTCTGGGACAGCCGAGATACGAGCAACCACTACCGCAAGCGCAACTGGCCGCTGAGATCGGAGTATTTAGTTGGCTCACACAACGTCAAGTACGATCCACTAATCGATCCAGCAAAAGTGCTTATGCCACCATTGCACATGAAGCTCGGACTGATCAAGCAGTTTGTGAAGCAGTTGGATCAGACAGGCTCAGCTTTTGAGTACTTACAACACTTGTTTCCAAGGCTTTCGGAGGCAAAGGTCAAGGCTGGAGTTTTTGTTGGGCCGCAAGTGAAGCAACTGATTGATTCGGATGACTTTCCAAGCAAGCTCTCTAGAACTGAGCGAACTGCATGGAGAAGCTTCGTCGCAGTTGTGCAGGGCTTCCTTGGTAACCACAAGGCATCCAACTATAAGAAGCTCATTGAGGACCTGATTGAGTCGTACAGAAGAATGGGCTGTCGCATGTCACTAAAGCTACATATGCTTCATTCTCATTTGGACGTCTTTTGCCGCAACATGGGTGACTACTCAGAAGAACAAGGAGAACGATTCCATCAGGACATCAAGGACTTTGAGGAGAGGTACAAAGGCCAGTACAATGAGAGTATGATGGGCGACTACGTGTGGAGCCTTCTGCGTGAAAGTGACCTGACCTACAACTGCAAAGCTCGCAAAAACATTGCTTTCTGATTGCCTTTTTCCTATGATTACAACAAGGAAAACATTTCTGATAAATCTGCTGATGTATGAAGCCTAATAGTAAAATCTGTTTAGGTTAATATAATAATATTTATTTAATATTTATATAATATCACTAAGCTGAAGTATTATGTTTAAAACCGAAGTCTGGGATAAAAAAATACTATTTTTTACTTTATATTGGCATGACAAATAGGAAAAAAACATTTTAGCCTAAAGACAAGTATAGTGTTACACGGTGTTATCGTATTAAAGCATTCTTACTGGGTATTAGTCAATGCAGTAGTCCTGACCCAATTAATGAGGCCATTAACGCGATCCCCTGTCCTCACTGCCAAGGTAACGGCCACGTATGACTTCGAGGGCCGCTGTTTCCACTGGGTGTTCAACCGAAGCGTCGGAGCCCCGGACGGCGGCACAGGACGATGGTGCCGGGGCGTCGGCGGTCGCGCCGTCTTCTTGGAACGCGACCTGACCAGCCGGGAGTTCACCTCCGGCAGCGAATTTCTGCCGCAGGACTTTTCCAATCCGGCGACGTACAGCACGGCGGTGGCCATCGATCTGGCCGAGACGAATATGGCGACCTTCTTTTACAACGGCACGCGCGACTCGTCGGCAGCCACTTACACCACTGACCCGGACACCTTGTTCGGAGACGGCGGTCTCAAAATCGGCTACAGCAGCTTCTCGCCATTCAAAGGCACCGTGCACTGCTACGGCATCGCGGCCGCCGCGCTGAACCTCACGGAAGTGCAGCAGCTCGAGACTCTGTGCTGAGCTCTGCCAGCCGCCGCGACCGCCCTTGCCTGTGATGGGGCGGCAACAACATCTGCAAGAACATTCTTTTAAAAAGTCAAGAACTCGTACTGAACTGAAATACGCTGCCTATTTCTATCGCTATTGATCTTAATTATTAAATATTTATACATATTTATAACAGCATAATGCTTTATTAGAATGCATACTTTTACTTATTATCAAATACAAGGCACCGACGAAAAGTTTTAAGGAACAGCGCTTCTGGATTGGAAATTGTACGAGTATAAATTTTTTTTCAATAGTCTAAACGCAAACATCCAGAAGCAAAAGGATTACGAGCACCCCGGCGGAACGCCTTCGGAGACATTGTCCCCCTAACACAAACAGAGCTCGCAGACATACGCACAGGCACGCACTGACACAGGAGTGGCGCTAACTTTATTTATCGTTAGGCATGTACACTTCACTGTGCATTGGGGGTTGGCCTTCAAGGACGTTGATTGCGCAAGCTCCAAATGAATGCGGGAGTGCACGAATTCAACCGTGGCGCAATAGTCAGAAAATTTTAACCATGAGCTGCTTTGACATCCTTAGTATCAAAATTTTGACGGAATAAACCCTGGAAGCCAAACACGGTTGACTGACTGGATTGTGTAGCTGAATATGAATCAATATTTGCTAAACTGTCTCTCTAGCAGAACAATGGAGCGAATTCGTGAAAGCTGTGGAGTTTTACTAAGCTCTCAAAGCAAGCTTTGTGTGTCCTGTCAAGGTTGGGTGCACGGGGGGGGGGCTGCTGCTGACGCTGCACGCTCCCTAACGGCGAGGACAATAGAGGACTTTATCGTTTTGTCGATGACCTGCCGGCTGTTGCTGATGACGACGCAATGCTGCTCGTCAGAGGTGACTGACGGCATGCTTTTGTTGCTGCTGTCAAGCCATAGAAAGCATGCAGAAGACATCCTAACCTTCACCCACGATAAATAAGAAGAAATTTCGCAAACTTCGCACTCTAGTGTTCGGATCGAGCGTTTTGAACAGGGCAAGATTACTGTCAGTAGTGCTTACATATATTTACTGTAGAGTAATAATAAGCTTTCAACTACGAGCTCTACAGTGCGCGAGCATTTACACAGCAAAACGCACATTTAAATGTAACGTCTGCATTTCCTGTTTTCGTTCAAGATTGTAATATAATTTATCTGTTCGAGGGGATAAATAGCTCGTACAAATTCAGGTAACTTATTGCACTGAAATACTTTTACTGAATTTTTTAACTAAAATTAAGTAACATAGTTCACGCAATAAGGCAAAGCATTCTAATTACTTCCGGCGTGAACGCCTCCTCAGGGTTGGAGCTCCGGGACTTCGCCTGCGGCACAGCCACATGGCCGAGCCAAGCATGCTGCCCAGCTGGCTCACGGTGCGGTCCAGCCTGGCCGCAATAGACCGCAGCTGCCATTGCGTTGGCTGAGCTTCGAGCTTCAAGTTCAGATTACTCTGGTTGCGCGCCGGGCCCCGAGTGGCTTCTGGCTTCGCCGGCACCGGCTGCGAGGTCGGCCTTCGGCCTCGGTCTGAACGGTCCGATCGAGACTTTCTGCGGCTTGCGCTTTCGCCCCCGTTGTGATCGGCGCTGAAGCTGCTGCAGCCGTCGCAATCTCGCTCCGACAGGTTCTTCTTGATGGCATCGATGCGGCTCTTCAAGCTGCTGAGAGTTGTCAACAGAGCGGCGTTCGAGCTGCCAACCTCCCGCGCTTGAGACCGATCTTCGGTACAGAGCACTCTCTGAAACACGATGTCCTCTCTGATCTTACTCGCTTTGTTTTTCTTCTCTGAGTTGCTGCTCAGTTCCGGGACATCACTGTCGATAGTCGCGCTGCTGTCGCTTCTGCTGAACGGAGACGACATGCTGTTGACGTTCTGCTCGACGAACTGCTGATAGTTTTTCTTCAATAATATTAGGTCGACGCCAATCAACGGCTGTTCGTTCCCAGAAGCTTTGGCAGCCGTGTTGGCTTTGGACGGAGCTTGCGTCGCAGGTTTTGCTGACTCAACAGCTGATTTTACTGCTAAAGCCTTTGGCGCACTCCCGACTTTGCCAACACAGACAGTGGACGCGAAGCACACCTGCCTGTCAGCCGCAGCTGCACATGCAAAACTCCACTCCGACATCGAGTTACTGCGCATAGACGTTGCGTTTAGTTTTTGGTGCGGCCTCGTCTCGAATGTCGTCGTCGGACTGCCGGGTGGCGTCTGCAGGTTGTGGCACTCTTGATGCAGCGGGATCGACAGAAACCTCTGCTCTCCGAAGCCCGTTCGCCGGCTGTCGCCGCAGCAGCGCACTTCGCTGCTAGTTGTGTCCAACTGCATCTCGATGGCGCTCAAGGAGCGAGACCTACTGGATTTGCGAGCACAGTCTGGCTTAGCGGACCGGTCTTCCTGAGCCTTGTCCATATCGATGAGGGCTAGCAGAAGTCGGTGAATCTCCCAGAGCTGGCGGATTATGGCCGAGCGAAACATGCCAAGCCGTTGGTGCGGCGGTCGGTGATTTTTGCCGTGAAGACACTGACGATCTCGCTCAGTCCAGGTGGGTGTCATCACGGCTGCTCCAGCGTTGCTGGCGTTGTAGCTCCGATGTCGCCTACAGAGCAGACAGAAGCTCTGGATAGCAGTCAGGGCCTCCAGCTGCATGTCTGTTAGCCGGGAGAGTTTCCGGGCCCGCACGAGAGCACAGGCAGGTTCCGTGAGCCAGCAGTTGCAGCATTTGCCGCCTTTCTGGCTGGAAGTTTTAAGGGAGCTGCTTAGCAGTGCTCGACAGTCAGAGACAGTGGCGAGCAGCCCAAGCAGCTGCTGCCACTGCGACGCCATGCTTCAAGCAGCAGAGCTTTGCCCAAAGCAAAAACTTTCTTGTGGGGATTTTATAAAACTGCAGATGCTATTATTTACAGCTGGATTCTGCATTGCTGGAATAGAGCCATTCCTAAAAAGATGTAGCCTTGCTCTTTGCTGCTGTGACTTCAGCAGAGACAAAAGCTGCAATGTGACCATAGAATACGAGCCGTAAACGCTCTTTTAAGTATGCGCTCTTAGCTTTTTTTAGAAGTGATCTTTCGTTACGCCAAGGCACTTTTAAGCAAAACAGGATGTTTGCTCAACTATGAATGCTATGAAAACCCTTATGATTAACATGAGTCTGAAGGCCCAAAAAATTGGGTAATCTAACACCCTAATAACCAAGCACAACTTGACAGGAAAGAGGAAACCCTTTATACAGACGCGGATGCGCATTGTTAAAGCAGCCGGAACACCTCACCCCTAGACGGACAAAGGTGGACACAAAGGATTGTGAAGAAAGAGGGTCAGAGTAGAAAAGGCACGATGACTCGAAGCATTCCAAAGAGGTCGATCTCCGCAGTCTGGCATTGAAGAGTCCTCAGCCGGAGCAGTTTGTCTCTTCTCGGGCGATCCTCTGGTCAAAGTGGTTGGTGCCCTGCAGGAGAGGCGCTGGTGCCGTTTGGATTCCCTTCATGGTGCTCCATGCTGCTGCTGTGCTGCCTTCATCACTCTGACAAGCGTGTTGTGACTGTTGGCTTGGTTTTGTGACAAATTGGTCTAGTCCAGTCTGGTCTGCAACTCTCGCTTCCAACCGCCATTAAGCAGAGCCATGGCCTAGTCCAGTCTGGTCTGCAACTCTCCCTTCCAACCGCCATTAAGCAGAGCCATGGTCTAGTCCAGTCTGGTCTGCAACTCTCGCTTCCAACCGCCATTAAGCAGAGCCATGGTCTAGTCCAGTCTGGTCTGCAACTCTCGCTTGCAACCGCCATTAAGCAGAGCCATGGCCTAGTCCAGTCTGGTCTGCAACTCTCGCTTGCAACCGCCATTAAGCAGAGCCATGGTCTAGTCCAGTCTGGTCTGCAACTCTCGCTTCCAACCGCCATTAAGCAGAGCCATGGTCTAGTCCAGTCTGGTCTGCAACTCTCGCTTGCAACCGCCATTAAGCAGAGCCATGGTCTAGTCCAGTCTGGTCTGCAACTCTCGCTTCCAACCGCCATTAAGCAGAGCCATGGCCTAGTCCAGTCTGGTCTGCAACTCTCGCTTGCAACCGCCATTAAGCAGAGCCATGGCCTAGTCCAGTCTGGTCTGCAACTCTCGCTTCCAACCGCCATTAAGCAGAGCCATGGCCTAGTCCAGTCTGGTCTGCAACTCTCGCTTGCAACCGCCATTAAGCAGAGCCATGGCCTAGTCCAGTCTGGTCTGCAACTCTCGCTTCCAACCGCCATTAAGCAGAGCCATGGCCTAGTCCAGTCTGGTCTGCAACTCTCGCTTGCAACCGCCATTAAGCAGAGCCATGGCCTAGTCCAGTCTGGTCTGCAACTCTCGCTTGCAACCGCCATTAAGCAGAGCCATGGTCTAGTCCAGTCTGGTCTGCAACTCTCGCTTGCAACCGCCATTAAGCAGAGCCATGGCCTAGTCCAGTCTGGTCTGCAACTCTCGCTTGCAACCGCCATTAAACAGAGCCATACAGTTGTTGGTTTGGACGGTCGCAAATTCTCAAAGCTGTGCAGCCAGTTTGTAAATTAGCAGCATCAGCCTCAGCCATTACAGACTAGGCTGGTCAGGGCATGTAGTCACAGACAGAGGAGTTAAAACCCCGGCCACGGAGGGGACAGGGCGCAGGGCAAAGGCGCCGTGTTAGGGTAGGTGTTTACAAACAGTGAGCACACACCGATCGGACACTAAAGCCTTAGTTGGGCACCGTAAAACGTCACTCGAGCTCGCACTGGGGTCTATATCAACGGCACTTCGTTTGTTAAAATTTGTCGAACTGTCGAGGCACGAGTTGGGGGATGAAGTTACCCACGTGAAATTATGCAAGGAAAAGAGCGAAAGAGCGTTCCCGCATCAACAAAGATTACGCTCGTGAAGCCAACAGTTTGATATATTTTAGAATCAAGAGTTTGTAGAACTTTCAACGTTTATTTTGCAATTTCAGGCAAAACTTGTAAACGGAAACGTTAAACTAAGCTGTCAGGTCAGCTGTCATATCTCATCTTGAAGGATCTTTTACAAGCCGCTCGAAACAGGTGACAGGCCAAACCACATAATGCAGTGCAGATGGATGGCGATGTACAGAGGAACTATAACCATCAGAGTGATTAGATAGACGTCTTCCTTAAGGACTGAAACGTGATCGCACAGCTGGCGCTTTAGATCTTTTCAGAACTTGCATGTAAAGAGCCGAGAGGCCAAAAATTAAGAGACAATATTTTTCCTCTTTCATATTTTATCTCAAAGACCTGCTCAGGCTGAAGATGGAAAAAAAATAATCGCAGGAAAAGCAGAAACTAAGCGTCGAATAATGAAAATGGGAAAGCCCAGCATGATTGCCAGAAACTCACACTTGTATCTCCAACCAGCGTAGTTTTTAAAATCCTCCTTCTGGATTTGCGCCCTGCTGTTGTTGATCCAGGACCGCAGGAACAAATAGGCGTGCACTGAAATTCAAGCGGGTGTTGTCAACTCATTGGTTATAAGGTTTGTCTGCGATTCGACTCACTGAAAACTTGAAATTTGTCTGTTACAAATGAAAAAGACAGTTGCTGTACTGCGCTCACTTTTGCTGTTGCACTGGACATCGCCGAAGCCCAGACGGGCAGGGCAGCGGTACACCCACAGGGTCAGCGGGTGCCAGCGTTTATTCAGCAAAATTGTTGCCACGTCCAGCGACTTACTGCCGTGCAGATTCACAGAATTGCTTTTCTGCACCTGCTTGATCTCCTCGGCAGACGCAGAGAAGTCCATATTGATGTAGGAGCTTGTAGTTGGCAGTTCGTTGACCTCGGATCGGTTCATGAGCCGGGCGAATACATATGTTGTGTCCCGAATTACAGAGGGAGATAAAAAGTTCGAATTGGAGCAATGCTGCTTAGCGTTTAGATCCACAAGCAGCTGCATGCCATTCGGCCTGCTCTCATAAACTTGGATAAGGTTTTGAAGTTTTTTCCATGATGCGCTGTCGACCTAAAGGTTCAACCATGATGACAAAATCATTATCTACGAGTCATTACCACAACTTTGCAGAAGTATGAAGCGGACTTTTTCTGACTAACAAAACGAGTAAAAAAATTCTGAATACCAAAACACGATTGATAACAAATTATTCATAAAATTCACTCACAAAACCCGTCAGAAGCGATCGTGAGTTGCTGAATCTAAGAGTTAAAATTTGAGTAAATCATTGACTTAAATTGATGGATGGCAATGGATGACGACTGACAGTCCTTTAAAAAATAAACAATATCTTAATTGATTTTGAACCTGAGAAACAGGACGCGCCCGTCGGAGCTGACGATGGCCTCGATGTAGCAGTAGCCCGATCTGTCTTTCCAGTCCTTCTTCAATGCGTCGGCGTGCAGGCGCATGCTGATGCGATCGACCATCAGGCTCTGAGCAGTCAATGACAGCAGTGAGTGAAAGTTGGAGATAGAGCAGTTGCTTTTTTCAGACTCGCTGCAGTCGTAGAACGCATTGAGACAGTCTGGAGTCCTTTTTTGACAGCACGCGAGAGGAACGAGGCAGATTAACGCCGCTACTGAAATCACGCAATACGTTCGATTTAGCATTTTTCAAACGAACTTACGTAGACGTGTGTAAGATATCAGAATACTCGTGCGTATGATTGAGTTTCTTAAGAAGAAGACAGTTTTGAAAAAGCAACTTCGTCTATGGACGTGGATTCTTGCTGTCTCTGTCGTACGAACTTGCTGTCACATAACCACTGAGTGCCTATCGATCATTTTTATTAAAAAAAGCAATTGTCTACTTCTACATGAATTCTACAATGCAAGTTATTTTCAAAGCCACTGTTTGTACTTGACTGATAATATATTGTCTTTGGTTGTACAAGCATTTTACCGCTAGCCTACTATCTGAATACTGATCTAAATAGCAATTTTAAACAAATGAAGTACGAGTTAGCATCACCTTTTCATTTTTCGGACAAATTGTTAGCATGAAATGATATTTACGACATGAAGCACAGACAGTCTAAATTTACGTCAGCTTGGTAAACAACTAAATTTTTATCTTTTTAATAAAATATATATGTACTTAATATATACTGGAGGATTGAGTTCCTGGTTTCCCTCGACCGAAAAGAGCATTCTTAATGTAGAAATTCAAGACTGCTTGACTTACCTGACTAACCGGGTGGCCCAAAGACGCAGCGGGGAGGCGAGCGTCGCTCATTCCGCTAATCCCTGAGAAACCCGCATAGGCTAGGGCGCTGGGCCAGTCAGGGAGGTCTGCCGAACCTGCCTGCAGCGAAGTCCTCGGTGGGGAGGACAGAGGCTCGTCTGGTGACCCGGAGGAACCGGATGAGTCGTGGGATGTTCTCGGGCCGGCAGGCGTCATCCAGGGACGGGTTGGGCCCGAGGTAGTGTAGTCGGTCTTATTGGAAGGCCGGTCAGTGGCATAGGAAGTTCTTGGGATCTTCGTTTTCAAGGTTGAAGGAGGGGCAGAGCAGAAACTACTCGGGACGGGAAACGACAGAACTTGGAGGCCGATTTTAGTCCTCGACAAGCATTACTTCGATAGTGAGTTGGTGTCTGTGGTAAAAACCTATCCAATTAATAGGCCTCCAAGTTTTGTCGTTTCCCGTCCCGAGTTTTGAATAGTCGCTGGGGGCAGAGTTCACTCCGGCTGTCACCCCGGAGGAAGCAGTGTCTGCGAAAACAACCGTGACCTGTGACGGTCACAGTGAGAACGCTATGATGTCTCTTCTATTCTGGTTTAGAAGAATTTTCCATAGCTTAGGGAACGGGTTTGGCACTGCCGCCCGGGATTGGCGACAGTTGAGAATGTCGTTCCATCTGCGTAGGGGCAGGGTATCCGTCTGTCAATAATGGCGAACTAAGGGGCCACGGGGCCGAGAATCCACTCACCTTGGCGAGGGAGTCAGCGAGCTCATTACCTCTGAAGCCGGCGTGTCCTGAGATCCTGGGTTTCTCTTTTTCTTTCACTGTTTCTAAATTTTAATTGCATTGGGAAAATGATTCGCAAGAATTTTCAACGAAATAGAAAGCAAACAGGACAATTCGGAGTCGACCCGAACAAAATCGAAGAGTGTCAGCGAATGATTAGAAATTCTATCCCATCTTCTGTCAGGAGCATCGTATAGTGCTCACCAGAGAATTAGACCGTGAGCAGCTGCAGAATTAAATGCACATCAGCGCTCCTACGGGACGGTTGACTTTCTAACTGGGCTGAATTTGCCCGCGGATCGAAGCGTAAAGGAGGGTAAGAGGAGAAAAACCCGGAAAACTGAGCCTATGTTGGAGGCATTATTTATTAAGAAGCATTGCTCTTCAGCGCCAGCTGGGCTGAGAGCAGAGTGAACGTCTTGTAAAACAGAGTGATAAAGCCGCTGGGCCGCGCCACACTGCTCGGTGCGTTGGAGTGCGGGTGTCCCTTGAGGGACTCTCGCATCTACCATGTTTGAAATTATGTGCTAGCTCGATGATGCGACTAAGAGGGTTTTTCTTTTAAATATTGGTCATTTCCTTCTGACTGGTCAATGCTTGCAGGGAAAGCAAGCATTCAATTCCTATTCGATGCGTCTTTAATACATAGATGCACAGTAATGGCATTGGGTCTTGAAGTGTCTTCAATCCAGTATTTGATAGCATCGCAAAAATCTTTTTAAAGTCTAAATCATGAATTTCTTATCCCCGAAAACCTCGTTATTCATACGTACCTTGTTATTAACAATGGTTCTTTCGCTTGGCTCCTCTGCAGTTCCGGCCGTCTACCAAATGCACCACTTCTACGACAGTTCGAGCCCCCGAGGCACCGAGCTTGTGTTGGAACGGCTGGTCAAAATTATCACTGCATCGCGTCGCAGCTGGAAGCTGACTCTGGCCACGCACTTTCTACCGCCAGGCTCCAGTCAGAAGCTCTCAGAGCTGCTATGCAACGCCTCCATGGCGGGCGGCACGGTCGCTCTGACATCCAGTGTGATGCCCGAATATGACTCGATTATTGGCAACTTTGCCCGCGTACATCGAGTGCTGTACTTTACGTGGAACTACGAGAGACCGTCGCCGGTCGATGCCGGAGTCAACTTTCACTTTAACTTCCTACCGGACTTGTTTCCCGCTTTCATGCGCACAGTCGCTTTTCTTAACTGGACGAGATTCTCCTACCTGTATGCTACTCATGCAGGATTTCAGAGAGGCATTCGACTGGCTAGCGAGCTTCACCGGGTTCTGGGAGTTGCTGACGTTCAAGTAGACCTTCGACACGTTTCCCCATCGACTGAGCCTTCTAACCACAACACTCTGCGCTATCTCGACCTTCAACTGGTCCAGTTTCCAAGACGGCACATTGTTATTGATGTTGGCAGTGCGGTTAGCGCCAAGCTTATCTTGGAAGACTTGTTGGAGTTCGGCATGAACAGGGCTGAGTATCACTACGTCCTCTATTCGTTTGGCATGCGGGAAATGACGCTATCTCGATTTATTCACAGCGGGAGCAATATCACCGGCTTCGAGTTTCTGAATTATGGCTCTCACGATGCGAACTCTTTCACAACGAAGCACATCTTCACAATAGATCACGGCGCTCCAGAGAAGAACCCGCCTAACTATGAGATATTTGCAATGCATAATGCTGTGAAACTGATCGCTAGCGCGCTGGATAACCTTTGGCGTCTAGTGATACCAAACTCTCTTCGACTGCCCTGTCTCTTTCGCGATAGTAAAAAAAATTCACACCCACTTCCTCTGGGTACATTTCGAGCTGGTCAGCGCTTGCAGAATTTTGTCAGTGATCGAGGCCCTCATTTTGTCGAATATGGACACGTCGCTTTCGACAAAACAGGCATGAGAACCAACATGAGCATTCGCATCATGGATCTCATGGGACCAGTGGGCTCGCAGCCGATAGGCTACTGGTATAAGGGCCGCTTCAACATCACCGCCAGCAAGTATGTCGGTAGGTTTGGACAGCACAAGACCAACAAGTTCCCAAACGACACTGTCGTGAAGGTGGTTACCATAATCGGGGAGCCATTCGTCATGCACAAGATCACGGGAAGCAATGCCACAAGTGGAAAGGCAAACTTTCAAGGCTTCTGCATCGACTTGGCGCACATGGTATTCGATAAACTGGGTGTTGACTGGGAGCTGCATCTAGTCAAGGATAAGAAGTTTGGAGCGAAAATTATTGAAAACGAGACAAAACAGCCCGAGTGGAACGGAATGATGGGTAAGTGGTCGACGTTCTTTCCAGACTTTCCAAATTAACTTGCACCATACCAACTTTGTAAATCAGGGTAAATTTTAGGATTTTTACGAAAAAAACATTAAAAATCTGTCTGAAAAGGTAATGTATTGTCTCCTATTTACATCAAACTAAGTAGTTGTAGTCTTTCTCTTTCCCAATTACCTGCTGCTTGTATATCATTAACGCATTTACGCAACAAATCTTTTTAGGCGAAGTAGTGCGAGGTGAGGCCGACGTTGCCATCGCATCGTTGACAATCACATCTGACCGCAGCGAGTTCGTGCTGTTCTCCGAACCGTTCATGAACTTCGGCCTCTCTGTCATCATTAAGAAGCCCCAGAAGACCAAGCCGGGAATGTTCAGCTTCACTCAACCGCTGGAGGACAATCTCTGGATGGCCATTCTGGCTGCCACCATTCTGCTAGCCGCCGTCATGACCTGCCTGGCCCGGATGAGCCCGCTGGAGTGGCGCTACGACGACACGCTTGTGAACGGGGACGAGCAGCAGCGAATGCGCCGCGTGCGCCACAACTTCAGCCTGATGAACAGCATGTGGTTCAGCTTTGCTGCCTTCGTTCGACAGGGCATCGACATCTCGCCGAGGTCGGCATCAACGCGAATGATGGGCTCGTTCTGGTGGGCGTTCTCCCTTATCATCATGGCGTACTACACCGCCAACTTGACCGCCTGTCTGACCATCGAGCGACTCATTGCGCCCATTAACGATGTAAAAGATTTGGCAGCCGATGGCAATCGAGTGAAATTCGGAACCTTAAATGCGGGTAAGTCTTCGAATAAAGCCATATCGATATTTTTTGCTAATTACTCGAACTTTTCAACCGTAGGGTCTACTAAAGAATTCTTTCGGACGTCAGACGAGACCACCTTCAAGAAGATGTACAGAATTATGGAAGCGGACAAATCAGTATACACCGACACCATTGAGGAGGGCGTAGAGCGGGTGATGAAATCCGACGGCAGCTACGCTTTCATCCTGGAGTCGAAGGTCAACATCTACAAAAACAATCGGAAGCCCTGCGTTACCATGATGGTCGGGCAGGAGTTCAGTCTGAAGGGCTACGGCATCGCCATCAGTCCGGAGCGGCCCCACCTGCGGGAGAGAATCAACGAGGCCGTGCTGCAGCTGCGGGAGAGCCAGGACCTCGACCGCAAGTACAAAGAGTGGTGGATAGAGAAAGGCGAGTGTCCAGAGGATACAAGTACAAAGCTGCAGCCTCTGGCGCTAGGCAATATTCTTGGCGTGTTCTGCATCCTCCTAGTTGGCCTGGCGCTTGCAATGCTCACCGCGCTGATTGAGTTCTGCCTAAACCACGCCAGAGGCAGCGGCTCGCTGCCACCGATCTCAGGTGTCGTTGAGAAGCCACTCAACTCAGAGGAGCCAATTGTTTGTCAAGTGGAGTCCGAGTACATCATGCGGACGCGACAGCAGATGCTGCCGGAGCCATGAGGCCCGCACCTGCTTCAGTTATAACGGCAAGGAAAAATAAAACTCTTGTTAGCATGCTTTGAGCTGTAAACGCATCACTGAGCTGCACGAGAACTTGATTGACATTTTCATTTTTTGTGACAGCAGTCGTTTTAAAACGATATTCTATATTTGCAATATCACTTTGGTAAAGCAAAAAGCTTCAGTCAGGCTTGATGCCTCAGTCTCCCACGAGGAAACCTCAATATGTTTTGGTGTTGTGGTAGCTTTCGTGAGCATTAAGAATCTCAACATATTTAGGTATTCGTAGGAACCTTTTATCGATTCTATTCTGCTAATTCCAATAACTTTCCATAATGTATGCTACAAAAGTAAACAAATATTTTCGCGAGGTTTTTAGCACCCTGGCGCAACGCCTTCGCGAAATTGCTCCACAACTAGCGGTGAGGCGCGCGGATGCTGTACGCAGGCATGCACTCATACAAACGCTCACTCAGGGTGTACAGCGCACTGACTTTCGAATTCTGACTTTGTAACGGAGATTTGCCCTCGCGGGTGTGGATCGCGCGACAAGCTTTTTTGTCAATTTTTCGTGCACAGGCCCCAAATTAACGTAGCCGCGAACAGAATCGAACCAAGGACGCTTGTACAAACAGTGACACAGTCAGTACATTTCACATGTGCAAAATTCTACTGAGGTATTATACGCGCATGTCTACTACTTTTTGCTTCCATCAATTCTTGGAAGGAAGGTCCTTGGGCCGAAATGGTTTAGGGGCGAAATGACTGGTCACCATTGGGGCGTGTAGCTTAAACCCATTGTCAAGCCAAAATCAGTATCAAAAAGCGTAACTTATGAGCAGCAGGACGTGCTCAATGTATTTATATTTCTAAAAACCATCACCGTTTAAGTTGAGAGATTTTTTTCAAACTTGGGAACTACAAGAGCACAAATCTGCGCAGCAGTAAGCGGTAGCACGGACAACTAAATAGGAAGAAGGACGCTACTCTCGCAAATGAAGAAAATTTCGCTGGAGGCCGCAGGTTTTCGCCGCAAGATGCATTGGCGAGACTTGACGCAACAACTGAAATTTCTCCAGAAAGTTTGTCGATCACAGTACATACTCGGCAACATGTTGAAATTTCCACCTCAAAATCAGCGGTCAACAAGTGGCTGCCACTTGTAGATCCAACTCCAGCCATAACTGAACTGCAAAATGGTAAAATGGCTTCACAAGCGCTCGAGCGCCACTGGAACAAAACTAGGAAGCTCAGAGGGTGAAGTTGTGGAAATTCAGTGCTAGAAAACTAAAAACTTTCCATTTTGCAGCCAAAACCGGCGTCACGATTCGCGCGCGTGGCGTCCTTCTGTTTCAGCTGTCCGAGAAGCGGTACTCAAACGCATTTCGCGCTGGAAGCACCACATTCTTTACAGTCAAACTGTTTGATGGCAGCAGCTGTGCTGGCTTTATGACAATTACGAAATAGGAAATTTCTTGCTACATAATTAGGTCAGAGAGCAAAGTTTTAATATTGGATGCAACCAATTTCAGTTATTTCATAGTACGAGTATCGCGCATTTTAAAGATGAAAATATAAAAACACATCGGGAATAGTATTAGCATAATTTCCTTCATCAGTTACTAAGGTCCATAAGGTCACCTGCAAATTAAGCTATTAAGGCTCGTTCACACTGCCATCAAATTCTGCTGATTTGCACAGACAGACTTCCTTTAAAGTATTTTTAGAAAGGCTTGAAACGGAAGGTGCACACAAAATTTGATCAATATGATTCCAGACATCGCAAAGCTCTGATTCAAAATTGGCAGGGAATGAGAGAATCGATCACTTCTATATCGGGCAGTTGAGTTGTCGCATATGCAATAATGTCAGGCTTAAGCTCCATGCAGAGCGCTCAAAGTTCGGCTCAGAAGTAGGCGTTCCGCTGCCTTGCATTGTCCCTTTCGAAGCCCTCGTTCTGGTAGGCGCTCTGCAAGTGTTTACAGCTCGCCTTGGTTAGTCGTTGACTTACTGTAGTCGTCAGTTTCTCGATGCCGCTTGTAGTCGGCTTGCTATCTATATATTTTTGCGGCTACATCAAGGTCTCCAGAGTCAGCATGAGGACGGAGCCGGCACCTCAAAGACTCAAAGCATTCAGAACCAGAAAGATCCTAACTCCCAACCGCTTGAAGCAATTAACGAAAATCTGTGAAGTAACCAGAAATCTTGTCTTGTCTTTAAAACATGCACTTTCTGAGACCGGACTACTACTTAGTAATCGCTTGCTAAAAGTACATCTAGCTAGTGCAGTGCCAACAGAGACCCTGGCTAAACAGCTTAACAGAAGGGTTACCGGTCTTTACGGCTTATCAGTTCTCACCGGATGCTTAGCCGACTCCTGAACCCTCGGTATGGAGGTCTCGGCCATTGGCACAGTCTGCGTTCCTCTGTAGTTGCCGCTGCTGTGTCGGCTGCAATTTAAAATTATGGTTATCGCTATTCATGCATATTTGTATCAATTCATAGTCCTTCAGATCAGGCATGGGGAATAGTGCTCAAGTAAGAGAGTGAGACACTGCTCTGAGGGTCCTTCGAAGCCAAAGACTATACGTACGTACAGGTATGCGTATAGGTAAATAATATTTTGCTCGTGCTGCCTAAATAATTACATTTTAGGCAAAGTTGTGCGCAATGACATGTGCGAGAGAGACTTACTAGAAGTACACCAGAACCTACTGCACCAATTGCCGTGTTCAGTGTTGGTAAAGTGACAGTTGAGAGTAGTTGACATGGGATTCATCTGTACTTACTTAAAGTTTGAGTCATAAAACTCCATACTATTGGGTTTATCTTGGCTTCGTCTGAAATTTTTTGCATTTAATACGGGCTAATTCATATAGTCATTTCTTTTTGTTCCTTCGGGGACTAGAAGGTTTAAACCTTGCGACGGACAGTCACACAGAAAATGCACCGTATTCTAATTTTACTACGTTGGTGAAAACTAGAATGCTAGAAGGATAGGAGGCATAACGCAATACTATATAAGATTGATCAAACCATTTTTATATGCATTTATAAACGCACGATGCATTATAGCAACAACAACTTGCCGCGATGCACATCACCGTTTACTATCAGTAGTACAGTTTGCACTATGCAATGCAAGCGTTTTGCGAAGCACAGTACCAGAGGTTTAAACATTTACGAAACCAGCGATGAGTACAGCTCTGGGGATATTTCAGATGCCATGCCAAACTCTTACGAAGTGGGTGTCACAGGCGCCTGGGCCGGCACCGGAACTGGCACAGGTGTGAGTTCCCGGCTTTCAGGCCTCACTTCTGGCTGCTGCTCCAACTGCTTTTGCTGTTTGCTATGGAGAATTTCAAAATGAGCTCATTCAATGCAGTTGAATCGCTTGCTTTTTTAATTTTTCAATTAATTGGATTATTCGATAACGAGCTGTCGTTGAGAAAATTTGAACAAAAAGATAAAAAGAGGAAAGATATCATTGGAAGTTCTGAAATACTATTAAAATAAATTTTGACAGATTCATAGCAAATCTTGCAGTAAAGTAGAATAAGTTCATCATTTTATCATTCATCTTTCAAACTGAGCGATAAGCAAGTATTCAGAGGCTGTTCAGTGGCACTTACTTGCGTATGATGCAGCAGACAACAATAATAAGCGCAATCAACAGCAGAGCTCCGAGAACAACGCCCAAAATTATTGCGTTGCGTTGCATTGCTGCAATTTTTCATTGGTGCGGTCATGAGCTGAATGACGGAGCATGCTGGCCTATGATTTCTATCAAGCACTATGATCCTATGTGCTCAAGCACTGCATTAAATGCATTGTAATTTAGCATTGGTATTCATTGGTAGCATTGGCAGCAAAGACCTATCGTGTCAGTGCTTGATTTCCTTACCAATATAGTTATCATCCCACAGCTCGCAGGTGAACCCGGTGTATCCGGCCACGCAGACGCACTTGAAGGGGAACTGGTCGGACTTCTGGTACTGGCAGACGCCACCGTTCAGGCAGCGACCAGGAACGCACGGATCTTCGCACGGTCCCGTTTTGGGATTCGGACTGTAGGTGCCATTCACGCAGCTGCAGCTGAAGTTTCCCGGCATGTTCACGCACGTTTTGTTATCGCTGATTTTGCACTGCGTCAAGCATTCGTCGATATCGACGCAGTCGTCGATCTCCTTGGTGCTTGGGAAGCCGTTGCGGATTCCCGTCCGCGTGTAGTCTGGAGGGAGCAGCGATGGGCAGGGAGTGGCAAGACTTGGGAGTTGAGGGTTAGAATGGCTTCGGAAGCAAAGTCACTGGAGAAGATTGGCTCACCAGGCTTGCACTTGCACTTGTATCCAGAGTCAGTATCCACGCATATGTGCTCAGTGCTGCAGTCGTTCAGAGTGGCGTTTGCGCACTCGTTGACATTTGCAACCGTTACAGACAATCCCAACGTCGATGAGGATGTTTCCCTGATGATCTTCGGAGTTGTCGGCGAGTTGTAGCTGGCCACGATTCCCGCAACTACGCTGCCATTGGACAGGAAGAAGACACGAGTGGTGGGAGGCCCTGATCCGGTGCCGCTTCCGTCTGGTGGCAGAGCGGCTTCAAACTGCAAGACCAAACGGTTAAAAAAACTGCAAAACGTTTTGAAGAAAAAATGGAAAGCATTGACTGAAACTTCTCGAATAAACTCACTCGCTTCTGCAGCATCGGCGCCGTTTTATTAAAAGCCTCACTCAAGTAATTGCCCATATCCAGCGAGAAGTTCAAGTCTGTGAATGTGCCGTTGACCATGTATACATAGGGCGCAGGAGTGCAATGCGTCGTATTGATCCTTTTATAGCCAAACTTGCAGTCGCAGGTGTAAGAACCAATTACATTAAAACAGACAGCACTGGCTCGGTCGCACGAGTTCAGTTCAGCCCGGTCGCATTCGTTGATGTCCACGCAAATTTGGGTTGAATTGTCTTTTGCGTACCCAGACGAGCAGGCGCAAGTAGGGGCATTTGTTGTGACGTTTGTCGTACACTCGAATTTGCCACCAGCAGGACAAACTCCCGGGTACTTTGAGGGGTCCGTGCAGTACTGCTTCTCTGTGGAAAGATTTTAGTAGCATTTAAAATTGACTCAATTTTTGACGATGATTATTTCTAATCATCTGAATTTACAAACTTTGCATGACAGAGAAAGATTGAAATACCAGCGTATAAATTACTTATTACCGATCTAAGCAGTCCTACTTACTAAATATAATACGAAAAAATTGTGAGTAGAGGGCACTGCAACACGTTTCTATTTAACAGAAGTCTACTTATTTTGAAAACACTTCGTAGTTCCGTCTTGCTTTATATACCATATTTCTTCTTTACCGATATAGTACTGGTATAAATAGTTCGATTGTAAATTTCTAGAGCTTCTTGTCGCAAGCAATTATACCGAACAGAAACATTCAATGCAGAATCAAGACCACAGCGAGTCTTCTGTCAACTCACTGACGCACGTGCCGAGGCTATTTTTCTCGTAGTGCTCGCCACAGACACAGCTGTAGCCGGTGGAGGGCTCGCCGACGTCTGTGCAGTTGCCGCCCGCGCCACAGGTAGCGGCTGTGCAGTAAGATGCGGCTAAAAGTAGAATTTGCGGATTTGTGAGAGTTAATTTAAGTCTAAACACCATTCCGTTTTTGGACCTAAGCTCTGAAAAGATACACCTGAATCCAAGCACCGTTTTGCTAAGAATCACTTACGATTGCATGCCGTTCCGGACAGAGTCTGCTTTGGCAAGCAGTAGCACGTGTCCGCGTCACCGACTTTGGCGCACATGCTCTTGTACGCGCAAGTATTGCTCGTGCAGTTCGTTTGGGCAACACAAGCCACCGGATCGCTGCTCGGATGAGCGAAACCGTTTTTGCAGGTGCAATTAAAGCCTCCCGGCGTGTTGGTGCAGTCGTGTGTGCACTTGCTGGTTGCCGGGTTGGCGCACTCGTCGATGTCCGAGCACTTGCGCGATGTCTCTGCGTAGAAGCCAGTCGAACATTCGCACCGGTACGACCCGATGGTGTTGGTGCAGTTGCCGTTCGAGCAGATGCTGGAATTTTTCGAGCACTCATTGATGTCCTTGCAGCTGCATGTCCCTGTTGTGCAGCCTGCATCCACAGGCTCAAATCCATCGCTGCAAGGGCAGCTGAAGCCCGGCGCAGTGTTATTGCAAGTTCTGTTTTTGCTGGTGTCACAATGCGTTGGCAGCAGACACTCGTTGATATCTAAAATGTTGAAATCAAAGCTAATATTGAATAGGACAGCTAATAGTTGCAGTAAAACTAATTTTCTCGCTACGCACCCTCGCATCGAGTTTTATTCGCCAGATTGCTGAGCGGGTACTGAAAGCCAGCCGCGCAGATGCACTGGTGCTTGTAGAATTCGGTTTGTATTGCTGGGTCGGCACTGATGCACCCGGTGTAGGCAGCGCCTGTGCACGCGGAATTGTCGCATCGGTCTCTGTAGGCACAGATGGTCAGGCTGCCGGATGTGGACAGGTCGTAGTTTGCGGGACAGGTGGAAGAGCAGCTTGTTGCTAGGGTGGTATTGCACGCAAAGCAGTTTAACGGACAGGTTGCGAAAGTGCAGTTAGGGCCGTAATAATTTTGGCTGCATTCGCAGGCAGACATGGAAGCCTGGTCTAAAATTATTGATATAAAAAGACACCAAAAATGTTAATAGAGATCGAATGGGACATTGAAAACTGACACTCATTTTGTGTCTACTTGCAGTAGACACAACTTGCAGTTGCAGTCAATTGCGTCTGACACTATTGACTGCCTACTCACTCTGAGGCGTGATGGCGATTCCCGAGGCCAATGGAGTCGCAAAACTTTCAGCAGCGTTGGCGGGACACAGGCCGTTCCGTCTGGTCATCCTGAGCGGCACCGGCCAGAGACTGGCGCAGCCGCTGGCCACGTCAGCAACCCTCAGCACGATCAGCGCTGAGATTTCGCTCTGAGCTGGCACCCAGGTCAAACTGCCGTTCTCATACACGTTTAGTCCAACTGGTCCTGAAATCTTTGAAAAAGTTCGGCCAGAACTGCCGCCATCTACCACCGTCGCAAGCTCCATTTTGAAGATGTCGCCTTCTTTAACATTGAACGGAGTGGAAGTTGCGTTCCACTGCGGTGGCAAGCAGGAGAGGTCTTTGAGCTGCACAAACAGAGAGTCTAGGCGAGTAAGGTAAGCCTCTGAGCACGAGGCCTGCAGTTTGCAGTCAACAAACTCGAGTATGCAGTACCGGTACTCGGTTGTGTTGCTGAGCTTGGCAGAGCAAGCCGCCACTGAGGCGTTGTAGACTGTCTCGTTGCCAGAAAAGAGTGCCTCAATCAGCGCCGTCTGGTTGGTGTTCCAAGCAGCATTCCAATAGAGCGGCGTCCAGTTGGTGGCAGCTGTTGGCGGGGTCGACAAGTTCAGAAACAGGGATTCGCCAGCCGGCGCTACGGCCCCTGCATTTGTGGTCGAAAGTAAGCAGCACTTTAAATCTCTAGATTTTGAGACTCTTGAAGCAGTCTTGAGTTTCTGCAAGTTGAACTTCCTTCTTCAGCAGTGTACGCTGGTAATAATCAGTAATTCGATTTAGTAGTGTAGTGGTACAATATTTTACGGAAATGGAATTCATACATATGTACTTTTACTTTTTGGCACCGGGCTCACAGAGGCACTAATCAATATATTAATAATGGGTTATATTTTTAAGTATGACTGTCATTTTCCTAAGACTATTTTGGAACCGACAAAGCTATTAGAAAAAACTAAAGATGTCCACTTTCATGCCTGTACTTCTAGCTTACGCTGTACGAACGTACTATGGTTGCAAAATGCTCACAGCTAGTCAAGGCTTCCGTAAACAGCGTCAGATTCGCCTGTTGCGCCACAGACAGCGCGGTTCCGTTCCGGTAAGCCACCTCGTTCTGGCTGTTGGCATCATAGTTTCCCAGCAATCCAGCAACGTTTCCTGGCGACTTGTTGAGAAATACCGTCACTGTGAGTCCGTTTGGAGCAGTTGAAATCTGAAATTCATCAGGTTGGGCTTTGAACTTGCAAACACACTGCGCATTTATCCAACCCAGAAAGCCATCAGATACTGGACTCACTTCGATCCAGCTGTTGGAGTTGCTTGTGTAGCAAATAATCTTACTGCTGCTGCTGATAATTGCCACTGGAAACAACACATTTGTGAGTAGCTAAGCATTCGTTTCTTGCAAATATTATCTAGAAAACATGTAAAGGACCGACAGGCAAAGGGTCAAATTATTCCAGAGCTGTGCTCCAAAACTGTTACCGTTGCTCAGAACTTCCGTCTGCACAGCACTGCTGCCTGTGAGATTTTTACGAGTAAATGGACCTTGGTTGATGCTGTAATGCGCAGTGCTAATTTGGGCTACGGATTTGTCTCGGTACACCTGAAATTGTTGCTGGGAAGGCTGGAGCGCATGGATACAACTTAGCTGTATTCATGAGCAGCAGCAAACTACAAGACAGACGCACCTCGATAGAAAAGTTTGTTGCTCCCGTGAACTGCGCAGCCACGGAGGTGACACCCGCTGTGTTGTTGGCACTTGGCGTGTTCAAATTTTCCATCCGAATCTGTACTTTTAAGCCTGTGTTATTCACCAGCCAGAAGTCTCCGATGGCCAAGAATTTGTACTGATAGTTATCGAAGGTTCGGAATAGACCGGCGCCGGTGATGAAGCCTGAATGAGGGCGGTTTAGGTGCTCTGTATGAAACCTTAAGCCTGCTTTTATATACATTCTAAGTGTGTATTTTGTTTCTGTTTGTTACTTTGTTAGCTTCCCAATTCATTCATTTAAAGCTTCCCAATTCATTTAAAGGGTGCAGTTGAAACTGGCCTCCTGTCACGCTAACCTGCGGATCCGGGAGCACCATAACCGCTTGAGGAAGGCTGTGGAAATTCGTTATAGTAGAGGCTGCACAGAGCGGGCGCCCGGTTGCAGCAGTAGTCGAACAGGTTCACCCCCAGAGTGACATTCTTGCTGACCACCTTGATGGACGAGTCCTGCATCAGGAGGCCGCCGCTGTCATTATGGTACACGCAAGTCAATTGCGTTACATTCTCCAGGTTGGCCGTCAGCAGCAGCTTGTATGGCTGCTTGCCCGTAACAGTGGCGGCGTCCTTGGTGTACCGCGGGTCAGACCTGGCTTGCTGCTGCGTCTGCGGACAGGCGTTGGCCACGGAAGAGGACGGTGTGACGGGCAGGGGGGTTGTCGCTTCTCGGCTGCACATCGCGGCGTAGTTCACCGGCGCGCTGTTGTTCAGGTAGATTGGCAGGATTCGAATCCGAGTCTTCACAGCTGCGGGTACAAGATTTAACTTTTTACTTGTTAAACAATACAACTATTACAGACTAATTTAACCCTTTGGCTGGCTTAACCTTGAGAACCTTTGAATTCAGCGTAAAACTCACGGTTGTAGTTGACAGTCTGGTTTGCATAAGCCATGGCTGTACTGCGAGTGCTTGCCAGGGTGACCAAGTTGCCACCAGTTTTCCAAGCAATCAGGGTGGGCACCCAGTTGAAGTAGTGCTTTAGCGTGTTGGCCGAGTAAAGCATCGCAGCAACTGTGACCTTCCGCATGTCTGTGAAAATTATTAGCTGCATGGTGATCTGAAATGAACCCATTTTGAGCGGTGATCTCCATTAATGCAATACTATATTGTGTATCTAGTCCTTAACAGGCGTATTTACAGAAAGTCGAACAGCAAAATAAACCATGAAACAAACCTGCTGCACAGTTTTGCTATACTCCAGCGTCGGTGGCGACATTTTGTTCCAAGTGATCACAATGGCCGATGTGGTGTTCGCCAGGTCGCTGATGTTGGCGCGCATCTGGCTCAGACGCGGCACGGCATCGATGCTCGGAACCAGCTCGTAGGTGATGCTTGACTCTGTGGAGACAGCACCGACAGCGCTGCGATAGTCGAAGCTGGTCGCAAATGGGGCGATAAATGAAGGCGCGACAGAATTCCGCAGCAAATCGATTCTGCTTGTGCAGTAGTTGCTGTCCAATGTTACGTAGCCGTTTGAGCAGATCTGATCAGGTTCGAGTTTTGTTTTATTGATTAGTCCTTTAAAATATAAACAAAAAATCTAATCAAATCAAAGAGCTACTGCCATATTCAGCTGTCATTCGTGTTGCAAAAAGTACTTACGAAGAGAGCGGTGGCAATGACACCCTCTCCAATGGGGAACCCGCCCTGGAACACGGTGTCAGCAAAGTTGACCTGCTGCGACTGCAGAAAAGTTGTATTGCTCTGTGCAAGCTTACTGACGACACCTCCAGCAGAAATTGTGCTCACATCTGGAATTAATTTGAATAAATTCGCATTTTTATGTCTCTTTAATCATTAATATTATGAACATTAACTGTGTATGCCTGTGTAGGCTTGAAAAGATCGATGACTGCTGATGGAATTAATGGTTTGACGACTCTTTTCCAGTGCATCCCAAACCGATGATATTAAATGCTTGTTTTCAAAGACGCTTTCTGCTAGTTTCAAAGGAGTTTGCGTTAGTTAAAAAACGTAACACGAGTAGTTCTTTTGAAGTTTTCAGAAATACGAGCGTAGTAATACATAATCTAAGCTCCTTTAAATGTAGGTCGTGGTGTAAGCCACTCACTGTCACACTTGGTGTCCGTAAATGTCAGAAACGTGCCGGTGGAACAGACGCAGGTCCCAGCAGCGTTGCAGGCCCCATTCACGCAAGCCGGAGAGCAGTTGGAGGCGAAAGCTGTCAAAGCGAAGACAAGCAAAGTGCCGATGCTGACTAGCAAGGCAGGCATCAGACTTGTCGGTGTGAGTGATGCGTGATTATGGCTTAATTATGAGCTCTTTTATGAAGATTTCTGTTTTTTTAACTAGGGTGCGTCAGCTCACTAGAAACCGGACCGATCCCGCTCTGAAACAGCTTCGCCCCAAAGTAGCGAGCGCCTTAATCTAAAACAGAGCGTCTCCAGACCAAATCAATAAGCGATCGCGCGAAATCAATGACACGGGTGCTTGGCAACAGAGACGCGGATTGTCCTCCCCTTTCCAGTCACTGTGCACCCCGGAGACTCAACTACTGCAATGCAGCGAAGCGAAATGGTAGAGGGAAGGGGCAGGGATTAGGGAGAAGAGTAGAAGGGCGTGCAGGGCCAAGCGTTTGCTTCCGTCAGATACACTTTATGTACGCTCGTGGTCAGCGGCATGTGGTACTCGCCCGCGCGTACAGCTCTTGCATTAAAATTTGTCCCTCACAATAACCCCTTAAGGCTTTGGGCAGCTGCCGATCCGGGAGCACCGGGAGCATACAGGAAGGGTAGTGACTTCAGTAATGCTTTGATAATGAGCTGTCGCGGAAATGAATGCCAGAACAGACAGATCTCAAAAGGGTTTCTGTTGATCATTTTAGCATTCGATTTTAGGCTAAAATAGAAAAGCATCGCTCATATGTAGACGATAAAATCGAGATTTGTATGCAAATTTTGAAAGTTTAGAGTGAGTACTAATCTTGAAATTTCTTCACATTTTAGATTCAAATACCTCGTACTGCTTGCTTAACGCGGACAGTCTCAAGCGGAGAAATGCGGTTTGAATGTTGCTAAAAATAGAAACACTTGTAAACTGACTCTTCAAATATTCTCTTTAAAATATGCCAGACGCGATCTGAGCTGTAGGATATTTATTGATTTTTCCAAGCCTGTATTTCATTCAACGGCGCTCGCGTGTGAAGGAATCTACCATATGGATGAAAAAAACTCACTCTGCCGCTTTACGGGACGCTGGGAGGGGGGTCAAGGTCGTTGTACAGTCCGCTTGATGTGCCGGCTTGAGTTCGGCTCGCGCCAAGGTATCTGTCTACTGCATGAGCGTGTGGAGCGGCGTGAGCACGATTCATCGTTAGTTTAATATACATGTATTGCAGTCACTTAATGCCTCCACGCGTTCTAATTTAACTAGCAGAGTTTGCGTGAGTTAATACATTACCCATCGGTTCGATTCCGAGTGCGCAGTCACCTTAATTTGGTCCTTATGTGCGAACATTGGTCCGGGGCGCGTGCGATTCAGGTACGTGTTGGCCAGCACTTAGATCGTAAGGCCAGTGTGTACATGTCTGACGAAGAGGGTTATAGATTGTTTGGACACACTTAACAGCCGTATACAGCCTTTGGATGCTACGCGCAAATAGCTGCGGTTGTAATAAATTATAATACATTATTATTACGATTATTATACTGCTGACGAAGGGAAAGTCAAGGCCGCTGTGCATCCTATGTGAGCGCGTGTGCGTATCCATGTGCTTAGGGGTCAACGAAGTGGGCGTATCTGCTTTTTGCCTCGTTGCTTGTTGAGGGGTTCTCTATAGTACTGTCGCTTTGATTTTCACGAGAGACAGTAGATCAAAGTCAACTTTTTTAGTTTCTTTCAGTCTAGACTGCGTCCTGGTCGGTCTTTTCTGCTTTGAGGTTTGATTTTCGATTTTGTAGATTCGTGAGAAATCAGTATAAGTGAATTCTTAAAGCTGTTTAATACTTTTTGAATGCTTGCTGAATATAATTTTGGACTTTAGTTTCAAGTTTAATCAATCTATTTGTTATTTGTTTACTTGGTGAATATTTTTAAAATAAACAATCAATTCATTTGTTCGCAACCGTGGACCTCTTTGTTAAAGTAGCTAATCTAGTTGAACACTAGACCTCAATTGCAAACAGCGCCGAGCAGAATCTCCATGGCAACCGAGCCGTGCTCCCCTTTCGTGTTGCCACCGGTCACTCCGACGCAGTCGCTGCCGCCGCAGTAGGAGCCTCCGCCGCCGCCGCCGCAAGCACCACCGAAACCCGCACCGCCACCGCTGAAGCCTCCGCCGCCGCCACTGGCGCCGGGAGACTCCCCACCGCCCCCACCGCCACCGAATCCACCGATGGCGCCAGGGTTGCCGAGGCCTCCGGTCCCGCCAACCCAGCCGTCAAGCCGGCTGCCACCAGGTCCGCCATCGACACGTCTCCACGAAATGTTCGCCTTGCCGAACCAGCCGGCTCCCATGCCACCAAATGTACTTGGAATCTCCGGGAGAACACTGGGATGAAGGAAGCCCGGATACCCATCAGAACCACCGAAGCCGGTTTGCTCCTCATTCTCCACAGCTGACGTGCTGCCGCTGGTTCCATTTCTGCCGGGTTTACCTGTCAAGCATTAAAAGCGTAGAACAGTGTCTTTATCTCAATAGCGGGACCTTTTGGGTCATCAAAATGGCACAACTGAAAGCTATTAGACAGGAATTGATGCGCGGGTCAGCCGGTACATGTAGCATAACAGAAGACACCAACCTTCAGAGTCTTTATTGCCACCGCCGTCCCCTCCTGCCACAAGCAGCGGCATGCCGGCTCCCTCCGCGTACACAAACGAGCCGCCGCCGCCGCCTGAGCCGGCGAAGTCTTCGTTCTGAGACGCATCGCCGCCCCGCCGTCCGACAACAATGGAGAGCCTGGAGCCGGCAGTGAGGTTAAACGTGCCTGCCATGAAGGCCCGTCTGCCGCCTGTGAAGAGACTCCTCCCTGGATAGGTGGAGCCGCCCCTGCCACCTCGGGCCTCGATTCGGTAGCAGGCAGCGATCGGCACCAGAAAGCTCTCGATTGATCCATTTCCAGGTGAGGCTGCGGACAGTAGCATGGCGAACTTGCTTTTTTATGCAGAAATCTTACTTGTTATTAGATAGATCAACTGATTTGGGGCACGACCTTAGGGTTGTTATAAGCCGGTTAACGACTGAGAAGCTTGAAAAACCCAAACTCAGGAACTATCCCCGGATGTGTAACAATGAAAGCCACCGGTACAGGGACATGTATCATTTCATTAGAGCTCCAAGTTCACAGATAGGCAGAGGCTACTCACTGACGGTTCGAAATAGAAAACCCTAAAAATCTCAAATGTTTGAAGTACTCACGATTGACAACCAACAGTCGTGGAAAGGTACTGAGCTTCAGCAGCTCCTCAAAGTCGGCCGTCTTCCACAGCAGCCAGCCGGTCTCCACGCTCAGTGTCCGGTGCTTGAAAGTGCCAGCCAGCTCTGCTCGGCCCGGCTTCGAAGCGTCGTGCAACAGCAGCAGCTCGCACCGTCCCGCTGCGACGCTCATCTTGACGGCTGCGCAGCCCAGCCTGGAGCATTCGGTGAAGCATTGAAGGCCCAGAGTCATCGTGATGGAGACCAAGAAGCTGCTCACCCGATCTCCGAGTACAATCGAGTTCTCACTCAGGACAAAGCGCTTCTGGGCCGAGTCAACAGAAACAGCTCCGGCGTCTTCCACAGTTCTGATGCAGAGCCAGGCGAAGATCCAAATGAAGGTGCGCCGCATGCCCTACTCAGATGTGCTGCTGCCAGACTGACTGTTTTGTATTCCGGGCCCTATCGGATCTGCGCAACTCTAGGCTATCAAATTCAGCTTGTATTTATACAGCCTGGCAATTATGATAACTTACCAAATTGACTGACACGATCTGGAACAGCTCCCATTAAACTCTTCATCTTCAAATACATGTATGATTGATATTCTTGCCAAGCTGTGTGCAGTTAGAATAGAGGTACTCGTATATTGACTTGTTGACAACCGGCTGTTAGAGGCCATTAGGATTCGTGAACTCCCAGCTGTAAGAGCACTCAAAACCTGACTGACTAAAAGGATCGTCGAGATATTCAACAATTCTGGCATGCAGAAGGTCAGATTTTCCCATAATGTATGTGATACACCTGAAAATTCCATTTTAACTTCGGACGATAAAAGGTTTGGCAAACCCAAAAATGGAATGTGCTGGTTAATTTTATTTTGACCAAGATCGAATTGAAAGGCATTGCAATGCAGCAATAGCAATATTTTTTTTGTGAAAATACGAAAATATTTTAACGTGTTTTAAAAGCATTTTGGTTATAACAAGTGGCACAATAAAAGTTTTTAGCCTCGCTTATACCTCTTTTCCTATGGTATTCTTCCTATCGCCGCTAGAAAAATACATCTTTTTTTGTACGGACTCCTGAAACTTCAAGAAAATATAATATTCGCCCGCTCGGGCAGTTTTAACATCGCACACCCTCCCTACCTGACGGTGCCACGAAAGAGTCAGTGGCTTGTGTAGGTTCTACTTCACAATTAGCAACCGCAGGGAGTTTTGACCTGGCCAAGACTCCTTGGAAGACGGGAAGAAGCTGCCTCAGGATTTAAAACATTGGCTCGTGTCCAACAGCTGGTGGAAGATCACAAGCGAAGAACGAATCAAGAGACTAAATATAGAGGCATGATAACATCGGCCCGCACAAGCTGACCAGTTGCCAGGTGTCTCAAATGTAGTCGCTATCATTGTGACTTGCGACCGAGCTACCTTACTGCTACGAGCCCGAGTCCAGATGAGGCAGAACAGAAGCACAGAAAGAGGATGATCTCCAGTTACCTCGGCTCACGTGGCGCTTCGGTGCTACTGAACGAGCAGACAAAGGCTATGGTTCTTGGAGACGCAAGGACTCTAGTTAAACAGCCAACAGCATTCATCTGACGTGGAACCATGTGACTTCTTTCTCTTCCAAAAGTTAAATATTCATTGTGTGAGCTGCGGTTTTCAACTGTAGATGATGGGCGGTGTAGGGGATGTCCGCTCCTAAGTGGCGACACTGCCTGCTTTGACTCGTGGTTTGCGATGATAAGGCGCTGGTGGGAGGTATACTTTTAGAAGTTGTGGGGGTTTCACATTTATATTTGGTTCTGTTTTAAGCGTGGCTAAAATCTTTAGTGGTGGGGTCAATCGGAAAGAAGAAAAAACTACGAAAGGAAAAAATCGCAAAAAATACTCTTGGAAAGATATTTTGGATTACGACACAAAGGATAGCGATTTTCAAGAGCGATATATCTTGCTAAAGGTGATGAGATGAGAAAATAGATGAGATATGAGATAAGAGGGAGATGAAAGAGAAGACAAAGGAGATGAAAGCATTGATGAGGTGAAAGAGATGATGGAGGAGAGAAGAGAGGAGAGAAGAGAGAGCAGAGCTGAGAAGAGACAAGCCTTGAGCGTGCCGGAATGCTATTGTGAAGTTTCGAAGTGTAGTGTCTGTCTGTTCGGGACTTTAATGCCTTTGTCTTTGTGTTGTCAGTCTCTCGGGACTGCAGTTTACTGAAGGTTTCATTGGTAGATATGATGGGATGCACAGTTGTAGCCAAGGACCCGTCTAGTCAAATTGGAAGTCCTCTCGATACATGCAGTACATGTAGTTTAATAAGAAAATCGACAAGACCAGTAACTTTTTCATGCTACTCTTTGAATCGAATCAAATATGAGTACGATAAAAGTAGCATAAAACCTCAATAGTTACAGAATGATATCAAATCATTATATATAGTTTTTACTATACTATTTGCATGTATTTCTGAATACATTCCAGTTTAGTTTTTGGCGTGGGATGTCAAAAATTAATTATGTACACATTGTCTTCGCCCTATGGACCAGTGAATACAGACAGACTACTGTAAACCCTAAGAAACACAAAGTTGTCATAATCGAATACTTGTAACTGAGCAAACTTATGAGATACGGGTTGAGAAACGGGATGAGATACGGGGTGAGATACGGGTTGAGATACGGGTTGAGAAACGGGATGAGAAACGGGATGAGAAACGGGATGAGAAACGAGATGAGAAACGGGGTGAGAAACGGGGTGAGATACGGGATGAGATATGGGTTGAGAAACGGGATGAGAAACGGGATGAGAAACGGGATGAGATACGGATTGAGAAACGGGATGAGATACGGGTTGAGAAACGGGGTGAGATACGGGATGAGATACGGGTTGAGAAACGGGATGAGAAACGGGATGAGAAACGGGATGAGATACGGGTTGAGAAACGGGTTGAGAAACGGATTGAGAAACGGGGTGAGAAACGGGGTGAGATACGGGATGAGATATGGGTTGAGATACGGGGTGAGAAACGGGATGAGAAACGGGATGAGAAACGGGGTGAGAAACGGGATGAGATACGGATTGAGAAACGGGGTGAGAAACGGGGTGAGAAACGGGGTGAGATACGGGTTGAGAAACGGGATGAGATACGGGTTGAGAAACGGGGTGAGATACGGGATGAGAAACGGGATGAGAAACGGGATGAGAAACGGGATGAGATACGGGTTGAGAAACGGGTTGAGAAACGGGGTGAGATACGGGATGAGAAACGGGATGAGAAACGGGATGAGAAACGGGATGAGATACGGGTTGAGAAACGGGTTGAGAAACGGGTTGAGAAACGGGGTGAGAAACGGGGTGAGATACGGGATGAGATATGGGTTGAGATACGGGATGAGAAACGGGATGAGAAACGGGATGAGAAACGGGGTGAGAAACGGGGTGAGATACGGGATGAGATACGGGTTGAGAAACGGGATGAGAAACGGGATGAGAAACGATTTGCGGTTTGATGCTGTTTGTGTGGGTTGATGAAAGTCAACAGAGCTGCGGATGCCCCTGTCTCAGTACACTAAATAAACAAAACTTGAACGCTCCTAAAACACCAAGTGAAGTGAAAAGTTCCCTAAACAACATGCTTCACGGGCGGATACTGCACGCTTCTCCCAGGCAGCTCATAAGACTTTCTACCCGGCTCAAGTCGGGGCATTCTGCGCCAACTCTCAAGACGCTGTCATCCCACCGAATCACTCGAAACCAGCCGCCGCTATTTGCGCAGTACTTGTCCAGCTCTGCGCCGAACTCGGCCAGCTGGCTGCTCAAACTCTTCGCTCGGACGCCGCCGATGCGACTGTCGGCCTGTCGATGTATCGACAGCACCGACGCGGGCACTTCGAATGCAATGCTGACGTCGCCCCATCGGTGCACGCGAAATGTGAAGCGTCTGCCTTCCAGCCGGAATTCCGAAACGCTCCAGCGGACGCCAATGCTGTACAGTTGATCGTAGAGTTGGTTTTCGTCGGGAAACCGGCCGCTTGATGGGATCACAAAGCAGTAGGGCGGATCGAACATCGGCTTTGAATTTCGGCCGGTGCTGGCGTTCATGCCTGGAATTATTGGGCATGCTGGCCGTAAATATTTAAGCTTACCAAAATCGATATAAACGTAGGAAAATGGTGGGGTCTGGCCCACGTCGCTGATTGTCTGCTGGCCAATCAGTGAGAGGGAGGCCCTGAAGGCGGGGTGGGACAGGCTGGAGGCGGGGTGGGGCAGGCCGGAGGCAAGCAGGATGAGACAGGCCGGAGGCAGGGTGGGGCAGGCCGGAGGCAGGGTGGGACAGGCCGGAGGCAGGGTGGGACAGGCCGGAGGCAGGGTGGGACAGGCCGGAGGCAGGGTGGGACAGGCCGGAGGCAGGGTGGGACAGGCCGGAGGCAGGGTGGGACAGGCCGGAGGCGGGTTGGGACAGGCCGGAGGCAGGGTGGGGCAGGCCGCGGAGGCAGGATGAGACAGGCCGGAGGCAGGGTGGGCAGGCCGGAGGCGGGGTGGGGCAGGCTGGAGGCAGGGTGGGACAGGCCGGAGGCAGGGTAGGACAGGCCGGAGGCAGGGTGGGACAGGCCGGAGGCAGGGTGAGACAGGCCGGAGGCAGGGTGGGGCAGGCCGCGGAGGCAGGATGAGACAGGCCGGAGGCAGGGTGGGACAGGCCGGAGGCAGGGTAGGACAGGCCGGAGGCAGGGTGGGGCAGGCCGGAGGCAGGGTGGGACAGGCCGGAGGCAGGGTGGGACAGGCCGGAGGCAGGATGAGACAGGCCGGAGGCAGGGTGGGGCAGGCTGGAGGCAGGGTGGGACAGGCCGGAGGCAGGGTGGGACAGGCCGGAGGCAAGCAGGATGAGACAGGCCGGAGGCAGGGTGGGGCAGGCTGGAGGCAGGGTGGGACAGGCCGGAGGCAGGGTGGGACAGGCCGGAGGCAGGATGAGACAGGCCGGAGGCAGGGTGGGGCAGGCCGGAGGCAGGGTGGGGCAGGCCGGAGGCAGGGTGGGACAGGCCGGAGGCAGGGTGGGACAGGCCGGAGGCAGGATGAGACAGGCCGGAGGCAGGGTGGGGCAGGCTGGAGGCAGGGTGGGACAGGCCGGAGGCAGGGTGGGACAGGCCGGAGGCAAGCAGGATGAGACAGGCCGGAGGCAGGGTGGGGCAGGCTGGAGGCAGGGTGGGACAGGCCGGAGGCAGGGTGGGACAGGCCGGAGGCGGGTTGGGACAGGCCGGAGGCGGGTTGGGACAGGCCGGAGGCGGGTTGGGGCAGGCCGGAGGCAGGGTGGGGCAGGCCGGAGGCGGTGCCACACCGTACGAGCTATATTCAACATATGCTGACTTTAGAATTTAATTAAACTGAGTTCAAGACTTAATTCTGTCCTTATTCTATACTACTGATGCAACTCAGTCAAAAGGTATGCCCTGGAAATTTCCAATCCAGAATTAAATCGCACCCTGTCACCGCTTAGATTAGCGAAACAAGGACTGCGAGACCAAAGATCCCTTACGAGAAGAAGAAGACCTGCCCGAAATGCCATGCGGGGTAGAAAGTGAAGTTCAGTTCCTTTTTAAGTGCAGCGGGAAATTTCCCAGTGCTCCCGTGATAAGTTTGAACAGGAAATATCGGATAAAGTTTCGATTTTAAAAAAATCTTACTCAGAGGACAAGGTGTTTTGCCCATTGACTCAAGACTTAATGGCCTTGAGACCCGAAATTTGCATCTTAAATCGAATAATAATAATTATTATTACTATTCTTATTATTGCGAGTGTATTTGATGAATATTATTATTAAGTTTCAACTCACTCTGCAGCAATCGATTCGCAAAGCCGAACCAACAGTTGGCCGCCATTGCGAAGCTCATGGAAGTCAGAGGCAGACATTCATCTGCACAGTCCGGTTTCGAGTCCAGCTCTGAAATGGAATGCCTTAAGGTCTTAATGCTCATCAACATATCTCATGGGCGTTGCCAAGGCACCAAGAGGGGCCTCCACTCCCCAGAAAGACAGGCGAAAAACTGGCTATAAATTTTAGCAGTTCCCCAACAACTACTTTGGTGCTGGCGCCCCTGGTGCTGGCGCCCCTGGTGCTGGCGCCCCTGGTGCTGGCGCCCCTGGTGCTGGCGCCCCTGGTGCTAAAGCCCCTGGTGCTGGCGCCCCTGGTGCTGGCGCCCCTGGTGCTAAAGCCCCTGGTGCTAAAGCCCCTGGTGCTAAAGCCCCTGGTGCTAAAGCCCCTGGTGCTAAAGCCCCTGGATTCCTAGAAGTTTAAAATCTTACTAAAAGCTTTGATCAGATCGCTAAACCCTGCCAGGCGTTGAGTTCCATCAGGGAACGAAAACTTCAGCGAGCTCAGCTGTTTCAAGCCGGTCACCGCGGCTGTGCATTTGTCAGGAAGGCACCGCAGAATGTTCGGCAGGGATTTGAAGGCAGCCTGGTGCTCTCCTGGAGCTGTCTCTATGATGACGAAAATGTTTTGGCAATCACTGCGATGCATCTGAAAAGTTAAAGCTCGAGAGCATCAGCCAAGCGAAAGGTCTAATTGGGTTGTCAACGTGACATTTCAGCTTGAACTGAGCTGCCTACATTCTCAACAGCATGTCGAATTTGGGTGTGCATACGCTCGTCATTTGACTCGAGATCTTGGATATGCAGCAGTAGCAGAACTCTCTGGCTCGGAAGCAGTGGCGAGTCAACCGCAGTTTCGTTAGTTCTGAAGCCAAGTCTTGAAAGCCAGTTGCGGACAGAGCTCTTCACTTCGGTTGTGAAGGACGAGCTGAATTTTACGGATAAATTCATCAAAGAAGTAACGAGGACGAGCTGAATTTTACGGATAAATTCATCAAAGAAGTAACGAGGACGAGCTGAATTTTACGGATAAATTCATCAAAGAAGTAACGAGGACGAGCTGAATTTTACGGATAAATTCATCAAAGAAGTAACGAGGACCCATTCGTCTCTTAAATCGTCGCAAGCATCCCAGTCCCGCTTCTCCAAGTACTCGTCGATTCGTTCCAAAACTTGATTTCTTATGGAATCACCGCCCGTGCCGGCCAGCTCTATCAGGCTGACTGTCGAGGACTCCGAGCCCGTGGCCCCCGTGGCTGCTCCACCCAAGTCGCAGAACAGCTGGCTTGAGCTTGGGTGACTCAGAATGTAACTCAGTTCGCATACGAAGTCGTCAAATATTTCTCCCCGCTCATTTTTGCTGAGCTCCAGCTGCCGCATGATGAAGATGGGCGCGGCAAATCCGCAGAAGATCATGGCGTGGGTGTGTCCGCTTGGCAGTGGCTCTCTCAGCTCGGTCAGGTACACCGGAATTCGCTTCTTGAATCCGGGACTGTCAAACTCCAGCTCGGACGACCAGTCGCTGATTTTCTGGCAGCCGGGGAACAGCTGATCGGGGCACAGTTCCGCCTGTTTCTGGCCGCAAGCAACCGGTTTGCTGAGCAGCAGAAAGTACTTTGGCACAACGAGAACCCGTCTGGCATCCACGCCTTTTGCATTGAATCTTCGTAAAGCCTCCGGCAGAGCGGTGCCCGCTTTATCGGCCAGCTGACTGCTGACCCGCTGGGAAAGGAGCGGCAGGATGTGGCAGAGAAATCCGGTCACCAGCTGCCAGGCAAAGCTCTCCCCGCGACTGCTGAAGCTGCCAGGACCTGTGCAAGTGAAAATAGAAACCCGTTCTCCCATATCGCCTTTTCTCCTAATTTTAATCTCCGAGGAAGTCGTAATTCTTACCTTTTTTAATAGCTTCGACCAATCTGAGATGGCTTCCACTCTCAGCCTCCAGGTCAAGGTACTGCAGCATTTTCCTAGCTCGTCTGTTCACTTTGAAGGCATTGTTGCCGCAGTCTTTGAATTGTTTAACCAGGTAAACTCTGCAGCTTCGAAGTTCCACACACTAAAAAGCAGAGCGTTGATTCAACCAGTCGGGTTGATGCTGTGCACAGCAAAACGAATATGCATTGTAAACGCAATTGAATGAACTTGCCAAGTCCATGACAAAGCTGCAGATTCTGGTCAAATTACTCTCACTGTCCGGAGCTCTGTTAAAGATCAACACCAGCAGGTTGTCCTCTCCGGCTTTGACGTCTTCCAGCAGCTCCATCCATTGCTCTGCACTTTCTGGCCACGATCTTTCAATGCTAACGGTCAGCTTCTCCCTGATTAGATGATCCTGCAGGAGGTCTTTGAAGTCACTCTTCGATTTACCATTGGCAACCAGGTAAATTGCTGAAGGTTCAGTTTAGTTATTATTGAGGCATTTAATACGAAGTTTTGCATAATGCTGATGTGTTAAAAGGCAGATTGATGATATATGCATCCCAAACTTTGCCAGCATTTGATAGCTAGTATGGAATCTACTCACTCATTTTTCTCGTTCACATCAGAATGGATTAGGCAGATTGGTGATCAGGGTGCTGCAGTTGCAAAGTATCGAGTCGGCTCACTGCAAGCCACAGCTGTTTGTTGGCGCTTAGCCCGGAATCTCCGTAGCCGTTCCACGGCCTTGCCGCGGGGAGGCCGCGCCGGTAATGGCTATTAATAGAACTGCGTAGTGGACGCAGTTGATGTCAGTTGATAAATTATAAAAAAATGTACTTGTGGAGCTTGGCAGAACTACTTCCTGACATAAAAATCATGTACGAAACAGCGCGTCTGCTAGCAAAGACCGCGTTAGTACGATGAGGTATCCTGAGATGAATTTAAATGGTTTAGTTCGAGGCTTCCTTCTCGGTCCCGAACTAATGGTTTGCTTCCCTGGTTCGGGGAAGAGCTAAGTTCGGGGGAGAGGATTGTAGCCTAGTAGTCAGAGCGTCGGACTCCCGACTTGAAAGTCGGTGGCTCGATTCCTGATCCCACTGGAACAATTTGTGTTCTTGAGCAAGACACGTAACTCTGCATTGCTTCAGTTCACTCAGCTGTAAAATGGGTGCCAGCATTAGCTGGGGTAATTGAAGGTGTGTGTGGCGACCCCCCAGTCCTTGGACTGAACAGCCGTATGCAGCCTTCAGATGCGCCGCGCTATAGCTGAATATTAATTGTATATTAATTAAGTAATTATATAAGTTTTTAATTCAGAGAAAGAGCAAGCTTAGCTGCAGTTTCAGTATATCCAGCATCTATTCATGAAAAAGTCATGTATGGCATCCTGCCTCCCAAAACCAATTTTTTATATTTCACAACCCGAATTCAACTAAAATGTGTTTGATCGATAGCCGACCCGCGAACTACACTTCAGATCTGTTTATCAAAAATGAGGGAGAATGGCACCAGTTTAAACCAGTGAGTTTTCCGCGCAATGCAGCAATGCAGAAACAAGGCACTAAAACAGTACAGTCCTCGGCTAGGTGTGTACATTTAGCAGTGCGTTAAATTGGAAACAGACGGGGCCAGTGTACACTCGGCTGTTCTCCGCGCAAGAAGTACACTTCTTGTGGCTTTGCTTATGCGCGCTCTCAGACCAATGAAGTGCAGTGCTTGCTTGCTGTACTGAGACAGTACCTTATTTCCAGAAAATTTTATGACGTAAAAAGCATACGAAGCTACTCTGCTTTTAGTGCCTTGTAGGTCCCTCAATTCTCGTTTGGGGAATTGGTTACAAAATAACCAAATATTTTAAAGCGAAAACTGAATATTTGAGTAGGACAGGTAGCTGAATTTGAGCTCGCTACATAAAACTTGATTGCCTGACCACCCTTCAACAAGTACAACCATGACTGCCAATCCAATTCAACAGTTGGCTGCTCAGCTAAAGAATTTTAAAGCAGAAAAAGCTAGGCTGGAAGAGCGAAACCGAACTCAAGAAGCGGTAGTTGAGCAGCAGAAGCTGGAGATCGCCGAGCTCAAACGTCAGCATGCAGAGGCCCTAGAAAAGCAGAGAGACGAATTGAGCGCTCAGTTTAAAGAAGATCTGTCTGCTGAGCAGGAAAAGCACAGAGTTGAAATTGAGCAGCTTCAAAACTCCCACCAAGCTGACCGCGCGGCTCTGGTGGAGCAGCATGAGAAGGCGCTGGCAACGGAGAAGCAGACGTGCAAGAAGCAGATGGACGCCATCTGCGCTTTCAACCTGAAGTCCGAGAACGATTTGAAGGCAAAACACGCGGCAGAGTTGGAGCAGCTCAATCAGAAGCTGGCTGAGGCCGAGCATCAGCTAGAAAAGACAAAGTCAGATTATGATTTACAAATCGAAGACCTCCTGCACGAGCTCCAGTCAGATTCTTCCCAAGGTGAAAGTGCGCTCGAGCCAAAAGTGGAAGCGCGTCCATCAGCAGGAGCTCCAGCTGCGCTCGGGAGCGAAGAGCTTCGTGCGTTGAAGGCGACGAATGATGACCTCCAGAAGCAGTGAGTGGGGCATTTTTGTTTTTACTCTTGTTTTATGTGTGATCAAATATTTTATAACGATTAAACGTTCCATAATATATCGACACCCTTTTCAAAGACTCGCCGATGCAAATCGCAAAGTCGTGGTGCTGAACCTGCGCTTGGAGCAGCTGCAGGAACAATTCAATGCCGAGCGAAACACGCAGTGGGTGCTCAGCTCTTTTGGGAATTTTTTATTACTCAAGTCCTATATTTCTGACCATGTCCGGAACATTGCTGAAAATTGAGCCACCCGTTTCCCGCAGGCGAGAGCAGAGCAGTAGCGAGTCAGATAGGCTGAAACATCGGATGCTCAAACTAGAGGCCGAGCTGAAAGAGGAGCGAAATCTGCTGAGGTGAGGATGCACGGTTTGACACGATCTACCATATCATCGATTTATTTACAGTCTGATTATTTAAAGCAGCGTTCCTGAAGTGTCCACCTAAAACTCATCTCAATTTTTTTACAGCAAAGCCAAGGAAAGCCAGGCAATCGAGCTGGGCATGGCTCGGAAGGAGGCGGACACCAAGGCGGCCAAGCTCAGCGCCTGTAAGGAGCAGCTGAAGCAGGCATCGGACAGAGCCGCCTCCACCAGCCAGGAGGTCCAACGGCTGCAGCGAGAGCTGGACACGCAACAAAGCACCGAGGAGGCGCTGCGAAAGTCGCTGACTGAAGTTCAGAAGAAGTTGGAAGAAATGGAACAGTCGGATGGAAGGCTGCAGAAAAAACTGGCCGAGACGGAAGCAAATTTGCAGCAGAAGCTGTCTTCTGCCGAAGAAGCACTGGCAGATAAGCAACGGAAGCTGTCTTCCGCCGAAGAAGCACTGGCAGATAATCGGCGGAAGCTGTCGGTTGCAGAAGATTCACTGGCAGATAAGCAGCGGAAGGTGTCTGCAGCCGAGAGGGAACTTGCTGACAAGCAGCATGAGCTGTCGGCTTGCCAGGAGAGGGTAAGGCGGTTGACGGTGTTCGTTAACTTCGACAACTTAGGCTTCTAAGTACATGCGCATGCACAAGCGTAGGTGGCTTCTTGACTGAGGACTCTTAGGGAGCATCAATTAACTGCATAGTTAAGTCCTAGATACTTCATTGCTCTCTGCTGCAACATTTGCAGGAGAATAATTACCGAGCGAGAGTTGACGAGCTGCTGGATCGGCATAGGGCTCAGGCCGATGAGCACGACGGTCGCGTTGCCGAGCTCAAACAGCGAGAGGAGCGGCTCTATCAAAGAATGAATGAGGAGACATTGAAGAGAAAGGAGGCGGAGCAGGTGATGATAAATTGAGACTTGGCTTGGTGTGGCTTGGATGCACAAGGATGCCTCGAAAGATAGCATGGGAAAACATTAATTACAAAAATGGTCCTACATCTCTCCCATCCCTCCCACTTCCAGTCTCGGTCGGTAGCTGACGAGCAGATCCGCCAGCTGCGCGCATCGCTGGACTCGGAGCGCAAGTCCACCGCGGAGCAGGTGCAGCAGGCGCAGCAGCAGCGAGACTCGGCCCTCAGCACCGCTGAACGAATGCGCGAGTGCTTGGAACAGCGGCAGCGCCGTTTGGACCAGCTGGAGCAGGGGGACCGAGAGCTGCAGCAGGATATTTGTCGCAAGAAGGACGAATGCAAGAGACTTGAGACCAGGCTGACCCAGCTGCAGGCGAAGCTTGAGGAGGCTCAGCAGGAGCTGAAACAAATTGAGGATACAAAAAATCTGCTGCAGTCAACCTTAAAAGACTATGAGCGAGACTTCGCCCAAGAGAGAGCAGACAAGGAGAAGTACAAAGCGGACTGCACCAAGCTGAGGGAGAGCTTGAACCTGCGAATTGATGAAGAAGTTCAGCAGCAGCAACAGCAGCAGCAGGAAGAGCAGCAACAGAAGCAGAACTCTGACAGTAGCTTCTTCGGACGATACCGTAAGCAATAAATACATGTAATGGCTAACTTATTGAACTTCAAACTTATTAGCACACTCTCCGCTTCTTTGAAGAGCTTTGAAGAGCTTATAAAAGTTTTAGAGCTGCAAATATTTTTATAAATCCATTTTCGCGGTTTTATTGTACTTGTACGAGCTATAAAAGTTTTATATGTACATGTATTTGTACAGTTGTACACGTACATGTGTACATGTGTGGCCTACATGTATGGGCCGTGTACAAAAGCCCCCAGCTTTTTTACCCTTACGTACAGTACGTAAAATCTGGTGTCGTCTGTTAATTTTCTAGCATGTGCACAGGCACGTACAGTACGCACGTATTTTTGAGTCGTTTTTAGCGGTTTGAACGGAATCTGTTTCACAGAGCAGAATTTATTAATCTCGAACGTGTTTTTAAATGTATAGATGCTCACTTCGTTCAATCGAATTGATACGTACCGTGTGTACTGCACGAAGCATGCAATGCGCAGGCACCATACAGGGACGAATAAATCTATAAATGTATCGTTTATTCAGAACACCGCATTTGCGGTTCGCATGTGCAGCACATGCATATAATCTCTAAATATATCTCATAACTTATTTGCAGAACCCCTGTCATTGTCGGGATACAAATTACACTATTTTCATGTATCAAACATCAATGTATTGAACTTGCAACTTTAATAGCATGAGGAGGCTGGCCATGTCATGACATTTATAGACAACAGCGCTATAATAACCAAAAGCTCTAAACTCGTAATAACCATGCAGCTGTACAAGATCCATGTACATGTAAGCACACAAATCGTAGTCGTAAAAGTTTGACATTGCATATATTTTTTAAGAACTACATGTACATGCATTCCAACAAGGATTACTTTTTCGGAGGCTCGTACATGAATTATCTGATTTTCTGTCGAAGTGCATTAATATTGCAATGCTTAAAGCCATAAGACAAGTTAGCTGTCCTTTCGTCAAATGTTCAACGTAATCGCTATAGTAGCATATATTATATAAAATGAATTTTTATTAACGACTTACATAACAATTACATAACAATTATATTCAATAAAACATATATTTAAACATTTTCCGAGACATTATGTGCGTTGTCCAAGATTATATTTGGAATTATTCAATAATGCCTCGTACTAACTAACTAAAATAAGTAATTCCGGCGCCTTAGCCATTGAACAGGCTCTTACGCCACAGTAATAATTTGGAGTTCCAAGTTAGGAGTGCACTAATATATGTACACAGAGTTTCTAGACTAGGCTAAAGAGGACTGTACAATCAAGCCAAGCAGGCGGCGCCAGTCAGGCTGAGAGCGGGCCCTACCCCCAGCTATCAGAATTATTCAATAATGCCTCGTAAAATATTTGTCTATGTTTTATATGAGAATGAGATTATATAAATATGCTTTTGAGGCAGTTATTCGTGTACTCATAAATCACGAGGGCCACGAGGGCTACGGGGGCAAAATATTAAAATAGCTCCCAAAAGGCATGTGATGTTTAATCTTCTACTTAACCATAAAACATTTAATTTATGTATCAATTAATACATAATAATTCCGGTTTCATCTCTGCGTTTATACTCTATTATATTTCAAAGCTAACATGGTCACAAAGTTTACAAGTTTTGAAAGCAACCTATGTGATCTTTTTATTTTTGTTATTAAAATGCAAAAGAATTCATTTTCTAAGAGTTTTGTTATGATGCTCTAGTTTCAAAGAAAATGTTTTGACGTACAACAATCATTTTTAACTTACCGAGAACGATGCATTTATCGCTTGTCGACCGCCGACGTACTGGATTGGGGTTTTGTGTAGAGAGAATGGGGAAGGGAGTGGCTTACTTTCTGACCTACAGACCTATCAGTCCTAGAGCTATTTTTATCCCTCTTCTTTCTATCTAATTCCACTCTCTTCTCTCTTTCTTATTTTACCTCTTGACTTTTTATATTGACTCTTGACTCTTGAGTCAATTAAGTAAACAATAGGGATTAGGATAGGCCTATACTATATTATTAAGATTATATAGCAAGACAATAGAACAATTTTAGAAAATGAAGAAAGTTGCAAATTTTATAGGATAGGTAAATTAAACAATCATTTTAATTTTTGATATAATATTTTTTTACTTTAAAAAATATTTACTAGGCCTATGATGTTTTTGATTATAGGTCCCTATATTAGTTTTTTTGTTTGATCCATTGGCTAAAGTAACTTTCATGCTTTTCTAAGTCTAATATATCTCATTACAACAAATACGCCATAGGATCAGCAGATCATTTGAGTCTACTACTGAATCACCTTGTTGCGAGACTGAAATGATAACAAAAAAGTGTGGTAATGGCTAGAGTTCCAGCACTGGAACCCATTTTCTAACAGCTATGGATCTGGCAGTGCCATATAAAAGCATACAAAAACACTACTAAGAACATATCTTAAGAAGTCTGAACATTAGGCCTTGAAGAATCTTGTTTCAAATCGTATCATATAGTCTTGAATCTTATATAGAACAAAATCTCAATATCAGCCACCTGTAGAAAGAAAAATATTATGTTCTATCTATATTTTAATGCACTGCCGGATCTATAGATGTTAGAAAACAGGTTCCAGTGCTGGAACTCTAGCCATTGCCAAAAAGTGTACTACTACTATTAGAACAAGTTTATATGTTAGCATTTATAACAATGCTTGCATTTATTACAATGATATGAAACTGCTCAACTAACCTAACCTATCACAGAATTTATCCATTTCAAAATCGTCTTGCTAAAATATTCAAACAAAAAGCACAGGTTCAACAATAGTATTTAGGTGTTTTGAAAAAATACTTGCCTTTTCACATACTTTCTTAATCAAAAATTTTGTTTTTAGCAATCCAAAAATTTCTCAATTTCTCAAATCTCATCTCGAAACTTTCCACAAAAGTTGAGATTTCTTGAGATGAGAAAAAATTTCAAGATCTCATCTTGAATCTCATGTTGTCAAGCTCTAATGACACCTCTAATGGACAGTACATAGATTCCATAGTCAGGATCATGGCATGCCTACACTAGAACAAATCCTATCAAATAAGTTTGATTTTGCCATGTGCCAGAAAAATATTATTAAAAAAGTTTGGTGGCTACTTGTACTATAACTATTCCTATTCAAAGAAGTCTGCTTGCACTGTGCTAGAACTTTTTGAAAAATACAAAAACACAAGAATCAGTATTTTCCATTTGAAAAATACCAATAAAACTTTTATTTTAATCTGTTTCATAGAAAATGCAATGTTAACATATTTTAATTAATAAAAAACTATCAACAAAGAAGTGCTAATAAAAAAAGTATATGCTAATTTTCTGTGTGCAAAAATATTGTCTTGTGGAAAGTTTTTGTCTTGCAATAAAATGCACCAATTTTTTTGTCTTGACTCTTGTGCCATACTGTGCTAGATTTTTCTTCATTGCTTGCTGTTGCGCAGGGATGTGGTGCAAGTCCAACCCCCTTCTATGCTAGAATTTTCTGTGAAAAAAAGTCATCTTCCTGACTATGGTATAGATTGTATCAAAATATATATTCAGAGATATGCTATGCTACCTTTTTTAACTGTAGGTTATTATCACTTATCAAAAGTTCAAACTTTTTAAAGTGTATTTTATATATCAATACAGCCACTTTCATTTACACACTAGTCCCTTTAATAATCTATCTAAATTCAAATATGAGCAAGGTTTAAACTATGACCAAGGCAGGTATATTGCAAAATGATCAATATAATATCAATAAATTGATAAATAATTTTTGCACTTATTATTTATATTGCAATTCTTTATTATCTTATTTATATATGCTACCATTTTAAGATAATTTTGTTTACTTTTATTTAGTAGTAATAATAACAATAATTGATTAAATGTCTCCTAAAGGGCAGATATGCTATTGCATATTATGTAGCTATTAAGCAGTACATGGCTACTCACATGGCTACTCACCACATACGTGCACACTGTCAATTACCCCAGCTAATGCTGGTCTCCATTCTATAGCTTGGTGAACTAAAGCAACTGCAGATTTCAGAGTCTTGAACTCTTGAGCCATTTTACTAAAGTTGCCATAGTCTATGGCCATAGCCTTGATCACAGCATAGCACTGCTGAGCTCTAGAGAAGAAACGATGCAACCAAATTTTTGCCATCCTTAAATCTGCTGCAGTCAAAGCCACTGCAGTACCTGGTGCAGCTGCTGCTGCTGCTCATCCAGCCAGTCTGGCCTCCTCATCCTTTGCCCGCATCGGCCTCAACCCACTGGGTGGCCTCCCCAGATGGCGGCCTGCCGCAGCCGCTGCCGGCCGAGCAATCCCGGCTGTCCATGCGCCGGCCGGCCGACCTGGCCGAGTGGCTGCGCCAGTGGGAGCGGCTGCAGCTGCTGGACAGCCTGGAGCGCGAGCTGGCCGAGTCCGACGCCACGCTGGAGTCCATGCCGGCCAAGGACGACGCTTTTGTTGAACAGTTTCAGCGGAGCAACGCCGACTGCGTAGCCGCCGGGAAGCCGCTGCAGGACCTCGACTTGTTCGTGTCCGTGCCCCTGGACCCGGGCCTGGATCTGGGGGCCAAGCCCGACACAGCCTGGCGAGCCGTCAGCCTGCTGGTGCGCCTCCCACCTTGCACTTTTCACGTCTTTTGTCTGAACTTGCACTTTTGTCTGCCTACTTGTCTGGCTGACCCGCCTTGCACTTTTGCCTGCCTACTTGTCTAGCTGACCCGCCTTGCACTTTTGTCTGAACTTGCACTTTTGTCTGCCTACTTGTCTAGCTGACCCGCCTTGCACTTTTGTCTGAACTTGCACTTTTGTCTGCCTACTTGTCTGGCTCAACCGCTTTGCACTTGATCCCATCCCAATGTGTTTTTTTAAGGTTCTTTTGCTTGTCTTTTTGGCCTTTCTCTATGTCTCATCTTCAGAGTTTTGTGTCTGTCTCGTTCTTGTCCTTCTCAGTCGAGTATCCTTCATATCCACCCTGCCCTTCCTCCCCCCCGGCCTGTCCAGGTGCCCGACTGCGAGGCTGCCATGGAGCTGCCCTTCTCAATGGACTCGCTTGAGCACGTGGCCTCGGTGCGCCACCGCGCCGAATTGGAGGCTCCGCCCGACATTTTCCTGTACCGGACGGCCGTGCCGGGCGGCCTGACGCCGGACCAATACGGACACCTCATCGGGGAGGCCATGGCGGCCAACGCCAGCTCCTGGCACCTGCACAACATGGCCAGCTACTACTGGCGGATCAAGGGGGACGCGCCCAGGGCTGCCGAGTGTGCGCTGCGGGCCCTGCGGCTTGCCAGGTGCGTCTGTCTGTCTGCCTGTCTGTCTGCCTCTCTTTCTCTGTCTGTCTGCCTGTTTGTCTGTCTGTCTGCCTGTCTGTCTGTTTATCTTTCTCTGTCTGTCTGCCTGTTTGTCTGTCTGTCTGCCTGCCTAAACTCGTCAGCACGGTGCATCCAGTGCCTCCCCGTCGCTGCAGCCACCACAGCCGAGACGCGGTGCTGCTGAACCTCGCCAGCCTCCTGCACGCCGCTAAGCGCCACTCCGACGCTTTGACTGTGCTGCGCTCCGCTCTGGCTATAAATTCGCGCTCCCAGGCGGCCTACATGTTGCTAGGCAACGTGCTGACTCTGCTGGCCGACTTTCCAGCCGCTCTGCGGGCTTATCAGGTGAGCCTGCCAGCCTTTATTGAAAGCTACAGGCAAAATGAGAATTTTCGGTCTTTCTAAAATTAGGTGATGCTCCATGCTGTCTACTTGCAGTAGAACAAAACACATTTTCCCGTTTATTTAATTCGTCTATTAAATGTGTATTTACTATTTGTGACAGTCATAGATAAGTTTTCACACTGCTCTACTGTCAGTAAAAATGGAAATATTTTGTTCGCCTTTTTTCTCCAGTCCGCCCTGGCTTTGCCGCTGAGCTCGCCGCCGGCCGCGGAGAAACAGCAGCAGCAGCAGCCAGCCACTGGCGATAAAAAGTCTGGGAAAGCCGAGAAGCCGTCGCTTCCTGAGGCGACTCCGTCCGACAGCAGCCTCACCAGCAAAGCGGCGCCTTCGGCCGGCGCCGTTTTAGCTTTGCGCGCCGACGCTCAGCGCAAAGCGGCCGCAGTTCGCTGCCAGCTTGGCCTCGAATCCAGCCTGCGCCAGCAGAACCGTCAGGTTGGCGCCGCGATGGCGCGCGTCCAGCGCTTCCATGCGAGGTCCGAGGCGCTGGCCAGGGCTAAGGAGCTCGCGGCCAGCGAGGTTGCGCCTCTGCAGGTGAGCGGACCTTCTCTCCTCTCCTCTCCCCACCTCTCCCTTCTCCCTATCCTCTCCCCCTCCTCTCCTTCCTCTCCCTCTCCCCCATCCTCTCTCTCATCCCCATCCTCTCCCTTCTCCCCATCCTCTCCCTTCTACCATCCTCCCCTCTTCCTCATCTGCCTCATCTGCCTCCTTTTCCTCTCCCTCCCCTCCTCTCGATGTTCCCAATCCTGTCTCTAACGTCCCTCTTCTCCCCTCCTCGCGCAGCTCTCCCCCAAGTATGAGTAATAGAGGACAGTAGTATCCTAGACCACTACCAGCGAGCATTGGTATGTAAGCAAGTGTTTTGCAATCCGAAATTTTTTTCTGCCGGATCTGCGCAGGCCCGTAAAGCCTCAGAGGCCGCCTACCAGGAGTACCTTGCCCGGCATCCGTCTTTGTCGCCAGCCGCTCAACCGACCGCCGCCGCCGCCTCGTCTTCGGCGTCTTCGCCAAGCCTGCAGCCGTCGGCGGCGGACTTCAGCCAGCCGCGCCGACCGCCTGTGCACCAAGCACCAAGAATCGACCTGCCCGAAGCTCTGCGCTACCTGGTTAACGCCAGCGCCTTCCCTTCGCCGTCCGAGTGCAGATCCCACGGCGAGACCAGTGGCAGCGACCTGCAGTCCGTGCCTTCGGAGCATGTGCCTCTGGAGAACAAAGGATTCGAATCCGTTGCCATGCTGACTGACGGCCTGGGCATTCGGATTGGCGACGAGCACCCGCTGCCCTGGTAAGTCTGAGCACTGCACCTTGGCAACCGTTGAAAGCAAAGCTATGGTCCTTAGCAACCGTTGATAGCGAAGCTGTGGTCCTTAGCAACCGTTGATAGCGAAGCTATGGTCCTTAGCAACCGTTGATAGCGAAGCTATGCATCTTAGCAACCGTTAATAACGAGGCAATGCACCTTAGCAAACCGGTGATAGCGAGCATTCCCCTTAGCAACGGTTGGTTCTAAATCATTCCCCTTAGCAACGGTTGGCTCCAAATCATTCGCCTTCGCAAAGGTTGGTTCCAAAGCATTTCCCTTAGCAACGGTTGGTTCCAAAGCATTTCCCTTAGCAACTGTTGGTTCCATTCGCCTTGGCCACTTCAGGTATCCGCCAGACTGCTCCGAGTTCCCGGATCCGCAGCCCAGCCGGCTCACAGGCGACCACTTGGAGGCTGTGAAACTCGCCCGGGCCGCCGACCCGTCCGTGGGCCAGCAATCGTCTGCGTCCAGCAGCCGTCATCAGCAGCGCCAGCCAATGGACGGCTTTGCTTCCATGCAGCCGGAGCCGGCCGAGCCGCTGCTTGGCGGCCTGTCACTCCGCATGCACCTGGACGATCTCGGACAGCGCCTGCTGACTGGCCTGCGCTCCGGCCGGGGCGGCCCGCAGTGGGCGCTGTTCACCCTGGCCGGTGCTTTTTGGCGCGTCCGAGCCAGTCCAAGACGCAGCGTCGATTGTCTGCGCCGCGCGATCTTCCTGGCGCCGGACAACTACAGGGACGTGCCGCTGCTCTGTCTGGCCGGCATGCTGGCCCGCTCCGGACACCTGGCCGACGCGGCCAGCCTCACTGCGGATGCCTTGGCCGGACCCGGCGCCTTGGAGCCCGCTGTGCATGCTATGCATGGCCACCTGCTTGCTGGGTATGGGGCACCTGTGAAACTACCTGTGCTGTTACCTGTGTAACCACCTGTGCTGCTACCTGTGTAACCACCTGTGCTGTTAACTGTGTAACCACCTGTGCTGTTACCTGTGTAACCACCTGTGCTGTTACCTGTGTAACCACCTGTGCTGTTACCTGTGTAACCACCTGTGCTGTTACCTGTGTAACCACCTGTGCTGTTACCTGTGTAACCACCTGTGCTGTTACCTGTGTAACCACCTGTGCTGTTACCTGTGAAACCACCTGTGCTGTTACCTGTGTAACCACCTGTGCTGTTACCTGTGTAACCACCTGTGCTGTTACCTGTGTAACCACCTGTGCTGTTACCTGTGAAACTACCTGTGCTGTTACCTGTGTAACCACCTCTGCTGTTACCTGTGTAACCACCTGTGCTGTTAACTGTGTAACTATCTGTGCTGTTACCTGTGTAACCACCTGTGCTGTTACCTGTGTAACCACCTGTGCTGTTACCTGTGTAACCACCTGTGCTGTTACCTGTGAAACCACCTGTGCTGTTAACTGTGTAACCACCTGTGCTGTTACCTGTGTAACCACCTGTGCTGTTACCTGTGAAACCACCTGTGCTGTTACCTGTGTAACCACCTGTGCTGTTACCTGTGAAACCACCTGTGCTGTTACCTGTGTAACCACCTGTGCTGTTACCTGTGTAACCACCTGTGCTGTTACCTGTGTAACCACCTGTGCTGTTACCTGTGAAACCACCTGTGCTGTTACCTGTGTAACCACTTGTGCTGTTACCTGTGTAACCACCTGTGCTGTTACCTGTGTAACCACCTGTGCTGTTACCTGTGTAACCACCTCTCCTGTTACCTGTGAAACCACCTGTGCTGTTACCTGTGTAACCACCTGTGCTGTTACCTGTGTAACCACCTGTGCTGTTACCTGTGTAACCACCTGTGCTGTTACCTGTGTAACCACTTGTGCTGTTACCTGTGTAACCACCTGTGCTGTTACCTGTGAAACCACCTCTGCTGTTACCTGTGTAACCACCTGTGCTGTTATCTGTGCAACCACCTCTGCTGTTACCTGTGTAACCACTTGTGCTGTTATCTGTGTAACCACCTCTGCTGTTACCTGTGTAACCACCTGTGCTGTTACCTGTGAAACCACCTGTGCTGTTACCTGTGAAACCACCTGTGCTGTTACCTGTGTAACCGACAGCTCAGCCGCAGCTGTATCTGAAGGCTGCGTACGGCTGTTCAGTCCAAAGACTGGGGGGGGGAAGGGGTCACCACGCACACCATCAATTACCCCAGCTAATGCTGGCACCCATTTCACAGCTGAGTGAACTGAAGCAATGCAGACTTAAATGTCTTGCTCAAGGACACAAATTGTTGAGTGGGTCGAGAATCGAACTCCTGACCTTTCAGTCGTGAGTCCGACGCTCTGACCACTGAGCTACAACCCTCAGGTACAGCCTGAGCAATATCCAAGAATATGCTACCGCTGTGTGCTGTCCCTGTGCCACTAAGTCTGTTTAATTTCCAGTCGCCCTTCTCAACATTATTTTACAATATATATTTAACTTAACACTCTCGCCCAGCCTCTCCAATTACTCCGGAGCTGAGGCGCACTATCTGGCCGCCATGCGCCAGGACCCGGAGCGGGCCGCCGACCTCACCGCCAGGCTGGCCGCTGTCCGGTGCCAGCGCCGCTCGGCCGAAGCCGCCGGGATCGGCGGTCACAGCGCCAGCAGCCCGTTCGATCCGGACCGGCCCTGCCGCGGCCGGCACGCCTGTGCGGAGCTGCGGGCGCACTTTCAGGAGAAGATCTGCGACCTGTACTCCCACTACATGCAGTACTCGGCTTCCGAGTGCCTTGCGCCCGCCAATTCCATCGCCTTCAAGTGAGCTGTCTGGCTGTGCATCTGTGCTGTGTCCGGGGGTATCTGTGCGGCTGTGTCCGGGGGTATCTGTGCAGCTGTGTCCTGGGAGTAGCTGGGCGGCTGTCCGGGCTGTGTCCGGGGGTATCTGTGCGGGCGTGCGGCTGTGTCCGGGGAGTAGCTGGGCGGCTGTGTCCGGGGAGTAGCTGGGCGGCTGTGTCCGGGGGTATCTGTGGGCTGTGTCCGGGGAGTAGCTGGGCGGCTGTGTCCGGGGAGTAGCTGGGCGGCTGTGTCCGGGGGTATCTGTGGGCTGTGTCCGGGGAGTAGCTGGGCGGCTGTGTCCGAGGGTATCTGTGCGGCTGTGTCCGGGGAGTAGCTGGGCGGCTGTGTCCAGGGGTATCTGTGCGGCTGTGTCCGGGGAGTAGCTGGGCGGCTGTGTCCGGGGGTATCTGTGCGGCTGTCCTGAGGGTACCTGAGTGTGTCCTGTGGGTACCTCAGAGGTCCTCGGGGTACTTAGATGACGCTGACACGCTGTCAAACTGGCAACTATTCTATTATGGTGTCCTGTCTTGGACCCTTGCGCTCTATTCTTACAGATCCTCTTGAGTCCATGAACCCATCCCAATAAAGCATCCATGACTGCCAATGACTGCCAATCCGCAGGGTGCCGCACATTCACCTGCTGCCGCGCAAGGACAACAGCCAGGCTGTGATCAAGGGCCTGCTGTTCAACTCTGACCGCAGCGGTGCCGCTGCCGACCCGTCTGGAGCTGACTGCGTGGTCTTCAACGACAGCTCGCAGTCGCCCGGCTGCCAGAAACTCGCCGCCGCCACTGCAGCAGCGAAGGTCCTCGCTGAGACCGTCGAGTTCGTCAACCGACTGCAGAGGCTCATCGACCGGCACGCCGAGCTGCTGCAGGCCGGGAGACCCCCGCTGAGCCAGCTGAACCTGGAGGGGTATGCTGTCCATGTTCTGTTGTCTCTGTTCACTTTCTGTTGTCCGCTGTCCGCTCTCTGCCGTCTGCTGTCCATGTTCTGCTGTCTGCTGTCCACTTTCTGTTGTCCGCTGTCCGCTTTCTGTTGTCCGCTTTCTGCTGTCTGTCTGCCTGTCTGCCTGCCTGTCTGTCTGTCTGTCTGTCTGTCTGTCTGTCTGTCTGTCTGTCTGCCTGTCTGTCTGTCTGTCTGTCTGTCTGTCTGTCTGTCTGTCTGCCTGTCTGTCTGTCTGTCTGTCTGTCTGTCTGTCTGTCTGTCTATCTTATACCAGCTCCCCACTTTATCCTGCAGCTGTCCATCTGCCGCCAGCCTTGCGGAACCCGAGCCGCCCACCTGGCCGGGCGACCTGCTGCTGGACCGGCTATCCCGGCTGCACAAGCGGCGCCGGCTGCACCTCGATTTCCAGCGGCGACTCCGCCAGGCCTCGGCGCCTGCGGTGTCAAAAAATGCCAGCGGCGGCAACGAGATGGCGGCGAACTCGAGCGACTCTGTTGCCGCGGCCGCAGACATGGAGGCCAACGACACCCGACTCCCCGCCGCCACAGCTGAGTCGCTGGCCTCTGGCGCGGCGCCCGCCTGCCCGACCACTGCGGCCGACCTGCTGGCCGAGGACACCCAGCAGCAGCAACAACAGCAGCAGCAGATGCTCCAGCAGGGCCCCGCGGCGCCTGCCGCCTCCACTTTCTCAGCACCGCTGCGCGAAGGCCAGCAGCAACTTCGCCGGCTGCTGGCCGAGGCCCAGCTTGGCCGGAAATTCTTCCGTCCGGACGCTGAGCCGGTTGCCGCCTTATCCGAGGCCAATAAGCGGCTGGGCGGCCAGCTGGCCGAACTGCTGTCCGGCCTGGGCTTGCGCTGGTCGGACCTCGGCTCGGACATGGCGAACAACGAGGCCGAGATTGCCAGGCTGGTGCCGAACCGGCGGCCGGGCACGCCGTCCTCGGAGGCCTGGGCCTCGGCCGCGCTGGCAGCGCTGCAGCACCGTCGCCATGGCAACCACACGGCCGCGTTCGAGTGCCTGCTGACCGCCCACGACTGGGCGCCAGCAGGTGCGAGGCACGTGGCTCTGCTGGGCCTCGCCGAGCTGCTCGGTCTGTATGATGAAGTCGGCCGGCGTCTGGCCTTCGTCCTGATCGACCTGGCGTTCGCGCAGTCTCAGCCGACTGCGGCGGGCCACATGGCCCTGGCCAACATCCACGCCGGCTCCAATGACTGGCTTGAGGCCGCTAAGCACTACGAGATCGCCGCCGCGCTGGACCCGGAGTTGGTGCTGGCCGCTGAACGGTCGGAGGCCATCCGGTGTCTGATTAAGCGGAATAACATTGTGTAGCGTGGGACCGCCCTGAGAAGGGCCGTTTTTGTTAGATTTTAAAAATCCTATAATGCAATTTTCATCTCAAGCTGCTAAATTTTTCTGAAAATTGATACGCATTCGGTTGCCATACTGGGCTTCATCCCGTTGAGAACGTTACCGCAACCAGAACCGCTTCAGACTCATTGCAACTCTTTGGCGACTTTGTCGTCACTTTTTAACGACTCAAACAACTGCAATGCGACTGAGAGGCGACTGTAGAATTGTTATAACTTCAAAATGCGATTCTGGTTCATCAAGTGACGCAGATGCGCTCTAGAGGCAACTCAGTGCTTCTACAGCGACTCCACCACGCCTCAGGTCCGACTACGGCTCCAGAGTCACTTGGTTGTGTCGCCCCGGAATCGCAGACAATAAAACGCCTCAAATTGGCTCTGTGGGCGACTTTTGACGAGTTTTCTACGTTGCTTCAGAGTCGTCTGGAGTCACTGCTTTCTTACTTTAACTGCGTAACCTGCAACGACTCTGAGGCGACGCGAGTGACTCTCTGGGACGCTTCTGGGCCTCATGCTCGGAGTTGCCAAGTCATATCAAATGAATTTCATCTTTCGTAGAAAAATCGAACACTTCAAGTAAATCGGTTCTTGTGCTGGCTGTGCCTTTAACTTCAATAAAAAATGTTCTGGTTGCTCTTTGCGTCCTTGTCCTGGCCCTACTTGTAATCTTCTGTTCTTTGGCCGACATTGAGTGTGTTCTTAAAAGGGCCGTTTTAAACTAACGAAACTTTTATTAGACTTAGAACGCAAATACAACAGCCAACATGTTTTGTTTATTCGTTGTTTAAACTTTTTAACCAATTTTTCCTTACTATCTGCTGCGTCTGGAAGTTTTGCCGTTTCTACACCTGATCTTCACCGACTTCAAGCCTCTTTAGGGCTTGTAGTGACTTGTGCCCCTGCCAGCGCGCTGTTATTGCCTCAGCTTTCAATTCCCTTTTGTACTTTTAATTCACTCCTCACATGAGGCAAAGCTTGATTTTTCTCTTTGTTAACTCTGAACCAGGGGTCGGCGAACTGCGGCCTACGGGTCTTACATGCTGACCGCAAAGCCTCTCTGTCCGGCCCTCGGGTCCTTTGAAACTGCACAATACCGATCCGGCCCGCTCAAGGCTTGTGTCTCTTCTCAGCTCTCCAATCTAATCTCCTCTCTTCTCTCCTCTCCTCTCCTCTCCCCTCCTCTCCTCTCCTCTCCTCTCCTCTCCTCTCCTCTCTAATTCTCTCCTCTCCTCTCCTCTCTAATTCTCTCCTCTCCTCTCCTCTCTAATTCTCTCCTCTCCTCTATAATTCTCTCCTCTCCTCTCCTCTCCTCTCTAATTCTCTCCTCTCCTCTCCTCTCCTCTCTAATTCTCTCCTCTCCTCTCCTCTCTAATACTCTCCTCTCCTCTCCTCTCCTCTCCTCTCCTCTCCTCTCCTCTCCTCTCCCCTCCTCTCCTCTCCTCTCCTCCCCTCCCCTCTCCTCTCCTCTCCTCTCCTCTCCTCTCCTCTCTAGTCCTCTCCTCTCCCCTCCTCTCCTCTCCTCCCCTCCCCTCTCCTCTTCTCTCCTCTCCTCTCTAATCCTCTCCTCTCCCCTCCTCTCCTCTCCTCCCCTCTCCTCTCCTCTCGTCTCCTCTCTAATTCTCTCCTCTCCTCTCCTCTCCTCTCCTCTCCCCTCCTCTCCTCTCCTCTCCTCTCCTCTCCTCTCCTCTCCTCTCCAATCCTCTCCTCTCCTCTCCTCTTCTCTCCCTTCTCTCTTCTCCTCTCCTCTCCAATCCTCTCCTCTCCTCTCCTCTCCTCTCCTCTCCTCTCCAAATCCTCCCCTCTCCAATCCTCCCCTCTCCAATCCTCCCCTCTCTCTAATCCTCCCCTCTCCTCTCCTCTCCTCTCCTCTCCTCTCCTCTCCTCCCCTCCCCTCTCCTCTCCTCTCCTCTCCTCTCCTCTCCTCTCTAGTCCTCTCCTCTCCCCTCCTCTCCTCTCCTCCCTCCCCTCTCCTCTTCTCTCCTCTCCTCTCTAATCCTCTCCTCTCCCCTCCTCTCCTCTCCTCCCCTCTCCTCTCCTCTCGTCTCCTCTCTAATTCTCTCCTCTCCTCTCCTCTCCTCTCCCCTCCTCTCCTCTCCAATCCTCTCCTCTCCTCTCCTCTTCTCTCCCTTCTCTCTTCTCCTCTCCTCTCCAATCCTCTCCTCTCCTCTCCTCTCCTCTCCTCTCCTCTCCAAATCCTCCCCTCTCCAATCCTCCCCTCTCCAATCCTCCCCTCTCCAATCCTCCCCTCTCTCTAATCCTCCCCTCTCCTCTCCTCTCCTCTCCTCTCCTCTCCTCCAGCCCGCAGTCTCTATCTGACTCTTGGGTTAAAAATTGCCGACCCCTGCTCAAAACGAGTTTTTTGTTATTATCTTCATGATCTGCTCTGTCGTGTGCAATTCCTAGATATTCGCCTCTTGCATCCGTGGGTACAAATTGCCTTATCCGTCTGTCAAACTGTACTTTATTGATGCTTGTTTGAGAAATTAATTCGTCTTTTTACTCCGGAAGGCATTTCTGTTTTTAACCAACTTTCGGCAACGAAGCGTTTGCTGAGCTGGCAAAGCTGTCGCTTTTACACAAAATTATAACTTCATTTTATGCTCTGCAACTGCTTTTCCACTTCTGTCTCTCTGTGCCTTTGCCGGCGATCTGAGAAATTATCGGACTGTTCCGTTTGTCGGATTTGTTTCTTTTGCCAAATCTTAATTTAAAAAACAGTAGGCCAACGCAACTCATTTTTAGCATTTAGAAAAAAATCTGATTCATTTAAAACTGTTACTCATATAATTGCATATAATTAATCAGTCCGAGCGAAGCACAGATCGTTCAATATTAATATTTTAATAGCTTAGTAAGACATTTGATAACGCAGATGAGATTAAAATATTTAAACTTTGTATTCCATGGCTACATTAATATATAGCCCTTAAAAGGGCCGTTTTAACTGAAAGCTTTCTACTCGCTGGCTACATGTAGCTCAAACTTGTCATAGTTTTACTTGGCGCTGGTGTACTTGGTGACGGCCTTGGTGCCCTCGCTGACGGCGTGCTTGGCCAGCTCGCCAGGCAGCAGCAGGCGGACAGCAGTCTGGATCTCGCGGCTGCTGATGGTGCTGCGCTTGCTGTAGTGATCGCCAGACGGCTGGCCTCGCCGGCGACTCGCTCAAAGACGTCATTGACGAAGCTGTTCATGATCATCATCGCCTTGCTGGAGATGCCAGTGTCCGGGTGCACCTGGCGCAGCACCTTGTAGATGTAGATGGCGTATGACTCCTTTCCTGCGCTTTTTCTTCTTGCCCTGGTCAGCTGCTGGTCTGTGGTGAGCCCTCCACACCGCAGCCTTGGCGGCCTTGCCACTCACTTCTCTCGGCGCCATGTTATAGTTTGAAAACAGATTCAATTGTTAGCAATTTGCAATTAATATTCCTTGTCAGAGTGTGTAAGGTATATCGAGTTTATACTCTCAGAGTCTCAGCAACAACTAATAATCAGCCACCACCCTTAAGACCCCGCCGCGTCTGAGCGAGAGTTGGAAAGGCTTATAATTTCGTCATTTGCAGTGAGCTGCAGTCAATCGCTCTGCGAAAATACATGTAGATTCAAATGTGAAATGTATTCCAATGTAAATTTTGATATATGATTAGCTTCTTTACTACTAACAGTACTTTTATACTACTTACTTAAATACGTCACAAGATAATGCTGTTTTTCATATACAAAAGATCATTATCTCTATAACAATCAAAAATGGAAGCAAAAATACGTTAAGCGCATATTTTTTTTTAAAATATTACTACGGGATTAAATCCCGAGATCCCGGGATCGCAAAAAACCGGGATTTTGCAATCCCTAGGTATAAGTACACTTGCTCTATAAGGTTAATAAAGTACATTGGCCTAAGGGTAAAAGTGTCTATATATACTCTCGTGCATGCTGGCAGTCAGGGGCGTCGCCATGGATTTTATGGTGGGGGGGGGACAAAGCCAAGAATTCTACATGTACATGTAAACGACTAAATTCCTACATGTACATTCTTTTCAGAATCGGTGTTGTCAGCACTCATTTTAGCGCCACAGGGACTCATTATAGCGCCACAAGCATTTATTTTAGCGCCGCAGGCACCATTTCAGCGCCACAGGGACTCATTTTAGCGCCACAAACACTCATTTTAGCGCTGCAGGTGCTGTGTTTTGTCGCCATGCAGCAAAATTATTGATTTGCACAAAGGGCCACAAAGTGTGGTGGGGAGGACAAAGCATTGGCATGCCCCCCAGATCTTTTACTGGGGGACATGCCCCCCTGTCCCCCCGTTGGCGACGCCCCTGCTGGCAGTGATGCAGTTATGTGAACAAAAGCTGTGTGCTGATAGTTGTTTACATTTAACTTGTATAGAGTGCTTTTAAATGGCAATGCACAATCACATCAAACCCATAGGATGACTATTGCAAATCACTTAATTTCATCACAATTAAAAAATTCCTTGACTCTGCTTTCTAAAAATGACAACAAAAGACGCCACACTGAAAAGTAAATTCGGGCAGACGACACCAAACAACGCATCATGAACGGGTTCTGTAGTTAAGGTTAGCAGCAGGACTCCTGTACAGGCTGACAGTAACTCTCGGCCTGAATCACGAGGCCCTCAGGATTTTGGACGGCGTTGCAGCTGGGCCCTCGGGTCAAATTTAAGGCCTCGGTGGTCCTAAAAGATTCCTAAATGCCAATGCTTTCGTCAGCTAAAAAAATTTCGTCAGCTAAGAAATTTTATCTCATGTTTTTATACAGCATTGTCCGACTCGGAAAAGCTACGTGTCAACCAATTTTTTGTGCAACTCGACAGTCGGGGAGAGATTAAGTACAATTTTTGTTTTGCATGTTTACCCGGCTCTGTGAATAAAAAAATATAAATTGCAATGTATCCATCTAATTCAAGAATGTTTGCAAATTTGCAAAATTAACGTGTTCTTATTGTGTTACTGTTAGTAGAGTAACAAGTAAAATTTTACTTGCTAATTTTTGTCTTAACTTAGAAACTTCTTAACCAATCAGAATTCAGCCCCGTTGCTAACCGTTGCTAAGATTATTTGTAGGAACAAGAGCCTATATATTTCACAGAGGAGCGTTTCCATACTGCTATACAACTCTTAACCGTAGCTTTTATCCTTATCCAATCCATACATCATTATCATGTCTGGTCGTGGCAAAGGCGGCAAAGCGAGGAGCAAGGCCAAGACTAGGTCGTCTCGGGCTGGCCTGCAGTTCCCGGTTGGCCGTATTCACCGTCTGCTTCGCAAGGGCAACTACGCTGAGCGCGTCGGAGCCGGTGCCCCGGTGTACTTGGCTGCCGTTCTGGAGTACCTGGCCGCTGAAGTTCTCGAGCTGGCTGGCAATGCCGCTAGAGACAACAAGAAGACTAGGATCATCCCGCGTCACCTCCAGCTGGCCATCCGCAACGATGAGGAGCTTAACAAGCTTCTGAGCGGTGTCACCATTGCTCAGGGTGGTGTACTGCCAAACATCCAGGCCGTGCTGCTGCCCAAGAAGACCAAGGTGCCTGGCAAGGCCTAAACAGTCTACGCATAACGGACGCTATAAGGCTGAGCGCATCTTTTGCTAGATCCCAGCCAGACAGCGACAGCAAGTAATTGCTGCGCTCTTAAGAACGTTAAAACGGCCCTTTTCAGGGCCACCACATTAAGATGATGTAGTCGTGTCTTCATCCTGTTCGTGTTAATCTCGATTGACGATTGTATAAAATTGTAAGCATTTCACATACAGTATCGCTTAGCCTAAGTCAGTCCTGTGACTTGTCCTTTTAATCGCTGGTATGGAAATCGATGTAGTCTGCATCTCTGCATACTCACCCAAGATAACAATAACATGAGACAGCCGCAAAAGCATTGCAGAAATACATTCTTATTATCTTCATTGCATCTGTATAGCCCATTAAACTCTCTCAAAAGTTCAACTAAAAATAAAAATATGCGAAATTTAAAGAATGCATAGCATTTGGACTTGGTTAAAAACTTCAAGTCGAGCAAGTAAGACTCAAATTCAAGATTTATTCTGGATCCTAGTCTGACTAATTTAATGGTTCAACGAGTCAGGATAATGTAAAAATTTTCTAGGCCATTTAGCCCAGTCAAATGTCAATGTAAATCTAATCCAGGTTCTGCTTGTCTTGGTAGACTGACTCTCAAGAGTAAAAACAGCTTTGAATGCTTGTGTAGTTTATCTAAGTATCCAAAAATTGTGCTGGCGTGTAATTGTTTAAATTTGAAATCTGCAATAAACCGATGCACGGGTCTTGCTAGATGTTAGTGACCGGTTACGTTATCTTAAATAAATGCTAAAACGGCCCTTTTAAGGGCGAAGAATTTTGTAAGTCATACATAACATACTTCAGAATAACAGTATAAATGCGAGAATAGCGATGAACTGCGTGACCTTTTTACTAATAATTAATCAGGATGTCGGTAGCATAAAAGCCGGGGTTATCCGCGGACAATCCAACCATAATGACTGTTTAATACATGTACAGTATTACTTATTTTCTCTTAACCTTGCCGTTGCCGTCTGCACATGTAGCTCGTACTTTCGTACATAATTCATTAAATTGCTTAGAAAGTGGTATGCAATTAACATGTACCGGTGTACATATACCCTTACAGTACATGCAATGCATTGCACATGCATCATACAGTTATCATTATTACACATTAAACACATTAACACTACAACTCATGCGTTATAAATTGCCATTTTCAACGAGTGTGCGCTTTGTATAGCTTCCCCAACAAACCATGAACATGAACACAGCGCATCAATCGAAGAATGGTTTTTCGATTCCTAAGTTCCTGAGGCCACTACGAGATAAAAAGTAGCATTTCGAAACTTCGATGAAATGGACGCATTCTGGTGGTCTAAAAGTGAGAATTGGTTAATTATTTGGATTGGAGAGTACGTAATGATCATTATACTTTGATATCTGATAGTAATACCTTTGCCTTTGGACAAAAATACAACTGTTTAAGTCTGGCGGGAATGTGGATTGTGCAATCAATGGCTTAAAATGTGAAATTAAAAAATTGTAAATTGGTTGTAAAGAAGTTGTTAAAAGCCTTTTTAGTGTTGATTCTGGCCTCAGTGGCCTAGGCCCAGGGCCCTTAGGCGGCAGGGCCAAACACTAAATTTTGAATTAGGCATTGCCTACTGTTAGTAAAGAACTAGCAATCTTCGCCCCCCGATGGGGGACATCTGGATAGAATCTCTGTTTTCTACAAGTAACAAAAAGACAGCCAAAAATCCTTCAAAAAGACAACAGACAAACTGCTCAAATGAAGTGCATTGCAAAAAGAAATCATCCCAAGACTGCAAGCATCCACCAGATAGCAAGCATCCCCAAGATGGCAAGCATCCCCCAGATAGCAAGCATCCCCCAGATAGCAAGCATCCACCAGATAGCAAGCATGCCCCAGATAGCAAGCATCCCCCAGATAGCAAGCATCCCCCAGATAGCAAGCATCCCCCAGATAGCAAGCATCCCCCAGATAGCAAGCATCCCCCAGATTGCAAGCATCCCCAAGATAGCAAGCATCCCCCAGATTGCAAGCATCCCCAGATAGCAAGCATCCCCCAAGATAGCAAGCATCCCCCAGATAGCAAGCATCCCCCAGATAGCAAGCATCCCCCAGATAGCAAGCATCCCCCAGATAGCAAGCATCCCCCAGATTGCAAGCATCCCAAGATAGCAAGCATCCCCCAGATAGCAAGCATCCCCGAGATAGATAGCATCCCCAAATAGCAAGCATCCACCAGACAATAAGTAGCTAGTGCGACAATTTCCTTAGCATTATAGCGGCTCCTTTAAAATTCGCTTACTTTTACGTTTGAAATTGTGTATCTTTTATGTTTGATACGGTGGCTTTTCAATGTCTGACATAGTGGCTCTTCTATGTTTGACATGGGGGCTCTTCTATGTTTGACATGGGGGCTCTTCTATGTTTGACATGGGGGCTCTATTATGTTTGACATGGTGGCTCTTTAATGTTCGAAATGGTGGCTCTTTAATGTTCAAAAAGGTGGCTCTTTTATGTTTGACATGGTGGCTCTTTAATGTTTGACATGGTGGCTCTTTTATGTTCGACATGGTGTCTCTTCAATGTTTGACATGGAGTCATGTATATGTTTGACATGGTGGCTCTTGTATTTTTAACATGTTGGCTCTTTAATGTTCGACATGGTGGCTCTTTAATGTCTAACATGGAGTCACGTATATGTTTGACATGGAGTCATGTATATGTCTGATATGGTAGCTCTTTAATGTTTTACATGGAGTCACGTATATGTTTGACATGGTGGTTCTTAAATGTTCGACATGGTGGCTCTTTAATGTGTTACATGGTGGCACCTTCATGTTTGACCTGGTGGCTCTTTAATGTTTGACATAGTGTCTCTTTAATGTTTGACATGGAGTCATGTATATGTTTGACATGGTAGCTCTTGAATGTTCGACATAGAGTCATGTATATGTTTGCCATGGTGGCTCTTTAATGTTAGACATGGTGGCACTTTCATGTTTGACCTGGTGGCTCTTTAATGTTTGACATGGTGGCTCCTTAATATTTGACATGGTGGCCCTTTAATATTTGACATGGTGGCCCTTTAATGTTCGACATGGTGGCTCTTCAATGTTCGACATGGTGGCTCTTTTAGGTTTGAAATGGTGGCTCTTTAATGTTTGACATGGTGGCTTTTTAATGTTCGACATGGTGGCTCTTTTATGTTCGACATGGCGTCATGTATATGTTTGACATGGTAGCTCTTGAATGTTCAACATGGAGTCATGTATATGTTGGACATGGTGGCTCTTTAATGTTTGACATGGGGGCTCTTCTATGTTTGACATGGGGGCTCTTCTATGTTTGACATGGGGGCTCTATTATGTTTGACATGGTGGCTCTTTAATGTTCGAAATGGTGGCTCTTTAATGTTCAAAAAGGTGGCTCTTTTATGTTCGACATGGTGTCTCTTCAATGTTTGACATGGAGTCATGTATATGTTTGACATGGTGGCTCTTGTATTTTTAACATGTTGGCTCTTTAATGTTCGACATGGTGGCTCTTTAATGTCTAACATGGAGTCACGTATATGTTTGACATGGAGTCATGTATATGTCTGATATGGTAGCTCTTTAATGTTTTACATGGAGTCACGTATATGTTTGACATGGTGGTTCTTAAATGTTCGACATGGTAGCTCTTTAATGTGTTACATGGTGGCACCTTCATGTTTGACCTGGTGGCTCTTTAATGTTTGACATAGTGTCTCTTTAATGTTTGACATGGAGTCATGTATATGTTTGACATGGTAGCTCTTGAATGTTCGACATAGAGTCATGTATATGTTTGCCATGGTGGCTCTTTAATGTTAGACATGGTGGCACTTTCATGTTTGACCTGGTGGCTCTTTAATGTTTGACATGGTGGCTCCTTAATATTTGACATGGTGGCCCTTTAATATTTGACATGGTGGCCCTTTAATGTTCGACATGGTGGCTCTTCAATGTTCGACATGGTGGCTCTTTTAGGTTTGAAATGGTGGCTCTTTAATGTTTGACATGGTGGCTTTTTAATGTTCGACATGGTGGCTCTTTTATGTTCGACATGGCGTCATGTATATGTTTGACATGGTAGCTCTTGAATGTTCAACATGGAGTCATGTATATGTTGGACATGGTGGCTCTTTAATGTTTGACATGGGGGCTCTTCTATGTTTGACATGGGGGCTCTTCTATGTTTGACATGGGGGCTCTATTATGTTTGACATGGTGGCTCTTTAATGTTCGAAATGGTGGCTCTTTAATGTTCAAAAAGGTGGCTCTTTTATGTTCGACATGGTGTCTCTTCAATGTTTGACATGGAGTCATGTATATGTTTGACATGGTGGCTCTTGTATTTTTAACATGTTGGCTCTTTAATGTTCGACATGGTGGCTCTTTAATGTCTAACATGGAGTCACGTATATGTTTGACATGGAGTCATGTATATGTCTGATATGGTAGCTCTTTAATGTTTTACATGGAGTCACGTATATGTTTGACATGGTGGTTCTTAAATGTTCGACATGGTGGCTCTTTAATGTGTTACATGGTGGCACCTTCATGTTTGACCTGGTGGCTCTTTAATGTTTGACATAGTGTCTCTTTAATGTTTGACATGGAGTCATGTATATGTTTGACATGGTAGCTCTTGAATGTTCGACATAGAGTCATGTATATGTTTGCCATGGTGGCTCTTTAATGTTAGACATGGTGGCACTTTCATGTTTGACCTGGTGGCTCTTTAATGTTTGACATGGTGGCTCCTTAATATTTGACATGGTGGCCCTTTAATATTTGACATGGTGGCCCTTTAATGTTCGACATGGTGGCTCTTCAATGTTCGACATGGTGGCTCTTTTAGGTTTGAAATGGTGGCTCTTTAATGTTTGACATGGTGGCTTTTTAATGTTCGACATGGTGGCTCTTTTATGTTCGACATGGCGTCATGTATATGTTTGACATGGTAGCTCTTGAATGTTCAACATGGAGTCATGTATATGTTGGACATGGTGGCTCTTTAATGTTTGACATGGGGGCTCTTCTATGTTTGACATGGGGGCTCTTCTATGTTTGACATGGGGGCTCTATTATGTTTGACATGGTGGCTCTTTAATGTTCGAAATGGTGGCTCTTTAATGTTCAAAAAGGTGGCTCTTTTATGTTCGACATGGTGTCTCTTCAATGTTTGACATGGAGTCATGTATATGTTTGACATGGTGGCTCTTGTATTTTTAACATGTTGGCTCTTTAATGTTCGACATGGTGGCTCTTTAATGTCTAACATGGAGTCACGTATATGTTTGACATGGAGTCATGTATATGTCTGATATGGTAGCTCTTTAATGTTTTACATGGTGGCCCTTTAATGTTCGACATGGTGGCTCTTCAATGTTCGACATGGTGGCTCTTTTAGGTTTGAAATGGTGGCTCTTTAATGTTTGACATGGTGGCTTTTTAATGTTCGACATGGTGGCTCTTTTATGTTCGACATGGCGTCATGTATATGTTTGACATGGTAGCTCTTGAATGTTCAACATGGAGTCATGTATATGTTGGACATGGTGGCTCTTTAATGTTTGACATGGGGGCTCTTCTATGTTTGACATGGGGGCTCTTCTATGTTTGACATGGGGGCTCTATTATGTTTGACATGGTGGCTCTTTAATGTTCGAAATGGTGGCTCTTTAATGTTCAAAAAGGTGGCTCTTTTATGTTTGACATGGTGGCTCTTTAATGTTTGACATGGTGGCTCTTTAATGTTTGACATGGTGGCTATTCAATGTTAGACAAAGTAGCTCTTTAATGTTTGACATGATGGCTCTTTAATGATAGACATGGTGGCTCTTTAATTTTTGACATGGTGGCTCTTTAATGTTGGACATGGTGGCTCTTTAATGTTAGACATGGTGGCTCTTTAATGTTCGACATAAAGTCACTTATATGTTTGACATGATGGCTCTTTTATGTTTAACATGGTGGCTCTTTAATGTTTGACATGGTAGCTCTTTTATGTTCGACATGGTGGCTCTTTAATGTTCGACATGGTGGCTCTTTTATGTTCGACATGGTGTCGCTTCAATGTTTGACATGGAGTTACGTATATGTTTTACATGGTGGCTCTTTTATGTTCGACGTGGTGGCTCTTTAATGTTTGACATGGGGTCTCTTCAATATTTGACATGGAGTTACGTATATGTTTGACATGGTGGCTCTTTAATGTTTTACATGGTGGCACTTTCATGTTTGACCTGGTGGCTCTTAAATGTTTGACATGGTGGCTCTTTAATGTTTGACATGGTGTCTCTTTAACGTTTGACATGGAGTCATGTATATGTTTGACATGGTGGCTCTTGATTGTTCGACACAGAGTCATGTATATGTTTGCCATGGTGGCTCTTTAATGTTAGACATGGTGGCTCTTTTATGTTTTGCATGGTGGCTCTTTTATGTTCGACATGGTGTCTCTTCAATGTTTGACATGGTGGTTCTTAAATGTTCGACATGGTGGCTCTTTAATGTGTTACATGGTGGCACTTTCATGTTTGACCTGGTTGCTCTTTAATGTTTGACATGGTGGCTCTTTAATATTTGACATGGTGGCCCTTTTATGTTCGACATGGTGGCTCTTTAATGTTTGACATGAAGTCATGTATATGTTTGACCTGGTGGCTCTTTAATGTTTGACATGGTGGCTCTTTAATGTTTTATATGGTGGCACTTTCATGTTTGACCTGGTGGCTCTTTAATGTTTGACATGGTGGCTTTTTAATATTTGACATGGTGGCACTTTCATGTTTGACCTGGTGGGTCATTAATGTTTGACATGGTACCTCTTTTATGTTCGACATGGTGGCTCTTTAATGTTTTACATGGTGGCTCTTTACTGTTTGACATGGTGACTCTTTTATGTTCTACATTGTGGCTCTTTTATGTTCGACATGGTGGCTCTTTAATGTTTGATAAGGTGGCTCTTTAATGTTTGACATTGTGGCTCTTTAATATTTGACAAGGTGGCTCTTCAATGTTTAAAATGGTGGCTCTTTAATTTTCGAAATGGTGGCTGTTTTATGTTTGACATGGTGGCTCTTTAATGTTCTTAATGGTGTCTCTTTAATGTTTGCCATTGTGGCTCTTTAATGTTTGACATGGTGGCTTTTTAATGTTCGACATGGTGGCTCTTTAAGGTTTGAAATGGTGGCTCTTTAATGTTTGACATTGTGGCTCTTTAATGTTCGACATGGTGGCTCTTTTAGGTTTGAAATGGTGGCTCTTTAATGTTTGACATTGTGGCTCTTTAATGTTTGAAATGGTGGCTCTTTAATGTTTGATATGGTGGCTCTTTTATGTTCGACATGGTGGCTCTTTAATGTTCGACATGGTGGCTCTTTTAGGTTTGAAATGGTGGCTCTTTAATGTTTGACATGGTGGCTCTTTTAGGTTTGAAATGGTGGCTCTTTAATGTTTAGAATTTTGTGTTTTTAAGGTGTTTTAATAAAAAAAAACATTTTTCACTACTAAGATTCGAACCAAGGTCGCTACATTAGCATTCCAGTCTGTTTGCATCCGGCTATCTCTTTTCAATTGGAGAACATGACTTGTGGCCCTTATAATTCAATACTTATAGCAAGTCGGTTAGAGTAAAAAGTTATGACATAATCAATTTCTCAGTCAGCCAGTATCAGTCTGAATTTAAGTTAGCAATATGGTTACGCAATTTAAATGAAGTCTTGTGTGCGTTTCTGTGGCACTGTTTTCAACTTGTTGTGATGCAATCTTTATCACAATCGTAATTCAGCCAGTCAGTTTTTTCTCTAGCATTCTTACAATGCATTTCAAGTCAAAAATTTTGCTTGACCTTTGCAAAAAAGCATGTTTTTCGAATATTTAATCCCTTTAACATTGAGCAATTTCTTAGCCAAGATACATGTACCGTCCCAGGAACATTTCTGATCGAATGGTGCAAGTTTAAAGAAAATCGGTTGAGCCATTTTTTCTGAAATCTATCGCATAGCTAGTTAGTTACAGACATTTCATTTTTAGTATATAGGAAGATGAAAAGGTTCGTTGAATATTTTAACTTTTTTCTTAGCCAATCAGAACTGTTGTAATAAATTATACTAATGAGTACAGACTACATATAAAGCATAGTCTGCGCACAATTGAAGTTATAAACTTTTAACTATCTTCAACCATCAGCCACCTACCTAAAACCAGTGTGATAATCAGTTCAGCATGGCCCGTACCAAGCAGACTGCCCGTAAGAGTACCGGAGGAAAGGCGCCACGCAAGCAGCTGGCGACTAAAGCTGCCCGCAAGAGCGCGCCGGCTACCGGAGGCGTGAAGAAGCCGCACAGGTACAGGCCGGGCACCGTCGCCCTGCGTGAGATCCGTCGTTACCAGAAGAGCACCGAGCTGCTGATCCGCAAGATGCCCTTCCAGCGTCTTGTGCGTGAGATTGCTCAGGACTTCAAGACTGATCTGCGCTTCCAGAGCAGCGCTGTTCAGGCCCTACAGGAGGCCAGCGAGGCTTACCTGGTTGGTCTATTCGAGGACACCAACCTGTGCGCCATCCACGCTAAGCGGGTGACCATCATGCCAAAGGACATCCAATTGGCTCGCCGCATCCGTGGCGAGCGCGCTTAAGCTGCCTTTGAATTCATTAGGCAGTTCATCCGCGGCTTATCATTAGATGCTAGTCTAGCATAATTTGAATTGAACGCTAAAACGGCCCTTTTCAGGGCCACCACATTTAAATGATGTCGTAAATCGCAAGACAAAACTATGACTTGCACTACAGCAGCACAGCCACTAGGCACGACCTAACTTCCAAGCTGCTAAACTAATACACATTTGTGTTGACACTCTGGAATTACGTATGACTTATCTGACAATAAAATAGGCATTTAAATTCTGCATCCGAATTCTATCTAGTTCTAAATCTAGTGAATCTATAATACATGCATTTAAGTCTAGTCTACATGTATGGTTTGTTACCTTGATGCAATTAAGTACAGCAATTTATTAGTAAAATTAAATTTTTAGCTCATTACAATACAAAATTAAGATGATTCTAGATATATCCCTAATGCTCCTTATTTCTGAGAAGCTTTACGAATGTCAATCTGATAAGTGGAAAACTATAGCCAGTATAGGCAGTTCATCCTCGGCTTATCATTAGATGCTAGTCTAGCATAATTATTGATACAGATCCGTGTGGAAGTGGATTAAATTAGAATTATCGGCATGGGACCATGGGGATAAGCACTTACAATTTGAATTGAACGCTAAAACGGCCCTTTTCAGGTAACCGCAAATTTTAAAGTATGCCGATTTTCACGGCAAAATTAATTAGCAGCGATTCTACAGCGAACTAAAAGCACCCTACATGACGCGCATGTATCCCCGTTTCCCGCTACCTGGCTACCAGTACGTGATGTTTTAAACTGCAGCTGCAGTGTATTAGTACATGTGGAAACCAAAATCTCAAATGCAATAAATCCTTATGCAGCTCAAATACCCAGTAGCTATTGTTTTTGACGACCGTCACCGTCCGTACACCAGGGGTCCGCAATAACTTTAATACCGCAAGCGAGATAGAGAATCTAGCTAGCTTGACTGCGGGCCAGAGAATGGGAGAAAGGTACAGAGAGGGAAGGAATGGAAAGAGAGGAGAGGCGAGAGAATACTAGAGAGACCTTAAGCGAGATGGATTGATATCGTGAAGTTTCAAAGGACTTTAAGACCTGAGGGCCGAATAGAGGGGTTTGTGGGCCGGAGTCTTGCCCATCCCTGCCGTAAGCCAAATTGCATTTAAAGTATGCCATACGCTTTGCAACTTGATCTTTGTAGCAATAAAAGAAACATTTTTAAAGCCAACAAATTACATGTACAAAGAGGACCCCTGACACCATGCAAGCTCTGGCCGGTTTTGTTGGCAGTGTGCAGCGTAGGGAATACAAATCAATCGCTCGGGATCCCGAAATTCCGGGATCACAATTGTCCAGGATTCGAAAATCCCGAAATTGACCATCGGGATCCTGATCCCGGTTTGCAATAATTCAATCATTCCATTCTCGAGTAGTATAGTTTATCTGCAGCTGGGCTATTATCCCCATCCTCACCACTTCCACCAAACTTAAAAACCAACCCAACACAGTGGGAGCTCCTAATGGACAATATTAGTCAGGTGAAAATCATCACCCATTTAATTTTTTTTGCTTTGATTTATTCATATTTTGAGCATGCAGGCTAGTGAGAAGGCTAGGGCTGCAGGGATATAAAACTGAAGCTGTTGGCAGATCGTAAGATTTTAGGTGTAACAGTGTACCCGCAGACTAATGTAATTTTATTATTCAAAAACCTGTGAACGAGCCTAAAGCAATAGAAGCCAATTCGATAGGGTCGTTTCACAAACCCTAATTTTCACAACGTCGAAAATAAGCAATGCAGCAGATTTCACAAGACCTAAATTTCACAAGCCCTAAATTTCATAACACCTAAAAGGCATGCACAGAATTTCAAAAGCCCTAAATTTCACTATCTCTAAATTTCACAAACCCTAAATTTCACAAACCCTGAAATTTATAGTTTATGCAGTCTGATGCAAGTTTTGTTTTCGACGTTGTGAAATTTAGAGCTTGTGAAATTTAGAGCTTATGAAATACTGTGCACAACTTTTCGACGATGTGAAAATTAGGGTTTATGAAATTTAGAGCTTATGAAAGTTTTTGTCTTGCGACGTTGTGAAATTTAGGGCTTGTGAAAGCGACCCGTGGTCACCCCCCTTAAGGCAGTGACCTGTGGTCACCCGAGGGCAGCTGCCCCCCCCCTGCGCCGCCACTGAAATAAGTATCCATTACCATTTACCAAGTTACTTTTTTCTTTGTTTCTTCAACCTTTTTTCTGCCGTTTTTCGCCAAGACCTTAAAGAAAAAAACTTTACATGCCACTAATAGTAGTGTGATAAGAAAATTACTCTTATTACCAAGGCTAGAAATTTGGAGCTCCCTCATTGGCTGATACAAAGTTTGAAATTATCGATCTTGATAAAATTTCGTTTTCTGGTCCACCTACCCAGAATATATAATAAAGCGTGAAAATAGTAAAAGCAGTTACACTCAATTTGATCACATATTTTCTCGTTTGTATCACTTTAGAAAATCCGGTTGAAATGCCTCCTAAGGTTAGTGGTAAAGCTGCCAAGAAGGCTAGCAAGGCCAAGGCTCCGAAGACGGACAAGAAGAGGAAGAGGCGTAGGAAGGAGTCCTACGCAATCTACATCTACAAGGTGCTGCGCCAGGTGCACCCGGACACTGGCATCTCCAGCAAGGCGATGATGATCATGAACAGCTTCGTCAATGACGTCTTCGAGCGCATCGCCGGCGAGGCCAGCCGTCTGGCTCACTACAACAAGCGCAGCACCATCAGCAGCCGCGAGATCCAGACTGCTGTCCGCCTGCTGCTGCCTGGCGAGCTGGCCAAGCACGCCGTCAGCGAGGGCACCAAGGCCGTCACTAAGTACACCAGCGCCAAGTAAACTTTGCAATTTGCAAGGCGTCTGGTAAAAGTGGCGATCAACTAGCCGTGCCTAGGCTAATCTAATCTGAACGATAAAACGGCCCTTTTCAGGGCCACCACATACGGATTGTGCTTGCTGTCGTTCTTCGTTAAAAACTGCTCCTGTTCGTCGTTTGTGGAAGTCTGTTTTAAATTTATTGATACTAAAACTGGTGAATATGCTTAACTGCATGTTTACATGTAAATACATTGCAACACGACACGTAGGGCCAATTTCAGTCTACAATGCAGCTACACTACAGACAGCATGAGCATTGCCGCATCAAATTTTAAATGTAATACTAAACCTACAATTGAAATAACCATTTCTGGCAGCAATTCTTCATTTAATCAATGAGGTTAGGCCCTAGTTGTAATACTATTCCGTTAATCTAGTAGAGGACTAGAAAAAATAAAACGGCCCTTTTAGAGTCACCAAATGAATGCTCAGTCTTGTGACTGGGACAGTCTTGCGGTTCTTAGTTAACCCAGATCGCAATTTAAGACCTACAATGCTTGTGAATTTGGAAGCGAATTAATAAATACGTACTTTCACATACTGTATCACATTTAAGCCGGACATTAAATATTCTTGCACATGCATTGTGCGTGTGTACATTCTAAAAGCTATTCGGGCTAAACCATGAAGTAGACATTACTGGATCAACAAAGCTTGCAACTGATTGACATGATTCTAATGAAATGCAATTTTTTTAAAAGATCAACATGGATATTTTAATGTATTTGTATTTGAATTAATTGTCGTAAGTTTTAACAGACCAACTTCAATTCATTGTTATGTAGAAATACAGGCAACCAGATATGTACAAAAAGCTCGCCGAGGTTTGCTCAGAAATTTTTTTCCAGCAGCGCATTATAGATTCTGTCTGCATTGCCACCCCCAATCCGGAGTACCGCAGTCTTAATAAATAGATTTGGGGGACAAAGCGACACGGCATGAATCATGTACTGTACCGCTGCATGTATGTACAGTATATAGAACTGGGGAATGCCTACAAGAAAATATGAATTTGATATACAGTTACTATCAAAACGCATAGTATATTCTGTGATCAAAACGTTGGTATGAGGATCGGGTAAATCTCTATTAAGACATACACTGTACTAAACATTGGAGGGCAATGCAGACAAAATCTGCACTGCAGGCAAATATCGCCGGGCAATTGTCATGGGCCCGCACCTGCAGCACCAAAATAAGGATGAGGGCCTGTGACGCCAAAATGAGTGCCTGTGGCGCCAAAATGAGCGCTGTAAACACCGATTCTAAAAATAATGTACAGGTACATGTAGGCATTTAATAGTCACCCCCCCCTTGTTCCCTTTGTTCCCCCACCATAAAATCAATGGCGACGCCCCTGACGATTAAAAGCGACAGTTATCAATAAACAATCAATTGATCAGCATCCGACATCGTCAGTCATCAAAGTCCAGTTTGACGGCTTCCACAACCTCGTCGAGTTCATCAGCGAGCTGGCGCAGATGCAGCCGCAGCTGATGCTCATCTGAATCGTCCGTGCATCGGCAAGCGGCGTGCTGCCAGTCTACAGTGACGCGGAGTCGCTGGGCCTCCAAGTCTTGCAGCTTCTCAGCGTGCCGCAGTAGCAGCTCAGCAGGCCGCTGACTGACCGCGGAGTCGCTGTCCAGCTGCCTGAGCCGCCGCATCAGCTCCAGGAAGTCATTGGAAATGCTGCCGAACTGGGTGGTGCACTCTTGGATGGCAGTCAGGTAAACTGTCTCTGCGTTTGCGGCAGCTGGGCTCCCATTGTGACCATTGGCACTTGTGCTCACGATGGCACCTGAGTCAGCGCCAGCTCCTGTGTCAGCTGGGCTCCCATTGTGACCATTGGCACTTGTGCTCACGATGGCACCTGAGTCAGCGCCAGCTCCTGTGTCAGCTGGGCTCCCATTGTGACCATTGGCACTTGTGCTCACGATGGCACCTGAGTCAGCGCCAGCTCCTGTGTCAGTAGCAGAACTAAGATAACGACGAAATGCCCTACTCAGCTGGTCATGAGCCAAGCACCGCCGCGATTGTAGAGCTAGAATTTCTTGCACAATGGCAGCCACAGATTCCAAGCCTGATTGGCTAGTGGCAACAATGCCTGAACCCTGATGAGTCAAGTCTGACAGAAAACAATGATTTAATTTAATTGTTTATATGATCAGAATTGGGGCCAGAATTAATGGCATAAATGCACATTGCATAGTGCTACACATGATATCCCAAAAAGGTTTTGTTGGCCCAAACCTACCAAAAAGTTTTTTTGGCATTTTAATCAACAATAAAGGGTTTTTTCTTGAATCTCCCATTTATTTAACAATAGCTTGGTTTGGTATAACATGAGGTAGAATTGTATGATATACATGTGTAAAAAGCCCCTCTCATTTTATGTACAAAATCATCTGTCTGTACGCATTTCAAACTTGCACAAAACTAAGAAAAACTTTTTTTACTATTCATATTTTCAGAAATATTTCTCTAATTTATTTTTTGTTTCAAACAACAATCAAAGCTAGTATAAATAGATGAGTTTTTGGAGCCAGAAGAGGCAACTTTGTTTGCGGACTCAAGTCTCAAAGCAAGATTAATAGTGAACATATAATAGTGAGTTTTCAAGAAATATTCAAGAAGTGTATTTCAAGTCAATTATTTGCAGAGTAGAGTGAAATAGACCAAAGCATATATAGTATATACTACTGAGAGGTAAAGTAGTAGAAAAAAACAAAGTAGATCCTAAATTTATACATACAAGAATAAACAGAGGCTGTGACCCTTTGATCTTGGTAATGCCTGGGACTAGAAATACATAAAGTACACATACCCGTAGACCAATACACCACTCAGGCCAAATTACTAGTAGAACACTACTAGAATAACAGAAGAATGATACTTGTAATGGCTAAATAGTAGTATATACTCAGACTAATGCTTAGATAAATAACCAGACAAATACTTGGATATATACTTAGACTCGGATTATAATTTATTAATAGAATAGTCTTGGTGGCAGTCAACAACAATAGGACATTTAATATAGAAAGAAGTATAGCCCTAGTACAACTCAGTAACAGCTTTAGGACAATTCGTAAATATAGAGAAAAAATCCCTAGTACACATACATTCTATATGACGTGATGCGAAAGTCAGGAGCTGATTGTTGTTTAACAACGAATGTGAATGCTTGCGATATATTTGTAAAATAGCTTAGGTACTTGATGAGTTGAAGACCGAGAGAAATAGCTTAAATATTGTAAATATTGGATTTCACAGATACACTGACACCGTGAGTGGAGAGAGTACAAAATGGTAGAGACTTAAGGGGTGAGGCAATGGCTAGCGCAATGATGCACGTGGAACAGAGTAGAGTACGCATAGAGTACACAATGATTTACTGAGTACACGCAGATTGCAAGCTACAAACAAGGTGACTAAGCGAAGTTAAATAAACAAGCCCCCCACAGTTACCCAGCTCACAAACCAGACAACCGTCACTTCACTATACATGTCTATACTACAAGTATATGAAATTGTTACCATGTACTTCACTATATTTTATAATTTTTAGCTACTATATTATTTTTAAAATGGCTTAATATCATATAGGTTGGCCACCTCAAATGTTTTCTAGATCTGCTCCTATAGGCAAAGAGATTACAGCCATAATACAGACACAGTGAAACAGCTTAATTATTACTTCAACTCTTTTATAGCTCTATTTTTACCAATCCATAATCAAGATAATAATATGAACTGCAGAATACATTTTTAGAAGGAAATCTATGCACTATCTATGTGCCATTTCTATGCAACTTTTCTGTGTCCTAACCCATAAAAAAGATTAATAAAAATCTCAAATTAAAACTACACTCATAAGTAATATTTCTATGATCAATGCCTAAGATATATACTCTTTATATGCTATTAGCTATGTCCATGGCCTATATAAAAATTATAATTAAAAATAAAGATGTCAAAATTAACTCATGCTTTAAAACTATGGCATTCTTTCATCTTACGATCCCTTTACATTTGTCCTATAGAATATAAAAATAAAGATGTCAAAATTAACTCATGCTATAAAACTATTTTATAGGCCTACTGTAACTATAACATTCAAGGTGAAGTTCAAATTTTTAAAATTTCAAAATTTTAAATTCAAGGTAAAAATAGGCAATATTCAAAATCTTAGGTCTTAGTACTCATAACAGTATAAATCATTAAATAATGTATGATATTAATATATCTATAGCTGTAAAAACTATTAAATGATATAGCTTAGTGACTTTGCTCAGCTCATATATAAGAAAAAAAGACAAGAAAACAGATTTTGTAAATTTAATGAAGCTATAGAATAGGCCATATACACTGTATATAAAAACAAAATAAGAGCATTTTATTTTCAGCAGCATTCTCATTTACTTTAGAATAAATTATAAAAAAATGAGCTTAATATGAACAATTGTTTCAAACTATTGTTGTCACTTGTCATCTGTCATGTCATGGCTATCTGATGTTATGTATTGGCATTGTGGGTGCCAAGCCTTTTGGCAACAGATCATTCCAGGAACAAGGAAATTTTTCACTTAGGCGATAAGTAGCGTTTCATTCAGAAACAATGGTGTCTAATTTAGGAGCGATGTTTGATGCCTGAAAAATGGAAAAATTTAGACGACAAGACTGGAATGATTTATAAATATGGCATTTGCTTTCGAAGAAAAAAAACATTTTAAGTTTTAGCAATGTAATTAAAAGTCATTAAAACAACACATAGCAAGCTTACTGCGAATAAAAAAGACTATTAGTTTAGAAACTTATGCTTTTTTACCTGTGGTTTAAAATTTTTTATTGTCACAAAATTAAAGACTTTATTGCTACTTTTTAATGACCCTTAAAATATTTCCGTAGTTCACTAAATCAAGCGAACTGCATGAGTAGACAGTCATGCATCTGCCTCCCCCCTCCCACCTAACTCTTAGGTCTAGCCTAATGGATAATTGTAGTATGGGAAGATATTTAATTTAGCAATTTAGTATATGTAAATGTAAAGTGGCGAATGACAAATCAATGATGGTGCAACTGCAACTGCAAGGCCAAGCCATATATACTGGGGATATAGCTTATAGCTATTGTAAGCTTATTTCAATTTTCATGACACTATTTCACTGGCATTTGATTCTGAATTTCTGACATTGACATTTGAGTTGCATTGAAAGATTGGCCAGGCCTAATATAAAAAAATGTCTGTAATTTAGGCTTTTTAAGCAGAATGCTAGATAAGTCAAATACTTAGGCCTAGCTAGGGCTAGCCTAGATCTAGGATTAAGACTGGTAGTGGTAGGGCCTAGCCTAGGCCATATTTGTCAGTTTGTGGAGGTCTAGAAGTTGCATGGTAGATATTCTCATTTTTTCTTTAATAATAGGCCTATGGCTATGATGGCTATGAAATTACAATTTATTAGGGCCTAATCTTTGCACAACATGTTTTGTTGAACAATTGGCATCTTCAGGCAAAATATAGATCAGAAAGATGGTAAATTTTTAAGTCTAGTAAGCCAAAATGATGCAAGTATAAGTAGCAGAGTTAGATGGCCCTAAATAAGAGGCAAGCACATTGGGTCAGAACATCCTTAGATGGACATTCGCCCCTCTACCACCAAGTTGGATATTCATGGTGGGCTTTGCCTTTAGCTGTTTAATGTACAATGCCCCAAGACCAAGAGTAGACAACTTTATATTCTAATGGTTACAATCGATAATTTCAAATTTCTTAGCGTCTAACTTTAGTGCATTGATTACATATCAGGAGGTGGTCATATATAGCGCTATCCCCATCCCAACAAAGAATACAGATATAGCACTAATTAGCTTATGAGGCATTTAGCCTTAATAAGGCAGTAATAGTTACTCCTCCATTTATCCAAAGTTGTATTACTATTGTTTTTGCTTTAGGGTTTTTTAATAGGTATCCTAAGTTATATTTTTAGTAAAAAAATTAAGTTGCATGGCTAGTATAAATCAAGGGGATTGCGCATGTATGATTTATATTTCAGTTACCATATAAATAAAACTAGCAATATTTACTTTCCCATCCCATAAATATCTCCCAAATAGCAAGCATCTCCTAGACAGTAAGCATCCTATATATAGGATATATCTATATGTGCAACCTTGAAAATCACCTGGGACCTAGCCATATTGGCAACACACACATGTAAGTTACTATGTTACCAATAAAAATAGCTAGGTAAATCTATAATGCTATACTTTATAGATAGGTCTCTTTGGCAGTGTAGCATAATGTGGCAAAAAGGAAAAAATGATATTATAGTTGCACAATAGTATATAACTTTGTAGCTTATGACAGGGACTTAGATAGTATAGGTCCTAACCTAATATAGCTAAGCACACAAATGGCAAGTGCTACTAAATGTAAAAGCCAAGCAAATATTTCCAAACCCAAATAACAAGTGTGACACACTGTAGCAAAAATATCTTTATATCTTGGCTAATCACTTTAGGTATAAATATCCCATGCCTAAAAGTAATAAAAAATACATAGTACAACTCATTCATTTTGTCCTTTTATCATTCTTAGCTTATTAAATATGGTAAAAAATAAATTGGAGTTTTAAACTACAATAGTTTAAAGATGCAGACAAATGAGACAATATTGGCTAGGGTTTCATAAATATTGATTACTTTATAGAAGCTTAATATAATTAAAGCCTTTGGCTTTTGTTCTACTTTAACAAAGGCTAACTAACTACTTGGTATAAAAATAATGTTATATACAATACTATAAGATATAGTTAGCTAATAAAGATAATAGATTAATAAAACCTGTTATAAAGGATAAATAATATTGCCAAGCAATATGTCATTTATATTAAGATTTAAAATATATGCTTTGATAAAATAATAAATTTGTACTTAGCAAGGGTTTAACCATAATCAATAATTAATTGCATAACCATAATTGCTAGAAGATGCCATATGTATAGGGGTGTTTGGGATGGCATTTTTTTGGGGTTTGGGTTTAACCCTGATCCCAAACATCTTTCGGGAATCCCGAACCCCATCCCGAACATTTATCGGGAACCCTGAACCCTGTCCCAAACCCTAATCCCGACCCCAAACCCCGATAACCCCGAAGTAAGCAATAGCATGAAATAATAAGTGGTATTGACGGCTACTTACAACTATTAGTCTGTTCAGACTTTCAGTTCAACTTAAAATTAATGTGAAATAAATTTAAGGCAGGTTGCATTTCCTTTGTTTTCTTTTTCCAATAGTGAATCACTATTTATTCAGTATATTATTCAATTCCATCGATTACTAATACAAAATACGTACTAACGAACTTACAAACTCAACGGTTGTGTTCATTGTGCAACAATTTTGATGTGTTTCACGTGTGAAACATCATGTGCCTCTTTCTCTGCAGAGATGGAAGCTATCTTATCAATGAAGAATCAATCTCTCTTTTTCTTAATCTCGTTTACTTAGTCTTTGGTGGCATTGCCATTGATGCATGTTGACGCTAGTAAACACTAAAATAATTTGAATTCTCATGTCATCCAATCTAAATGATCAGACTACCAAGTGATAATAGAATAACTGAAGGCGCACTCTGATGGGACAGATGATGCTGGGGCAGTGAGGTGAAGCTTAGCGAGCTCTGCCAGCTCTGGAAGATTAGCGGAGTTCTGCTTCCAGAATTCGCTGACTGCTACCTGAAAATTCTGCTGCGCCAGACTCCTGTACAGAGAAAGCTGATCAGCTGCTCTGCGCCTCGCTTCCTTCTTCCTCGCGTCTCCTCTGGCGCCGGAGTTCGATGCACTCGCAGTCGCATTGCACTCGTGAGTGGTACTTCCAGATAATCTGCAGAACTGCAAAAACTTGCATCCAGAGCTCTCTTCAGTACCCGAAATGACATAATCGTGCCTCTCCTCGGTAGCGGCCATTGTATTTGCGCTGCTGGCAGCAGCAGCGGCATCTTGCCCAGAAAGCTCCTGCTCAAGGCTCCAGATGACCTCACTCTTGAGACGGTTTTGGATGTCCACCATGTCACCCAGGTTTAGATGAGGCGATGCGGCGATGGTATTGTCTAGAAAAGCAGCGGTCTTGTAGAACAAGATGTTGAAGTCTTTGCACTCAAGCGTGCACTTGTTCAGCTGCTCCATAAGCCGCCTCCGAATGGATCGACCGACGCCGTCAACATCAGCAGAAAGAAATTGCCGCAGACCATAGAGGACGATATTCTAATTCATAAGGATTTTTTCGTAGTTCTATGGGAATTCAGAAAATTTTCGAAACCCCGAAAACCCCGAAATCCCGGTCCAAAATCCCGTCCCGAACCCCGATCCCGAACATTCATCGGGACCCCGAACCCCGATCCCGAACATTCATCGGGACCCCGAACCCCGAACGCCCCTACGTATGTACATTTATATTTGATTCAATGTTTTATATAGAAGGAAAATTTAATTGAAATGGAAATATTTATGGCATTATTATTCATACATAATACATATGAGAGTTTGCTTGAATGGAAGAACTTTGTTTTGTATTGCAAATAGGAAAACAATCTGCACCTTTATTGCTGTTATAATCCCGCAGTGGGATGCATGCAGTCATATTTGACTAAATGCAATGCAGAACCATTCCAGGTGGCCAGCCACTATAAAAGCCTATCTGCATTCTGGCCTTACATAAATCCAGTACGCTGTCAAAATTCCTAGCTCAGCAAACAGCTTCTCCATTGCCAGCCTGAAGCCGAATTCGCAGTTGCTTGCAAAAGAAGACAGGCTCAGTGGCCAACTGGCTGGCAATAAGCATCACGCCAATAGTAACAAGGAGGGCGAGGGCGAGAAGCGACGCAGGCGGCGACACTCGCGCCGGTCAAGCAGGGAGCCGCAGCAGCCGCACTCCGCCATGCCCAGCTTTGTTGCCGCTGTGAGCAGAAATCCGGGAGCCGCTTCTGCCGAGTTCTCCATCCAGCAGGAGGATTTCCCGGCTCTGCCCGCCGCTCCAAGCGGCCTGAGCGGCGACCGGGAGGAGCTCGTGGACGAACTGGCGCGCTTTTCTATCGATTGCGGCGGTGGCGGAGGCAGCGGCAGCCGCGTCATCCGGGACAGGTTTGGCATGCTCGGCCTGCTGTCCTTCATTCGGCTGTGCGAGGAGAACCGCGAGGACACCAGGTTCATCGGGCGCGGCGTGGACCCCAATGGCGTCGGCCTGCCGATGACCCAGCAAGGGTGAGTGGCGGCTCTGCCATGACCGGGAGGGATGGGCTGCATGACCAGGAGGGATGGGCTGCATGACCGGGAGGGTGGGGGCTGCATGACCGGGAGGGATGGGCTGCATGACCGGGAGGGATGGGCTGCATGACCGGGAGGGATGGGCTGCATGACCGGGAGGGTGGGGGCTGCATGACCGGGAGGGTGGGGGCTGCATGACCGGGAGGGTGGGGGCTGCATGACCGGGAGGGTGGGGGCTGCATGACCGGGAGGGATACGCTGCATGACCAGGAGGGATGGGCTGCATGACCGGGAGGGATAGGCTGCATGACCAGGAGGGATGGGCTGCATGACCGGGAGGGATGGGCTGCATGACCGGGAGGGATGGGCTGCATGACCGGGAGGGATGGGCTGCATGACCGGGAGGGTGGGGGCTGCATGACCGGGAGGGTGGGGGCTGCATGACCGGGAGGGTCGGGGCTGCATGACCAGGAGGGATGGGCTGCATGACCGGGAGGGTGGGGCTGCATGACCGGGAGGGATGGGCTGCATGACCAGGAGGGATGGGCTGCATGACCGGGAGGGATGGGCTGCATGACGGGAGGATGGGCTGCATGACCGGGAGGGATGGGCTGCATGACCGGAAAGGTAGGGGCTGCATGACGAGGAGGGTGGGGGCTGCATGACAAGGAGGGTGGGGGCTGCCTGACCAAGAGGGTGGCTTCCATGACCAGGAGGGTGGGGGTTGCATGACCGGGAGGGATGGGCTGCATGACCGGAAAGGTAGGGGCTGCATGACGAGGAGGGTGGGGGCTGCATGACAAGGAGGGTGGGGGCTGCATGACCGGGAGGGTTGGGGCTGCATGACGAGGAGGATGGCGGCTGCATGACCGGGAGGGCGGGGCTGCAGCCAGGTCGCAGCGCATGCCACTGTCAGTGTGAAGGTACACCCCAGCAATGTCAGTTCGCGCACTGCAGCAGCGAGAGGAAGTAAGTGCCTTGCGCCCGAGCCAGCCGCCCACCCCAAGGCTGCAGCTGCACTGCAGTTTTCTCGTGGGCCTTTTTACTGGTGTGTATGTCTGTCTGATTTCTATTCTAAGTTTACCTTCTAGACTATAGGGCTGTGTAGAACTTCCTTCAGATGCGGATGGATGGCCTTGACTGCGTGAAAGTATTTTTGTATGCAAGTTGTAAATAACTGTGCGTCTAATATGCATTAAGAGTAGTTTATTAATCCAAGTATTACACCTGCCCCTTTGTCGTGCATGTGAACCATCAGTGCAAGACCGCCAGCCTCCCAGATCCTCAGTTGCTTGGCCAGCCTCCCAGAGTGTCAGTTGCTGGGCCAGCCTCCCAGATCCTCAGTTGTTGGGCCAGCCTCCCAGATCCTCAGTTGGTGGGCCAGCCTCCCAGATCCTCAGTTGCTTGGCCAGCCTCCCAGATCCTCAGTTACTGAGCCAGCCTTTCAGATCCTCAGTTACTGAGCCAGCCTTTCAGATCCTCAGTTGCTTGGCCAGCCTCCCAGATCCTCAGTTGCTTGGCCAGCCTTCCAGATCCTCAGTTGCTGAGCCAGCCTCCCAGATCCTCAGTTGCTGGGCCAGCCTCCCAGATCCTCAGTTGCTGGGCCAGCCTCCCAGATCCTCAGTTGCTTGGCCAGCCTCCCAGATCCTCAGTTGCTTGGCCAGCCTTCCAGATCCTCAGTTGCTGGGCCAGCCTTCCAGATCCTCAGTTGCTGAGCCAGCCTCCCAGATCCTCAGTTGCTGAGCCAGCCTCCCAGATCCTCAGTTGCTGAGCCAGCCTCCCAGATCCTCAGTTGCTGAGCCAGCCTCCCAGATCCTCAGTTGCTTGGCCAGCCTCCCAGATCCTCAGTTGCTGGGCCACCAGCCTCCCAGATCCTCAGTTGCTGGGCCACCAACCTCCCAGATCCTCAGTTGCTGGGCCACCAGCCTCCCAGATCCTCAGTTGCTGGGCCACCAGCCTCCCAGATCCTCAGTTGCAGTGCCAGCCTCCCAGATCCTCAGTTGCTGGGCCACCAGCCTCCCAGATCCTCAGTTGCTGGGCCACCAGCCTCCCAGATCCTCAGTTGCAGTGCCAGCCTCCCAGATCCTCAGTTGCTGGGCCACCAGCCTCCCAGATCCTCAGTTGCTGGGCCACCAGCCTCCCAGATCCTCAGTTGCTGGGCCACCAGCCTCCCAGATCCTCAGTTGCAGTGCCAGCCTCCCAGATCCTCAGTTGCAGTGCCAGCCTCCCAGATCCTCAGTTGCTGGGCCACCAGCCTCCCAGATCCTCAGTTGCTGGGCCACCAGCCTCCCAGATCCTCAGTTTCTGGACCGCCGCCGCCCTCAGTCTGCGTTTTTTTAACCTCCCGCATCCCCAACTCTATTAAGAAGCCTTTCTGCCGCTCCGCAGCGACCTCCACCCCTGCTGGCGTCGCCCCTGTCCGACTGCTGCCTGCACAAGCCGCAGTACTCGGACCATCCCGTCCCGCTGGAGTACCTGGTCGGCCTTCAAGTCCGGGACCGCCTGCCGCCGCCCCCGCTGGACCAGCTGCCCGTGGAAACGCTGTTTTGGATGTTCTACGCCTGCACCTGCGACCGGCTGCAGCTGTGCGCCGCCAAGGAGCTGCACAAGCGGCACTGGCGCTGGGTGAAAGCCGACAGACTGTGGGTGACGCGGTCAGGCGACAAGCACGAGCGGCTGTCCGGAGCTGAGGGCGAGCGGGGCCGCTACCTGTGCTGGGACACGGACAGCTGGTCTGTGCAGGCCCGGGAGTTCGCCATTCACTACGACCAGATTGACGACTCGCCTGCCAACTTCCCGGACCCGGCTGTACCGTCTGGCAGCGGCGGCGGCAACGGGCTGGTGACCGCGGCGCCCGCTGCCGCACCCGCCAACGGCTTCCACTGAGGAGACGGCTTGTGAATTTTGTTACCTGGAATAGCGGCTTTGGTCTGGAAAAACTGCCTGTCTGCGTCTGTCTGTCTGTCTGTCTGTCTGTCTGTCTGTCTGTCTGTCTGTCTGTCTGTCAGTCTGTCTATCTGTCTGTCTGTCTGTCTGTCTGTCTGTCTGTCTGTCTGTCTGTCTATCTGTCAGTCTGTCTGTCAGTCTGTCAGTCTGTCTGTCTGTCAGTCTGCCCGCCTGCCCTGAATGACTCGGTCTTTCTCTCTGCCCTCTCCAATTCGCAATTCCGTTATACCTAGGACTGCATTTCGAGTTCCGTACGCGGCAATGGAAAAGCTCCGCTCTTTATGCAAATTTCGTTCTAATTTTGTTATTTTTTCTGTAGTTTTACTGGCATGATTTTTCCAGTTCGATTTTAATTCCGCTATTTCGCAGGTTGTGTTTAGCTAGTGCGACTCGTAGCAGATGCCGTTGCACACCTCTTGACGTTCAGCTGAAGGGCGAGTTGAGTTTCTTTATGACAGGGTTCATGACCTTAAATGTTCTTTATGGGCAGAGTTCATGACCTTAAATGTTCTTTATGGGCAGAGTTCATGACCTTAAATGTTCTTTGTGTTCAGGTTCTTGACCTTAAATGTTCTTTGTGTTCAGGTTCTTGACCTTTAATGCTCTTTATGAGCAGGATTACAAATAGATAACAAAGAACACTCAATGCTCAGTGTAGGCATGGTGACCGAGTGTTCTTAAGGATACGCAACACTCTTTATGGACATCGAGTATAGTTTGTTATTGTTGCTATCTGCAGCTGAGGAGTCAGGCTCAAAATGCGTGTCAGACGGGGGGGGCTCGGGCTCCCTTTATTGCTGCATTTACGCTGACAAGTAGTAACCAAGTGAAACTCGCCGCTTCTTAATTACATTAACTTCGGAGTCGGAGCACCAACGGCCTAAATAAAACTGCGTATAACTGTTTGTTTGCAACTCTGCGCTGACGCCCTTGCCAGCCTGGTTCATTTCTTGAATTCAACCCAGCCTTAGAATATAATTAGGCCAAGCCTTAGCAACCAACAGCTTTCATTAGCAACTAGGCCAGTGACATTAGCAACTAGGCCAGTGACATTAGCAACTAGGCCAGTGACAATTGCAACTAGGCCAGTGACATTAGCAACTAGGCCAGTGACATTAGCAACTAGGCTAGTGACATACCAACTAGGCCAGTGACATTAGCAACCAAACCGTTCTTAGCAGTTGCATTACTAACTAGACTATTGTTCTTACCAACCAACTGTTGCCATTAGCAATTAGAAGTTTGCAACAGAAATTCGCCTTACACCATTGATCTTAGTGTTCTCTGCAGCAGTACAAATCCTAACCATGTTGCTTGCATGAAGAAAGACTGAAAACAATACTCGAGCAATGGAAGCCGTTGCACTGCACGACTTTACTCCGTCGAACAGTGACGAATTGAGATTTAGCAAAAATCAGCTGCTTAAGGTGCTCAGCATGGACGTTGATCCGGGCTGGTACCTGGCCGAGCTGAATGGCCAGTCGGGCCTCGTGCCCAGCAACTACGTTCGCATGGCTGACCACTCGTGGTACGTGCCGAACTGCACTAGAAGCCACGCTGAGGAGCTCCTGCTTAAGCGGGACGCCCGGGGCACCCTGATACAGCCTGACGGAGCGTTCCTGGTGCGCACCAGTGAGACCACGGCTCCGGACTTCAGCATCAGCGTCAAATTCGGCAACCAGCTGCAGCACTTCAAGGTTGGTTGTTTGGTGCAGGTACAGCTTGTCCCTGTACCCCAGCGGAGTGGGGTTAGCGCAGCTTGTCCCTGTACCCCAGCGGAGTGGGGTTGGCACAGCTTGTCCCTGCAACCTGCGGAGTGGGGTTGGCGCAGCTTGTCCCTGTACCCCAGCGGAGTGGGGTTGGCGCAGCGGCAGCTTGTCCCTGTACCCCTGTGGAGTGGGGTTGGCGCAGCTTGTCCCTGTACCCCTGTGGAGTGGGGTTGGCGCAGCTTGTCCCTGTACCCCTGTGGAGTGGGGTTGGCGCAGCTTGTCCCTGTACCCCAGCGGAGTGGGGTTGGCGCAGCTTGTCCCTGTACCCCAGCGGAGTGGGGTTGGCGCAGCTTGTCCCTGTACCCCTGTGGAGTGGGGTTGGCGCAGCTTGTCCCTGTACCCCAGCGGAGTGGGGTTGGCGCAGCTTGTCCCTGTACCCCAGCGGAGTGGGGTTGGCGCAGCTTGCCCCTGCACCCTGCGGAGTGGGGTTGGCGCAGCTTGTCCCTGTACCTCAGCGGAGTGGGGTTGGCGCAGCTTGTCCCTGTACCCCAGCGGAGTGGGGTTGGCGCAGCTTGTCCCTGTACCCCTGCGAAGCGGGGCCGATGTACAGTGCAACGCTAACCTCGCAAACAATCCACGTGCGCAGGTGCTAAAAGACGAGGCCGGCAAGTACTACCTGTGGTTTACAAAGTTCGACAGCATCAACCAGATGATCCAATACCACAGGCTGAACTCCATCAGCCAGACTAACAGCCACATGCTGCTGCGCGACATGGTGGACCCGATAGCGGTGCCCTCAGGCCCTGCCCAGAACAGGGCCGCCCCGGCCGCCCCGGCCGGACCCCAGACCACCGCCTTGCCCAGCCAGCAGCGGGTGGTGGCCCTGTTCGACTTCAATCCGCAGGATCCGGACGAGCTGCGGTTCCGTCAGAATGACGTCATCACTGTACTGGGCAAGGAGGATGAGAGTTGGTGGCTGGGCGAGACTGAGGACGGGCGGCGCGGCGTGTTCCCCTACAACTATGTGCAGCCCTACAGCTAGGCGAGCGCGTGCTGCTTGGGGTGCAGACTGGAACTGCTTTGACTGTGTGATCAACTGCTGTGCTGACTCATTGGATCTACTTGACTGTCCCACCCTGTCTCACCCTATCTTACCCCTGTCTCACCCCTATCTTACCCCTATCTTACCCCTGTCTCACCCTATCTTACCCCTGTCTCACCCCTATCTTACCCCTATCTTACCCCTGTCTCACCCTATCTTACCCCTGTCTCACCCCTATCTTACCCCTATCTTACCCCTGTCTCACCCTATCTTACCCCTGTCTCACATTATCTTTACCCCTGTCTCCACCCTATCTCACCCCTGTCGCACCCCTGTCTCACCCTCGCTTGAGTACGGGTTGAGTTCTGGCTAGGTAGCGGAGCTTCAACAAGGATTTAGTATTTGTTATAATTCGAATAATGCAAACATGAAATAAATCAATTCTCTATTGAAGTTTTCCAGTTCAGAAAATGAATTCAAAGAGACAGAGCATTCGAGCTAAATTTGCAGCTTCACTAATCACCATCTTGCTAAAAAATCGCGACTTTCTTCTTTAGTGGCTCCTCCATTTCCCACCCCCTTTGCCCCCTGGCTTGATGTCCGGCTTATCCGCTTGCGAAGATTCAACTTGAAGACGTGTAATTTATTCACTTGTAACAATTATTTTTTATCAACTAATATCCGCGCGCACTACTTTTCAACTGGCGCTTGCCAGTAATAAGTAGCGCGTTTGCATGTGTCTATAGATATCTGCCACACACCCAGCCGTGTCTCGGAGTGACCTTTTGTTAAGTTACCGTTGTCGCCCGCCAAAATTGTGACATCATTTCAATTTGTTATAACCTTGCAAGCAACTTTGTTATGCATAGTCTGCTCCATCATCTTAAATGTATGTCTTGTTCATTGAGCGATGCAAGTCAAATTTGGGAATACCGAACCGTGTTGGAGGCACCATTGGAACCCGAACTCGTCGATCCGGATTCAAGTTCCCGTCCATCCTGCTCTTAGCCTTCTCTCCTCTCCCTCACCTCTCCTCTCCTCTTTTCTCTCCTCTACTCTCCTCTCCTCTTTTCACTCCTCTACTCTCGTCTCCTCTCCTCTCTGCTCTCCTATACTCTCCTCTCTGCTCTCCTCTCCTCTCCTCTCCTCTCTCCTCTCCTCTTTTCTCTCCTCTACTCTCGTCTCCTCTCCTCTCCTCTCTCCTCTCCTCTCTCCTCTCCTCTCCTCTCTCCTCTCCTCTTTTCTCTCCTCTACTCTCCTCTCTCCTCTCCTCTCCTCTCCTCTCTCCTCTCCTCTCTCCTCTCCTCTTTTCTCTCCTCTACTCTCGTCTCCTCTCCTCTCTATTCTCCTCTATTCGCTCCTCTCTCCTCATTTCCCTCTTCTCTGTTTCCTGCAGGCTCCCATTTCCCTATTATTTTCCAGAGCCGTCTGAATAAAAACGCAACTTGTTTCCAATAGTATGAATCAGCTAACGCAGAAATCGGTCTATATGTATATCCATATTGTTACAACATTGAAGCTTCCCGCCCGCCCCCACCCTCCATGACGTCATCGGTGCTCACCGCCCGATGCGCACGAGCCTCCCCGTTAGCCGTTGTTTGCTCTCGTAACTTTTTCAATTACTGCAGGTCAGTGCAAGACTATGATTTGTGTTTTCTTATTTACTGTACATTTTTATGCTCCCTTCCGAAATTTTCTCATCTGCCTACTGATAAACGGGTAGGCAAGTAGGCATGAAAGTTTCTAAAGTTTTTCTGAGTCAGATTTACGCAAGAATATCTGATACCACTGTTAATTGATAGTAAAGTAAAGCTGTTTTCAGTTGATGAAAGTTTTGTCATTGTAATTTAATTTAGGCTTGCCAAAGTATGCCACTTTCCCCACTAGAATGAGCTGTCAAATTCTGCCATCTATAAGATCTGTCTCCTTCACCTTGTGATATTCGGGCAGCATCGAACTGCCCTTTATTCTTCGTGGCTGCCTGGCATCAAAACTCTTTGAAAAATAAGTCTCTCACAGTTGTGCTTTTATAGTACACTCCATCTGCCATGTGTTGAAGTTAGCCCTTTGTATAGCATTAGTAATCCTATATTTATTCACGTTTTTATTAGTACAAATTCGATAATATTACACATTAGTAGCATACTACTCGCGTGCCCTGTTATCTATTTAGTAATATTTTAAATATATATTCCTATGAGCGTGAGCACCCACCGATTCGAGTATATAAAATAAATTCTGAGCACATGTAAAATGTTTATTTTGTTGTATTGACTTCCTTTCAATCTCATCGAGCTCATTGAGATCATGTTGCTCATTCGGGCTTTCCTTATCACTTCGCTGTGCTTTCCGTAGTTTATAAAATTATTATCGACACATATCGGAGATTGAATCAGTACTGCCTGTATTCGTACCTGGCTTGTGTATTCTGATGCCCAACGGGCTGGATACATACTGTAGACCTAATCTTATAATTGGGTCGCTTCTGCGGCCAGTTCTGGCCTTATCCGATATTTAAACCGGTTCGGCAGTGACCTCCGCGTCTCCTTTGTCTCCCTCTCCACTCCTCTACCCTCTCCACTCCTCTACCCTCTCCTTCTCCTTTGTCTCCCTCTCCACTACCTCCAGGGTTGGGGCGGGGCACGAGGGCGAAAAAGGGCACGACTGCACAACATCCCTCCTTGAAATAGGCGAGTCACAAGAACAAAGACTGGATTCGATGAGTTTGACAGGTACGACGGCGCAATGAGAATGAACGCGGATAATGCACGCGACAACGAGGTATAGGAAAAACAGTTTTAGCGTTAGTGACATTCGAATAGCTCGTATGACAGGAAAGGGGCTGCTTTTTTATTTTTTTTGCCGGCGATGAAAAAAGCGAGTTTGACGCATATGAAAATGTATTGAGGAAACGCATTTTTGGACGATAAATACGAGAGAAATAAACGCGGAAAATGAAAAACGCAACAGCTTCAGGATGAAAGACGCAACGCAACGAAAAAAATCGCACAAGTGTCTACCGATGTTACTTTAACTTTGAAAAATTCCTTGCAACATTAACGTTAAACAGCAGTTTTATAATGTCAAATTGCCAATTAAAAAAATAAGAATTGAACCAAAAAATGTCGAAAAATACACTAAAATGAATTAGATCAGGCCGGATGGACCGCGCCGGACTCCTGCTCGACTCCAACATGACGGACAACCGATCCGCGAGCCGACCCGATGATTGGCACTCTGGAGCCCAAAGTCGCTCGCTGACGTTAAAAACCGGTGATGTCGCTGAGGCCTTGGTCATCGCTGTCTGCCACTGTTGCTCGAGCTGCAAATGCCTCGCCAGCAGAAGTCCTTGTACCGCGACTCTCGGTCGTACTGGAGATGTCCTGGGCTTTCTCACTGGCGCCGCTAACACCTGCTGGAGCTTGCCTGACACCACGCTGCGATCCCGTCGACTTGCGCCATCCAGCCTCCGGCCGACTTGCTGAAGCCGCATCCGCATCTCCCGCGCGCCGGTTCACTGTTATCACGCTGGACGCGGACCATAGGTGCAGTCAGCTGCGCAGTGACTCCTCCTGCCGGTCTTTGATGCTCGACTCCTTGCCCTTGGTGTCCATTGAGCCTGGCCCTCCAGCAAAGACAAACCGATCTAGCCCGACTACTTCTAAACTAAACTAATACTAACTTTAAAAGGCGTACTGTAGTTAAACTGCTTGCTTACTGTTCTTTATGAGTAAATGCTTTTTTGTTGTTTTTTGTGCTGTTTTAGTTTTTTTGGATTTTCACATTTTTTGTTTGAATGCATGCTATGCATGAAACATGTACTGGGTCGCCGTAGCGAGCAGGCGGATTGTTTTTCCTATCTGAATCCTGCCCCCCCTCCTCTGCCCTCTCCACTCCTCTGCCCTCTCCCCCTCTCCACTCCTCTGCCCTCTTCCCCTCTCCACTCCTCTAGCCTCTCCCCCTCTCCACTCCTCTAGTCTCTCCCCCTCTCCACTCCTCTACCCTCTCCCCCTCTCCACTCCTCTACCCTCTCCCCCTCTCCACTCCTCTGCCCTCTCCCCCTCTCCACTCCTCTAGTCTCTCCCCTCTCCACTCCTCTAGCCTCTCCCCCTCTCCACTCCTCTAGCCTCTCCCCCTCTCCACTCCTCTAGTCTCTCCCCCTCTCCACTCCTCTGCCCTCTCCCCCTCTCCACTCCTCTGCCCTCTTCCCCTCTCCACTCCTCTAGCCTCTCCCCCTCTCCACTCCTCTAGTCTCTCTCCCTCTCCACTCCTCTACCCTCTCCCCATCTCCACTCCTCTGCCCTCTTCCCCTCTCCACTCCTCTAGCCTCTCCCCCTCTCCACTCCTCTGCCCTCTTCCCCCTCTCCACTCCTCTAGCCTCTCCCCCTCTCCACTCCTCTGCCCTCTTCCCCTCTCCACTCCTCTAGCCTCTCCCCCTCTCCACTCCTCTAGCCTCTCCCCCTCTCCACTCCTCTAGTCTCTCCCCCTCTCCACTCCTCTACCCTCTCCCCATCTCCACTCCTCTGCCCTCTTCCCCTCTCCACTCCTCTAGCCTCTCCCCCTCTCCACTCCTCTGCCCTCTTCCCCTCTCCACTCCTCTAGCCTCTCCCCCTCTCCACTCCTCTGCCCTCTTCCCCTCTCCACTCCTCTGCCCTCTTCCCCTCTCCACTCCTCTAGTCTCTCCCCCTCTCCACTCCTCTAGCCTCTCCCCCTCTCCACTCCTCTAGCCTCTCCCCCTCTCCACTCCTCTAGTCTCTCCCCCTCTCCACTCCTCTGCCCTCTCCCCCTCTCCACTCCTCTGCCCTCTTCCCCTCTCCACTCCTCTAGCCTCTCCCCCTCTCCACTCCTCTAGTCTCTCCCCCTCTCCACTCCTCTACCCTCTCCCCATCTCCACTCCTCTGCCCTCTTCCCCTCTCCACTCCTCTAGCCTCTCCCCCTCTCCACTCCTCTGCCCTCTTCCCCTCTCCACTCCTCTACCCTCTCCCCCTCTCCACTCCTCTGCCCTCTCCCCCTCTCCACTCCTCTGCCCTCTTCCCCTCTCCACTCCTCTACCCTCTCCCCCTCTCCACTCCTCTAGCCTCTCCCCCTCTCCACTCCTCTGCCCTCTTCCCCTCTCCACTCCTCTACCCTCTCCCCCTCTCCACTCCTCTGCCCTCTTCCCCTCTCCACTCCTCTAGCCACTCCCCCTCTCCACTCCTTTGCCCTCTTCCCCTCTCCACTCCTCTACCCTCTCCCCCTCTCCACTCCTCTGCCCTCTCCCCCTCTCCACTCCTCTGCCCTCTTCCCCTCTCCACTCCTCTACCCTCTCCCCCTCTCCACTCCTATACCCTCTCCCCCTCTCCACTCCTCTGCCCTCTTCCCCTCTCCACTCCTCTACCCTCTCCCCCTCTCCACTCCTACCGGGTACGCAAAAAGTATCCGGACACTTGCATGTGTTGCAGAGAAGGACAGATAAATATGCACGTGTTGTACCCAAAATCAATGAATTTTCACATCGCAATTTAATGCAACAAATTGTCGTAGCTCGTTTTTCAGCAAAGTGGCCAATGCAACAGGTCGGTCTATTTTCACCTGGAAAGGTGATAATGGCTTAATTAAAGGTAGATGACGTAAATCGCGAAATTTCAAGCTCGTGTTCGATTTAACAACGTAAAAACGATTTTTTTCTAAAATGCGAACAAGAGAAACGTAACGCGGGCATTGAGCAACAAAAGTGAAACTTAATTTAAAGAAGCGGTCGCTTTTTCTAACAGAGTTCAAGATCGTCAGACTTCCTCGAATCAATCACCTGGCCCACTTGCTGAAATGTGCTGCTCAAATGGTTCCAACAAGCGGCTCTGCATGCCAGACTCGATTTAATCCACGATTGGAGAACCTCCTTGGGCAATCACCTTCTCAAGACGACCACGAAACGCTTTGCAGCATCTCACCAGATATTCCGGAGTCAGCTCTGATTCCCAAGCCTCATGAATGGCAGATCTCAGCGAGTCCAGGGACGTGTGGAAGCTTCTGCAGGCCCGCTTGTCAACCTGGTTCCAGATCGAAAAATCCAGGGGATTTAGATCCGGTGAGTAGGCTGGCCAGTCCTCCTTCAGCCAGACGCGCTTGCGCCCGAAGTGAGCGCTGAGCCAGGCCTGCACGTCATTGCGAGTGTGTGCTGGAGCAGAGTCCTGCTGGAAGCGAAAGTTCCAGCCATCTGCAAAACTGCCATCCGGCCGCACCCTGTCAGGATAGTTACTGCGAATCCAGTGCAGCACTTTCTGGAGCACATCAAGGTACCCGTCTCCATTCAGTCGGTACCCCTTGTCAAAAAATATTGGCTGCATTTTCTTGCCATCAGAAGCGACGAGGCCGAAGACCATGATGGTTGCCGGGTGCTTAATCTGTGGCGAGTTGAAGGCGTCCCGCTCCTCACTGCTCCTGGCCAGCACGCGCGAAGAGCTGCGATTCCGGTAGGGTGTCTGCGTGAAGTTCTTTTCATCCGTGAAGAAGATGACTTCAACTCCGGGAGAGGCCTTGAGGTCATTCAGGAGCCTCCGTGACCGTTGAACCCGAAGCCCCAGCTGATCCGCGTTCAGCATGGGGATCTCCCTCTGCACGAAGCTCCTGACGCCCATCTCCCGAAATGCATTGCGGACATTGCTCTCATGCACTCCTTCCTCTCGGGCAATTTGCCTCATCGTCTTCGTTGGGTCTTCTGCCCGCTTGGCTTCGAGGTTGGCCATGAAGTCTGGTGTCCGGACTGTCCGCGGCCGTCCCGATTTCTCCTTCGGTTCCAGGCTGTCGCCAGAATCCAGCAGCTTCTTCCAATCACCGACGGTGCTCTTCCCTACTGAGTACTTCTCAGCACACATTCGCACGCTCATTCCAGAAGTCAAGTCGGTAGCGACACGCTTCTTGAGATCCAAGGAATAGCTTGCCATTTTGTGACAACTTGGGATGGCAAATCCGCGGATTGAAAACGAAGCTTTCGAAATAAAAGGATGAACAGCATGAGTCCATTTTGCATATCAGGGTTAAAATTCCAGGCAGAAGTTGGGCCATAGACATATTATACAAATGATGCTTTAAATTCCCGGAGTATGTCAAACTCTCGGAAAGCAAAGCCAACAAGATTTTGTCCGGATACCTTTTGCGCACACGGTATACCCTCTCCCCATCCTTTCTCTGCCTTCTTTCACCCCCTCTCCCCCCTCTTCATCTCCCTCAGTGAGTGAGAGGCCAGTGAATGCAGTGAGATTCCAAGTGAGTACATGTAATAGTGTGCTTGAGCAGGCAGTGGGCTGCCGTGTGTACTGTTGGTACAAGCAATTTAATTTAGCCGTGTTAGCTTTACCTTAATCTCCAAAAAGCAAGCAAAATAATTGCATAGAAAGTGTCTGTCACCCATGCATAGAGTACATGCATAGCACTGTTTATTACGGTTCAAAATAACTGTGCAGCTAGATTTCTGGATCGCAGAAAAGGACAGCTGGGTTGCTGTTTAACATCTGATGCGTACATCAGTACTTGTGCACTAATGCATGTGCAGCATGTGAAGAGCTAGCTGGTTTGCGAGTTCGCGGACACTTGCACGCCGGCCCCGCGTGGTCCTGTCCCGCACCACCCCGTTCCCCGTTCTGTAAGCACCCACCCCAATTGCGTCCAATGCTGGGGCAGCTCAAGCAATTGGCAGTGAGTTATTATCATGTGATTTGCACTTTTGCACTGCTGTAGCTTCTGCACAGCCTGTGTGCAATCTGTTCCTACAAATTAGAATAAGATTTACTTACGAGTATAATAGATTTGTTACTGTTGAATTTTTTCGGCTGTTTGAAAGCTATTTTTTCATTGAAAAATGCATTCTGTTTCTGTCTTGAATGGCCAGCCAGCTCTCTCAATTCTCATCAGCCTCAGCCGCAATAAAAGATTGCGTCCAAACTCTAAAATAAACTCGATTTGTTTTTGCGCAGCGAATAGCAGCGCACTGGGTGGAGCAAAAAGGAGAGGCCCGGTTAATCTTTCCAGTTTCCTTTCTATGCGCACTAAGCACTGCCAAGCATTTATTTTTAGCAACAAAACCAGCACTCGCTGTGCGGCTCTGGCACAGTAAGAACGAAGAAATAAAAATCGCAACGAACGGATAAATGTTACTTGAATATTTTTGATCTGCCTGAAATGCATGGTTTGATCGACAATGATCTATCTCTCAGACACTATGTACTACTTTCAACAAACTTATTTATCATTTTTCGAAAAGTAAAGTTCGTTAAAATACAATAGTTCATTTCATTCAAATTTGAATAATCCCTTGAAAACTGCCTGAGCCTGGTTTTTATTAAAATGTTTTATGTTGAAGCTTCTGTTGAAGGACCTTTTTCCTTTACAAGGCAGGCATTCAATTTCAAAAACGTCAAAGCATCGCGTGCGTGCCATTAAGCTGGCTGACCTTACCTCAAGAAGGTTCATATGAAGTTCTTTCTTACTGTACGAGGCCTTGCCCAACTGACTAAAATGTACACTAAGAACTTGAAGGGCAGAAGCAATTTCAGTCTCGGGCCCTCGCATTGGCTGACCTTTACTCCCCGGCAGCCAATGAGAATCGGCCTGGGAATTGTGAAGGCCATTTATTTCATATGCCCCGACAGCCTCCACTGTCTGCCCGTGCCTAAAGTGCAAACAACACAGGACCCACCCACCCCCTAGTTTTGAGGGAAAATACCCACCACCCACCGCTCAGCCCCAGCAAGACTTGTTTTGCCGTTTGGTTCGTTCGTTCTCTACTGACTCAACCCCACCCTGCATTCCCTCTGCAGGCCCTGCGGGCAAACCTTCCTTCTGAATTCTCAACCCCGCAGCCAATGACAGGAAGAGCCCCGGTTCTGTCTCTCTCTGCCCTCCGCTGTTTTTGCCTGTTGGCTATCATAGTGTTTCTCAACCCGGCTACTACAACCCAACTGACGCATTTTAGTTAAGCCTGCCTGCTTCTCTTGCCCTATCCAACCTGCCCCATCCAACTTGCCCTATCCAACTGAATCTCAAACTGCCCGTGTTGCCGACTGACAACTAACAGCACTTAATTCCTTCCCCAATTCCCAGGAAATCTAACTGGGATGCTCCGTGCACCTTAGCCAAATTTCAAACTCCTTTCCCCAACTTTGTGATTTGTTGATCGACACACTGAACTACTGAAAAGATATTTAAACGGTCTTTACAATTGTCATTCCCCTTTTCTGACGGAGTCGGTACAGAAAACAGGCAAAAACTTGGAAAGTCAATCAAGAGCCCACAAGTCCGCTCGACTTGACTCCCCCGCGCTGCCGAAGCATGCAGTCAGTGATGCACACCGCAGCACAGCAGCCCAGCGTGGCAGTTGCTCAGCTGCCAGCAGTTCCCATGGCGATGCTCAAGCCCGAGAGCTCCCTGCTGACCGCCACCTGCCGGCCGCTGGAGGAGTGCCAGGTCTGCGGCACCGGCGCCAACGTGCGCAAGAATTTCGGCGTGCCGAGTTGCGTCAGCTGCCGCATTTTCTACAGCAGAAACACCGGAAAGGTGAGGCCTGTGTCACTGTGACATGCGCTTGCTGTGCTTCTCCCGTACGGGTGAGGGCTGCTGATACCCCCTCCGCTGGTACTTCAGGGGCTGCTGATACCCCCTCCGCTGGTACTTCAGGGGCTGCTGATACCCCCTCCGCTGGTACTTCAGGGGCTGCTGATACCCCCTCCGCTGGTACTTCAGGGGCTGCTGATACCCCCTCCGCTGGTACTTCAGGGGCTGCTGATACCCCCTCCGCTGGTACTTCAGGGGCTGCTGATACCCCCTCCGCTGGTACTTCAGGGGCTGCTGATACCCCCTCCGCTGGTACTTCAGGGGCTGCTGATACCCCCTCCGCTGGTACTTCAGGGGCTGCTGATACCCCCTCCGCTGGTACTTCAGGGGCTGCTGATACCCCCTCCGCTGGTACTTCAGGGGCTGCTGATACCCCCTCCGCTGGTACTTCAGGGGCTGCTGATACCCCCTCCGCTGGTACTTCAGGGGCTGCTGATACCCCCTCCGCTGGTACTTCAGGGGCTGCTGATACCCCCTCCGCTGGTACTTCAGGGGCTGCTGATACCCCCTCCGCTGGTACTTCAGGGGCTGCTGATACCCCCTCCGCTGGTACTTCAGGGGCTGCTGATACCCCCTCCGCTGGTACTTCAGGGCTGCTGATACCCCCTCCGCTGGTACTTCAGGGGCTGCTGATACCCTCCTTCCGCTGGTACTTCAGGGGCCACTGCCAACCCTTCCAGCCCTCTTATAGTAACCAAAGTTTGTCCAGAACGCGACAGCCGGACATCCTCCCGCCACCCTCCGCCCCAGCAACTGGTCTGCTACCAGAACGGCAACTGCCGGATCGTCGGCCCGTCCAGAAAGTCCTGCGCCGCCTGCCGATTTCAAAAATGCCTCTTGGCCGGCATGCAGAAGAGCCGGGAGAGAAAGTACAAGTTCAAGAAGACCGCAACCGGAACTGCTGCTGGTGAGTGGTTGGCCTCTTCTTCTCGTGCCGCCTTTCATGCTTGCTTGGCGCCGTTTCTACAAAGGTGACAACAATTTTGGCTCTAAATTAGCGCCATGTTAACAATCGGCGCTAATTTGGCGCCATGTTGTCAATCGGCGCTAATTTGGCGATATGTTGTCAATCGGCGCTAATTTGGCGCCCATGTTAACAATCGGCGCTAATTTGGCGCCATGTTGACAATCGGCGCTAATTTGGCGCCCATGTTAACAATCGGCGCTAATTTGGCGTCATGTTGACAATCGGTGATTATATGCAACTCGCAAATTTCACCCGAAGGCGCCCTGGGAAACTCGAAGCAGCAGCAGCGCGGGCGCCAGTCCAGCAAGGCGTCCTCGTCACCGACCCAATTCGAGGAAGCCGCCTCCCGCTCGCCGCCGCAGACGCAGTTGGCGCCGGCGCCCCCATCCGTGGATCCATCGGCCGCGCCGCCACTCGGGCTGATCCGCAGTCTGGCTGGAGGCGATGAGGAGGGCGCGCCGCTGATGGACAGGAGCCTGTTTGTGCACTTTTACAAACTGGCGGACATGTTCTGCATGCCGTTCGACTGCCCCAGGGAGAGCCTGGCCGTGCGGGACACGCTGAGCGGCCTGAACCTGCTGGAGGCCGTCACCAAGAGGACACTGTCGATCATCCGGTTCCTGCCCTTCTTCGAGGAGCTCGACAGGCGTCTCGTGTCGGCCATGGTGTCGGTGAGAGCTGCTCGGCATTCAAGCCTTGACTTTTTGTGGGACAGCGTTGCAAGGCAGATTCTTGGGCACAGGTGAAGCAGACTCTCAGGGGCAGGTGAAGCAGACTCTCAGGGGCAGGTGAAGCAGACTCTCAGGGGCAGGTAAAGCCGACTATCAGAGACAGGAGAGGCAGAATCTCAGACAGGCGAGGCAGACTCTCAGAGACAGACGAGGCAGAATCTCAGAGACAGGCGAGGCAGAATCTCAGAGACAGGCGAGGCAGAATCTCAGAGACAGGCGAAGCAGACTCTCAGAGACAGGCGAGGCAGAATCTCAGAGACAGGCGAAGCAGACTCTCAAAGACAGGCGAGGCAGAATCTCAGAGACAGGCGAAGTAGACTCTCAGAGACAGGCGAAGCAGACTCTCAGAGACAGGCGAAGCAGACTCTCAAAGACAGGCGAAGCAGACCTCAGAGACAGGCGAGGCAGAATCTCAGAGACAGGCGAGGCAGAATCTCAGAGACAGGCGAGGCAGAATCTCAGAGACATGCGAGGCAGAATCTCAGAGACAGGCGAGGCAGAATCTCAGAGACAGGCGAGGCAGAATCTCAGAGACAGGCGAAGCAGACTCTCAAAGACAGGCGAGGCAGAATCTCAGAGACAGGCGAAGCAGACCTCAGAGACAGGCGAGGCAGAATCTCAGAGACAGGCGAGGCAGAATCTCAGAGACAGGCGAAGCAGACTCTCAAAGACAGGCGAGGCAGAATCTCAGAGACAGGCGAAGTAGACTCTCAGAGACAGGCGAGGCAGAATCTCAGAGACAGGCGAAGCAGACTCTCAAAGACAGGCGAAGCAGACCTCAGAGACAGGCGAGGCAGAATCTCAGAGACAGGCGAGGCAGAATCTCAGAGACAGGCGAGGCAGAATCTCAGAGACATGCGAGGCAGAATCTCAGAGACAGGCGAGGCAGAATCTCAGAGACAGGCGAGGCAGAATCTCAGAGACAGGCGAAGCAGACTCTCAAAGACAGGCGAGGCAGAATCTCAGAGACAGGCGAAGCAGACCTCAGAGACAGGCGAGGCAGAATCTCAGAGACAGGCGAGGCAGAATCTCAGAGACAGGCGAAGCAGACTCTCAAAGACAGGCGAGGCAGAATCTCAGAGACAGGCGAAGTAGACTCTCAGAGACAGGCGAGGCAGAATCTCAGAGACAGGCGAAGCAGACTCTCAAAGACAGGCGAGGCAGAATCTCAGAGACAGGCGAAGCAGACCTCAGAGACAGGCGAGGCAGAATCTCAGAGACAGGCGAGGCAGAATCTCAGAGACAGGCGAGGCAGAATCTCAGAGACAGGCGAAGTAGACTCTCAGAGACAGGCGAGGCAGAATCTCAGAGACAGGCGAGGCAGAATCTCAGAGACAGGCGAGGCAGAATCTCAGAGACAGGCGAAGTAGACTCTCAGAGACAGGCGAGGCAGAATCTCAGAGACATATTAAGCACACTCTCAGAGATAGGCAAGGCAGACTCTCATCAGATCCGCTGCAGAGCCGAACTCTCCAACGCCGCCCGCAGGAGAAGATCAGCGGCCTCATCAGCATCCTGCGCGGCCTGCACTACCACCCGGCCAGCGGCATCATGACCGTCCGCTGCGCCCCGGCCGCCTCCTTCGATGCCAGCTGCCGCGACACTGCCGACAGCCTTCAGCAGCCGCTGCTGGACATCGTCAACGGGCTGTTCGCTGACCTCACCAAGGGCGACATTCCCCTGATTTCCGACGCCGAGGTGGCCACGGTGTACTTGGCGGCCGCTCGTCTGTACGAGCAGTGCCACGGCCTGTTCCGGGACCGGCTGAACATCGGGGTGGTGCTGCTGCTGGGCATGTACTTCTTCCTGCCCGACTACAAGACTGTGCGAGTGGACGAGCGCCAGCTGCGGGGCTACCAGAATTTGTACCTGCGCTGCACACAGGACCTGCTGAAGGTGCTGGGCAGGGACTCGGCCGATGCCATGGACATGTACAACAGGGTCTTGTTCCTGCTCACCGAGGTCAAGAGCGTCGACTTCTACTTGTCGCTGCTGTCCCGCCATGTGCGGGTGCAGACCGGCTGAAGCTGAGGACGCGAACTCGAGCGGTGCTGTCGGAATCGAACAGAACTGCATGTAAACTCGCACTGCAGACTGCGGAACACAGTGTATTTTGACTGTCATCTGACTGTGTCGCACAAAATGCTGCACATCCACTACTCACTGCCTCCTACCCCTCACTTCCTCCTCCCCCTCACTGCCCCCTCTCCCCCTCACTGCCTCCCTCTCCCCTCACTGCCTCCTACCCCTCACTGCCTCCCTCTCCCCTCACTGCCTCCTACCCCTCACTGCCTCCCTCTCCCCTCACTGCCTCCTACCCCTCACTGCCACCCTCTCCCCTCACTGCCTCCTACCCCTCACTGCCACCCTCTCCCCCCTCACTGCCTCCCTCTCCCCCTCACTGCCTCCCTCTACCCTCACTGCCTCCCTCTCCCCCTCACTGCCCCCCTCTCCCCTCACTGCCTTCCTCCCCCCTCACTGCCCTCTCCCTCTCACTGCCTCCCTCTCCCCCTCACTGCCAGCGGCCCGCAGTACTGCAGATGTCCCCGTTCAACGAAATATTTTTTGCTGTGCAAATTTAATTCAATGTATTGACCTGACCGCTGTATCGATGTTTAACAACAATTCACCCACTGAGCTGCTGTACACATAATACTCGATTATTATCAGATAGAACTGTTTCAGTTTTTCCTCTGCTCTCGCGATACTAGTGCGACTGCCATGACAACCTGTAGTAGATTCTTAGTATAATATATAACATGTACTTGCCACTATAAGCCTTTGCGTATTCTATTTATTCATTTTCTCTCTTGCCCTTATCTTGTAACTTCTGCTCTGTAAGCCAGACAGCTCTTGTATCCACAACTGCGGCTACATTCCTAGACTTTTACAGACTGACCTGATGTACTTTTGATCCACACGACCGCACCTGGCTCCAGTGAGTAGCCATCATAAACAATGATAAATACACATGTAAATGCACCCAGTACAACCCGCTCTTGCCAGCAGAGTGGATCCTAAAGCCACTAGCAACTCAAATCGACAGCCCACTGGACTTTCTCAGGTCTCTGTTGGCATGTGAATGTACTTTTGTTCCCGTTGTGTTCTACACTATCTGCAGTGCGCCGTCAGTTGTCTTACAATGGCCACGACTGCCCTTCAGCCTCACTCTGCGCTTACAGATTACTAGCAATAGCTGCTATCATTCTGTCCCTCTCACTGCCGGCCTCCCTCTCTCAGTTCCAGCCTCTCCCTCTCACTGCCAGCCCCTCTATCTCACTGCCAGCCTCTCTCTCACTGCCAGCCCCTCCATCTCACTGCCAGCCTCTCCCTCTCACTGCCAACCTCTCTCTCTCACTTCCAGCCTCTCTATCTCACTGCCAGCCTCTCTCTCTCTCACTGCCAGCCCCTCTATCTCACTGCCAGCCCCTCTATCTCACTGCCAGCCTCTCCCTCTCACTGCCAGCCCCTCTATCTCACTGCCAATCTCTCCCTCTCACTGCCAACCTCTCCCTCTCACTTCCAGCCTCTCTATCTCACTACCAGCCTCTCTCTCTCTCACTGCCAGCCCCTCTATCTCACTGCCAGCCCCTCTATCTCACTGCCAGCCTCTCCCTCTCACTGTCAGCGCCTCTATCTCACTGCCAGCCTCTCTCTCACTGCCAGCCCCTCTATCTCACTGCCAGCCCCTCTATCTCACTGCCAGCCCCTCTATCTCACTGCCAATCTCTCCCTCTCTCTGCCAACCTCTCCCTCTCACTTCCAGCCTCTCTATCTCACTACCAGCCTCTCTCTCTCTCACTGCCAGCCCCTCTATCTCACTGCCAGCCCCTCTATCTCACTGCCAATCTCTCCATCTCACTGCCAGCCCCTCTATCTCACTGCCAGCCCCTCTATCTCACTGCCAATCTCTCCCTCTCTCTGCCAACCTCTCCCTCTCACTTCCAGCCTCTCTATCTCACTACCAGCCTCTCTCTCTCTCACTGCCAGCCCCTCTATCTCACTGCCAGCCTCTCCCTCTCACTGCCAGCCCCTCTATCTCACTGCCACCCCTGACTCTCACAGCCGCCCAAGCATTTGCTCCCACCCAGTGTCCCGTAAAACAGAAACACGGAGGCCAGGCCAGAAAATGTGCACCCAGCAGGCAAAGCGGTCAGACAAAATCAGAAATGAATTGGGGACTCAGAACCAGGGGCGGGAGTCTGGCAGTACACCTGTATTTACATAATGTACCAATATTTAATCCAATGTTCCATTGTGCATCAACAGAGAAAACAGAACAGCAAGTACACAAGTTTCTATACGCGCCAAGCATTGAATATCCAACACGGTTCAATGCCATGAGCATTTAATGGTTTTGTTCGATAGATTCAGGTAACAGCAATGATGCAATGGAAATGAGCGATCGACAACACCGTACATTTATAATGGCACGCAATCTGCAGACTCGATGGGAACCCCAAAACCATGCTGATTATATTGATTGACCAGTTTAGGGCTACCGATATGTCGTGCCACAATTATCACTAGCGGCAGAGCAAGTTTTGAGTAGAATATCAAGCATAGGCGGCAAATTCCGAACTGCAATAATGAAACAGGCGGTAAGCAATTGACAGTCTTGACACAGCCGGTGACAAACGGACACAGGAGACTACTGGGATTGTTAATAGCGGAGGGAGTAGGAGCGGCCAGGGAGGGGGTAGGGAGAGGCGGGGAGCGGGCAGGGAGAGGCGGGGAGCGGGCAGGGAGAGGCGGGGAGCGGGCAGGGAGAGGCGGGGAGCGGGCAGGGAGAGGCGGGGAGCGGGCAGGGAGAGGCGGAGAGCAGATAGGGAGAGGCGGGCAGGGAGAGGCGGGGAGCAGATAGGGAGAGGCGGGCATGGAGAGGCGGAGAGCAGATAGGGAGAGGCGGGCATGGAGAGGCGGAGAGCAGATAGGGAGAGGCGGGCAGGGAGAGGCGGGGAGCAGATAGGGAGAGGCGGGCAGGGAGAGGCGGGGAGCAGATAGGGAGAGGCGGGCAGGGAGAGGCGGGCAGGGAGAGGCGGAGAGCAGATAGGGAGAGGCGGGCAGGGAGAGGCGGGGAGCAGATAGGGAGAGGCGGGCAGGGAGAGGCGGAGAGCAGATAGGGAGAGGCGGGCAGGGAGAGGCGGAGAGCAGATAGGGAAAGGCGGGCAGGGAGAGGCGGAGAGCAGATAGGGAGAGTCGGGCAGGGAGAGGCGGGCAGGGAGAGGCGGAGAGCAGATAGGGAGAGGCGGGCAGGGAGAGGCGGAGAGCAGATAGGGAGAGGCGGGCAGGGAGAGGCGGAGAGCAGATAGGGAGAGGCAGAGAGCAGATAGGGAGAGGCGGGCAGGGAGAGGCAGAGAGCAGATAGGGAGAGGCGGGCAGGGAGAGGCGGGCAGGGAGAGGCGGGCAGGGAGAGGCGGAGAGCAGATAGGGAGAGGCGGGCAGGGAGAGGCAGAGAGCAGATAGGGAGAGGCAGAGAGCAGATAGGGAGAGGCAGAGAGCAGATAGGGAAAGGCAGAGAGCAGATAGGGAGAGGCAGAGAGCAGATAGGGAGAGGCAGAGAGCAGATAGGGAGAGGCAGAGAGCAGATAGGGAGAGGCAGAGAGCAGATAGGGAGAGGCAGAGAGCAGATAGGGAGAGGCAGAGAGCAGATAGGGAGAGGCGGAGAGCAGATAGGGAGAGGCGGACAGCAGATAGGGAGAGGCGGGCAGGGAGAGGCGGGGAGGCGCTAGGGTAGGCTGAGGTTGAGTAGCTGGATTGGCACAGAATGCGGCTGCGTTGACTGCGGTAGCTGGGGGTCCTGGAAGACGCCGGAGGGCGATCGGGACCGGGACCTGGCCGCAGCGGCCGCGGTCTCCTCAGGCGCGGGCAGCGGCAGCGGCAGCACCTTCTTGGGCGCGGACTCTCGCTGCAGGAATTTGACGAACTCCTCGCCCAAAGATTTCTTGGCGGCTGCGGCGGCCGCGTCCGCTGCGGAGACACCCGACACGGCGCTGGGGCCCCCGACGACGCCGCCTCCGCTGGCTGAGGCGAGGTCGGCGTCGCTGACACCCAGACAGTGCGCCATGACCTGCAGGGCCTCCAGCCGCTTGGCAGGGGGCGCGTGCACGCAGGCGAGCACCAGGCTGCGGATCAGCGGCTTCTCCACGCTGCCGGCCTTCAGCGCCCGGATCTCCTCGGCAGCGGCGGCGGCCTCCTCGCGGGCAGCGGCCGCGTCGGCCAGCAGCTTCGCCCGCTCGTCGTCGTGAGTGTCGGCGGCGGCGGCGAGTCGGCCAGCGGCGGCCACGGCCTCGGCAGACTCGGCCAGCTGCGCCCGGCAGGCCTCCAGCTCGCGCGCCAGACGCAGCCGCTCGGCCTCGGCGCGGGCGGCGCGGTCGCGGTAGGCGCGGATTTCGTCGTTGCGCGTGGAAGCGGCAGGCGCCGCCGCGGCGGACTGATCGAGTGCGGATGAAGATGCTGCGGCGCCGGGATTCTGGAACTTGTCCAGCACCATCTGCAGGTTGGCGGCTGAGCGCCGGCTGTCGTCCAGTTCGCGAGCCAGCGACTGCGGGTTGAGCAATGGTAGGTGGGTAGATAGGTGGGTAGGTGGGTAGGTAGGTAGGTAGGTAGATGGGTAGGTAAGTAGGTAGATAAGTAGGTAGATATGTAGCTAAATCAGTTGGTAGGTGGGTAGGTAAGTAGGCAGATAAGTAGGTAGATAAGTAGGTAGATATGTAGCTAAATCAGTTAGTAGGTGGGTAGGTAGGTAGGCAGATAAGGTAGGTGGGGGGTGCTTTCACAAGGTCGAAATTTCACAACGTCGAAAAGTAAATTATTTCACAAGGTCGAAACTTCACAAGGTCGAAATTTCACAACATCGAAAACTTTAGCAAGAGACTTCATAAGGTCGAAATTTCATAAGGTCGAAATTTCACAACATCGAAAACTCAAATAGCAGCCACTTTCACAAGGTCGAAACTTCACAAGGTCGAAATTTCACAACATCGAAAAATCTAGCAAGAGATTTCATAAGGTCGAAATTTCACAAGGTCGAAATTTCATAACATCGAAAACTCAAGTGCAGCCACTTTCACAAGGTCGAAACTTCATAAGCTCGAAATTTCACAAAGTCGAAAATTTTATCTATCAAGCTATCAAGAACCATACAGTAGTTTTCTACGTTGTGAAATTTCGACCTTATGAAGTCTCTTGCTAAAGTTTTCGATGTTGTGAAATTTCGACCTTGTGAAATTTCTACCTTATGAAAGTGGCTGCTTTTCGAGTTTTCGATGTTGTGAAATTTCGACCTTGTGAATTTTCGACCTTATGAAGTCCTTTGCTAAAGTTTTCGATGTTGTGAAATTTCGACCTTGTGAAGTTTCGACCTTGTGAAAGTGGCTGCTATTTGAGTTTTCGATGTTATGAAATTTCGACCTTGTGAAATTTCGACCTTGTGAAAGAAGGTGCTTTCGACGTTGTGAAATTTCGAGTTTGTGAAACCCCCCCGTAGGGGGGTAGGTGAGTAGGTAATTAGGTAGATAGGTAGCCAGATGATTAGGTAGACAGGTAGGTAGCCAGAAATATTGAACTTCTCCAACAAGCGTCTTGGACAAAAATCGGACAAAACCGACTCTAGCTGACACTACCTCAGAAACCCAAAGCCAAATTTTGCCGGACTACACCGAAGAGTTAATCAAAGTTCTACTGGCACAGGCCGACCAAGTAAAATAAAGTTTTCAGACTTTTTGACACTGAAAAAGTTATCCGAAAAATTCCGACAACCTGCGTAAAAGATCAACGAAATGGCGGGGAAAGAGCGGCAGTTGGGTAGGCAGGCCTGACAAGTAGGTGGGAAGAGGGGAGGCAACAAGGAAAAATTTTTGCCATGGGAGGCGCAAGAGCCCCAGATTCTGGACACTGACTGACTTTACTGTCTCCTTAGCTTGCCAGCACTACAGTTCGTAAGTCTCTGTGAAGATGCTGTTGTTCAATGCGCGCCTTCTATCCTTATCTTTAAATGTGTACATTTGAGTGCGCAGGTGTTAACTGATTGATATTTGGCCAAGTTTGCGTTGCGTTGCGCACAATACAAACCCACTATTGCGTTGGCTTCATGCGTTACACTGGCTGCAATATCTTACTGCTAATTTGGCACACTAGGCCAGATTCTTTGCGCGCCATATGACCCCATCCCCTATTTTCACTAGGGAGACGGTTGTATTCTTTGCACCTGTTCCCACAATCCCTGGTAGACAGGTAAATAGTACGCTGACTCACCTTGACCTGAGCCAGCGCCCTGTCCCGCTCGTCCCGCACAGCACTGAGGTACATCTGCAGCGTGTGCACCTGCTGCCCAGTGGAGTCGGCGCTGCCAGCCGTGGCTTCCAGCTGCTGCAGGCGGGACTTCAGCTCCTGCTGAGCGGACTCCGCCGCCAGCAGCTCCGCCGTGTAGCTCTCCTCAACTTCATCAGGTGACGCCGAAGACGCTCCACCTCTTGACGGAGCCGCTCGGATGACCCAGAGTCGTTGGCCGTTGCTTCCCTCTGCTGCTGGTGCTGCTGCTGCCGCTGCTGCAACTGCTTGCGCAGCTCGTCAAGCTCGGCCTGCAGGTTGGCCACCTCGACAGCTCGCTGCTGCAGCTGAGTCCGTTGGGCCGCCTTCTCAGCCTCCGCCTCGCGCATCAGCGACTTCAGCTGGGCGGACTCGGCCCGCAAAAGTTCGCTCCGTTCGGCCAGCTCAGCCAGGCCGCTCTGCTGCTGCAGGCGCTGCTCCAGTTCACTCAGGCGCTGCCTCAGCTGCCCGTTCTGCTGATAAGCCACCGTGTAATTCTGAACCAGAGTCTGGTACTGATTGCGCAACTCCTGCTGCTGCTGCTCAGCCTGCGCGGTCAGCTCGGCCTCGCGCTCCTGCAGGCTCAACTGCTGCGTCTTCAGTTCCAGAATCTGCTGCTCCCGGGCGGCCAACAGGCGGCTCTGCTCCGCCGCTGCCGCCGCTGCCGGAGCGGCATTGTCATTCAGCGACTGACGTAACGACGCAATCTCTGCGTCTTTGACCGCCAGCTGGCTCGTTAGCGACTCTGACTGAGCCGAGTAGCTTTTGAGCTCCTTCTTGAGTTCGCCAATTCTCTGCTCCAACTGGGAAACTGCTTCGGTGTCAGACTGCTGCAACGCCGTCATCTCTGCCTCTTTGCCAGCGAGCTGCTCTGTCAAGGAATCAATTTGCGATTTGTGAGTCTGCGCCTGCTCTTCGGCAACCTGCAGTTCCTTCATCAACTTGTTAATCTGCTCATGTAGCTGGGATACAGACTCAGATTCGGATTCAGCAGAAGCGCTTTGCAACTGGTGCAGTCTCTCAATCTCTGCGTCTTTGCTTGCAAGCTGTTCATTTAAGGAGTCAACTTGCGAGCTGTGAGCTCTGGCCTGTTCTCCAACTACCTGTAGTTCCTTTAGTAACTCGTCAACCTGCGTTTGCAATCGGGAAACTTTCTCAGTTTCAGACTGCCGCAATTCCAAGATCTGTGCCTCTTTGTCAGCGAGCTGCTCTGTCAATGCGGTAACTTGCGATTCTTGAGTGCGCACCTGCTCCCCAGCTGCCTGCAGCTCTCCCATCAACTCGTCGATCTGCTTCTGAAGCCGGGCAACAGTCTCTGATTCTGACTGATCGGCGGCACTTCGCGATTGACGCAACGTTTTAATCTCCGAGTCTTTGCTTGCGAGCTGCTCTGTCAATGAGGTGATTTGCGATTCTTGAGTGCGCACCTGCTCCCCAGCTGCCTGCAGCTCCTTCATCAACTGGTCCATCTGGTTTTTAATCTGGGAAACTGCTTCAGCTTCCGCCTGAGCAGCAGAACTCTGGGACTGGTGCAAAGTCTCAACTTCCGCATTTTTTGTGGCCAACTGTTTTCTCAGCTCTTCCAGCTCTTTCACATACTGCTCAACTTGCTGCCTGAGCTCAACGATGACACCCGAATTGGACTCAAAACTGGCGACCTCCTCCTGTCTCAGACGCCGCTCTTCATCAATCTGATTAACCAATCGAGCTATTTCAGCATCCTTGCCAGATGAGTCGACCAGATTTTGCAGCTCTGTGGACTTCGCGTTCAACTGCTCGGTCAGCTGCTCAACCTGCAGACTCAGTGCAGATCGCTCAGCCTCAGCGGCATCAGCCTGGGCAACTCTCTCGGCCAGGGCCTGCCGGAGCGAATCCAGCTGAGCGGCCAGGTCGGCAATTTCTGCATCCTTGGACTGATCAGCATCCGCGGCCTCCTTAAGTTCAGCCAGCTGATCAGCCAGCTGCTGACGGGCGGCGCGCTCCTGGCCAAGCTGCTCCACCAATGACGCCACGTCCGCTTCGGCACGCTCGAGCCGGTCGCCCAGCTGCCTGGCCTCATCGCCGGATGCTGCCAGCTCGGCTCGCAGCTGCGCCTCGAGCTGCGCCGCTGCTTTCAGCTCGGCTGAGCTGCTCTGCACCTGTTGGCGCAGCTCGCGCGCCTCAGCGTTGGCCGCGTCGGCGCGCTCCTTCATGGGAGTGAGCGCCGCCTCCAGACTCTCCGTCATCTGGGCCAGTTGATCCCGCTCGGAGGCCAGGTCGGACATGTCGGCCAGCTGGCGCTGCAGCTGCGTGCACTTCAGCCGCAGCTGGCCAGCCTCGTGCTCAGAACGCATCAGCCGGGCCGCCTCGGCCGTCTTCTGCTCCAGCTGACGTTGGCAATTCTGCAGCAGAGTTTGCACCGACTGCAGCTGGCCCTGCAGCCGCTGGCGCTCCGACTGCAGCTCGCGAACTTGCTGCTGCTCCGCCGAGTCATTGTCCTGCGGCTTGGGGGTCGCTTGCGGCTCCTGCTGCTGCTGCTGCTTCTTGACGGACGCTCGCTGGGAGAACAGCGCCTGCACCCGGGACAGGGGGCTCCCGCCGCCCGACTCCGCAGCTGACGGTGCAGCGGCGGGAGCAGCGCCAACCGGACTCTGCTGCACGAAGCTGGCCTCCAGCGATTCAACTGCGCCATTCAAATCTGCCAGCTGGTCTTCCAGCGCCTTTGATGTTGCCGCCGACACCGCCGATAGGTCGGATTTGATCGAACCGCCGCCGCCGTTGCCGTTTTCAGCCGACGATTTGTGAGGCTGCGGCTGCGGCGACCGCTGAAGTTGCAAGTCAGAAGTGCTGTCGGACATCTTGGCCGAGTTCCGCTGCGGCTGCTGGCATGCTGCCAAGCGAATCACTGGGCGACTGGGAGGAGCTGCTTGCTCAAGGCCGAGGCTGAACTGGTCAGTGTGGGCTCGCGCTGCGGGGGTGCGAGACGGAGAGTCAGCTGAATGCATTTTTAGCACTGCAATTGCTGCCCATTTACAGCGAAGGGATGCAAACGCCAAGGACAGGAAGACTCAAAGGACAGGAAGACTAAAAGGACAGGAAGACTCAAAGGACAGGAAGAGACTCAAAAGACAGGAAGAGACTCAAAGGACAGGAAGACACAAAGGACAGGAAGAGACTCAAAAGACAGGAAGAGACTCAAAGGACAGGAAGAGACTCAAAAGACAGGAAGAGACTCAAAGGACAGGAAGACACAAAGGACAGGAAGAGACGCAAAGGACAGGAAGAGACTCAAAAGACAGGAAGAGACTCAAAGGACAGGAAGACACAAAGGACAGGAAGAGACTCAAAGGACAGGAAGATTCAAAGGACAGGAAGAGACTCAAAGGACAGGAAGAGACTCAAAAGACAGGAAGAGACTCAAAGGACAGGAAGACTCAAAGGACAGGAAGACACAAAGGACAGGAAGAGACGCAAAGGACAGGAAGAGACTCAAAAGACAGGAAGAGACTCAAAGGACAGGAAGACACAAAGGACAGGAAGAGACTCAAAAGACAGGAAGAGACGCAAAGGACAGGAAGAGACTCAAAAGACAGGAAGAGACTCAAAGGACAGGAAGACACAAAGGACAGGAAGAGACTCAAAAGACAGGAAGAGACTCAAAGGACAGGAAGACACAAAGGACAGGAAGAGACTCAAAAGACAGGAAGAGACTCAAAGGACAGGAAGAGACTCAAAAGACAGGAAGAGACTCAAAGGACAGGAAGACACAAAGGACAGGAAGAGACGCAAAGGACAGGAAGAGACTCAAAAGACAGGAAGAGACTCAAAGGACAGGAAGACACAAAGGACAGGAAGAGACTCAAAGGACAGGAAGATTCAAAGGACAGGAAGAGACTCAAAAGACAGGAAGAGACTCAAAGGACAGGAAGACACAAAGGACAGGAAGACACAAAGGACAGGAAGACACAAAGGACAGGAAGAGACTCAAAGGACAGGAAGATTCAAAGGACAGGAAGAGACTCAAAAGACAGGAAGAGACTCAAAGGACAGGAAGACACAAAGGACAGGAAGAGACTCAAAGGACAGGAAGAGACTCAAAGGACAGGAAGAGACTCAAAGGACAGGAAGAGACTCAAATGACAGGAAGAGACGCAAAGGACAGGAAGAGACTCAAAGGA